>JAPXFY010000014.1:13409581-13417081 GCA_030674185.1 Monoplex corrugatus | reverse complement strand
ATTTCCATGTATACATAATGTCATCAATTTCCATGTATACACAATGTCATCAATTTCCATGTACACATAATGTCATCAATTTCCATGTATACACAATGTCATCAATTTCCATGTGTACATAATGTCATCAATTTCCATGTATACATAATGTCATCAATTTCCATGTATACACAATGTCATCAATTTCCATGTATACATAATGTCATCAATTTCCATGTATACATGATGTCATCAATTTCCATGTATACACAATGTCATCAATTTCCATGTATACATTATGTCATCAATTTCCATGTGTACATAATGTCATCAATTTCCATGTATACATAATGTCATCAATTTCCATGTATACATAATGTCATCAATTTCCATGTATACACAATGTCATCAATTTCCATGTGTACATAATGTCATCAATTTCCATGTATACACAATGTCATCAATTTCCATGTGTACACAATGTCATCAATTTCCATGTGTACATAATGTCATCAATTTCCATGTATACATAATGTCATCAATTTCCATGTATACATTATGTCATCAATTTCCATGTATACATTATGTCATCAATTTCCATGTATACATAATGTCATCAATTTCCATGTATACATAATGTCATCAATTTCCATGTATACATAATGTCATCAATTTCCATGTATACACAATGTCATCAATTTCCATGTATACACAATGTCATCAATTTCCATGTGTACATAATGTCATCAATTTCCATGTATACACAATGTCATCAATTTCCATGTATACACAATGTCATCAATTTCCATGTATACATGATGTCATCAATTTCCATGTATACACAATGTCATCAATTTCCATGTATACATAATGTCATCAATTTCCATGTGTACATAATGTCATCAATTTCCATGTATACATGATGTCATCAATTTCCATGTATACATGATGTCATCAATTTCCATGTGTACATAATGTCATCAATTTCCATGTATACATTATGTCATCAATTTCCATGTATACACAATGTCATCAATTTCCATGTATACATAATGTCATCAATTTCCATGTATACATGATGTCATCAATTTCCATGTATACATTATGTCATCAATTTCCATGTGTACATAATGTCATCAATTTCCATGTGTACATAATGTCATCAATTTCCATGTATACATAATGTCATCAATTTCCATGTATACATAATGTCATCAATTTCCATGTGTACATAATGTCATCAATTTCCATGTATACATAATGTCATCAATTTCCATGTATACATAATGTCATCAATTTCCATGTATACATTATGTCATCAATTTCCATGTATACATAATGTCATCAATTTCCATGTATACATAATGTCATCAATTTCCATGTATACATAATGTCATCAATTTCCATGTATACATAATGTCATCAATTTCCATGTGTACATAATGTCATCAATTTCTATGTATACATAATGTCAATCGATCAAATGCATTACAAAAACATGAAGAAAAAAAAAGACAGAAACGAGGTCGTAGGTCTGTTTGATACATGCAAAGCAAGTACAAGCCAACCCTTAACAATAACAATCAAAGCCTATATTATAGATTACTAACATGAAAGCATACAAGAAGAAAACATAATGTAAAAGAAGCCATAAAGAACAAACAAAGTAGGTGTGTGTGTGTGGGGGGGGGGGGGGTTGACATGTCAACTCTAATGCTATAATGCAAACAGGCGAACCGGAACACATACAAAAGTCAAACAAGTCATAAATAATGGCTAAATATTATCAAATCAAAATTCATAGGACGGGAGTGCAGAGAAGAAAGATATACTGTTTTTCACACAAAAAGATAATGGCAATACTATGGGATGAATATGGTTCACTATTAAGATGTTATTAGCACAGTGTATGTACATTGACGTGCATGATTTGATGCTGGTGGGCAATGTATTCAGGAGATATGTACCAGAAAAGGAGATCCTTGTTTTAAATTACTCATCTTGGGTCTTGGAAGATAAAGGTGGAAGAGAAAGGTTGTGTATTGCATAAAAATGGATGAATATGGTTCGTTAAAGATTTTATTAGCACAGTGTATGTAGACTGATGTGCTTGACTTGATGCTGGTAAGCAGTGTATTCCAGACATAAGTAACTAGAAAAGGAGATGCCTTTTTTTTTTATACATATAATCTTGGTGTTGGAAGACACAAATTGTATCTTGAATTTTTGTAGACGTTTGGCTTGGTATGAATATTTCTGTTAAATGTTTTTGGGTGGATCTCTGCACAGTTTTGATCTTATGTGTGCTTTTGTTGCACTTAAGTTGACTTTTGAGAGATAATATTTCTGCTTGTTTTTTTTTAAATTTTTGGTCTGGTGGATAGGGAGCTGTTAGTTACTAGAAATTTTCCTGTTCTTCTGGTCCGGGAATTTTTTTTATTATTAAGAAAACATGGTTAATACAGATAATAAAACAGAGAGAGAGAGAGAGAGAGAGAAAGGGAGGGAGAGAGACGGACAACAGACACAGACACATACACAGAGACACACACATACACACGCACACGCACACGCACGCACACACACACACACACACACACACACACACACACACACACACACACACACACACACACACACACACACACACACACCGTCTAATATCACTTATAGTGAAAAGACGTTAAATCAAAGAACGAACACACACACACACACACACACACACACACACACACACACACACACACATATAATATATATATATATATATATATATATATTATACATATGTGTGTGTGTGTGTGTGTGTGTGTGTGTGTGTGTGTGTGTGTGTGTGTGTGTGTGTGTGTGTGTGTAAAAGAGAGAGAGAGAGAACTAGAGAGTCAGAAGCAATAAGAACGAGAGTGCAAGTGCACTCGTACACGTATGATATGCACGTACACACATGCTTAGGTACAGAGAGAGAGAGAGAGCCAGAGACAGGGGGATACAGAGAGAGAGAGTGTGTGTGTATGTGTGTGTGTGTGTGTGAGAGAGAGAGAGAGAGAGAGAGAGAGAGAGAGAGAGAGAGAGAGAGAGTGCTTCACATTGCCGAAGGCGCCCATACAACGCTTGGATTATTTTATTATGCTCTCCACCACAAATGCCATGGACGAAAGAGAGATTGAGAGAGGCAAGAGAGATAAAGAGAGAAACAGAAAGAGACAGAGACAGAGAGAGACTTCAGAACTTCACAATTTTATTACTCAAGGACGGTAGCATCTGGTCCCATTGGTTAGCCCTGATATGGCTCTAGTAGTCGGCTGGGCTATAAGCAATATGAATCGAACTGGTCCCATCGGACCTGTCTTACAGGTACTCCATGCTACTCTACACACAATAATTATAAGCATATACAGGGGGGTGCAAAAATAGGTATACAGTAAGTATCACATCATTATTATAATGTTTAATTCCGATCTCGATTAGAGGAGTGTGTGAATACCGACGGCAAGCAGTCTTGAGTATCTGAGGGATTAAGTCTGTGCTTATTATTAGCCTACATGTATATGTAATATTCATTTGTTTGTATGATAAATGCAATGAGTATTGTACGTGTTTTCTTTTTTCATAACTGTATATCTACTTTTGCACACACACACACACACACACACACACACACACACACAACACACACACACACACACACACACACACACACACACACACACACACACACACACCCCTGTGTTTCATTGAAAGCTGTTTGATGATGTGCAGGATTTGGTGTTGGTGGACATTGTACATGTATTCCAAAAATACGGACCAGAAAAGGAGTTTTGTTGTTGTTGTTGTTGTTGTTTGTTTGTTTGTTTGTTTGTTTGTTTGTTTGTTTGTTTGTTTGTTTGTTTGTTTGTTTGTTTTGCTTTAAATATGTCTAATCTTGATCTTGAAAAATAAAGGTTGTATCTGGAATTTGTGTATTGTGTTTTGGCGTGGAATGAATAGTTCTGTTAAATGTTTTAGGGCGGATCTGTGTCCAATTTTACGCATTTGTGTGTTTTTGTCGAGCTTAACTAAATTGGTCAGTTTTGAGTGACAACATTTCCATTTCTTTAATTTTTGTTCTATGGTTAGGGAGTTGTCAGTAATTAGAAACTTTCCTGCTCCACAGTGGAGATAATTCATTCTTTTTAATAGACACTCACTGCAAGCATCCTGCATAGTTGATGCATAGTCAATATGCAATTTAATATGGATAGTGTAAAATCTGCTTTTTTGTTTGTTTGTTTGTTTGTTTGTTTAATTGTTTGTTTTGGGGGGGCTGTTGTTTGTTTGTTTTCTTCAGTGTTTATGAAGTATGAGGGTTTACTAAAAAGAAATAGATTCTGAGAGAGCGTTTTACTGAGATGATGATCAGTGGACGATTGATCAGTGTGCAAGAGAGAGAGAGAGAGAGAGAGAGAGAGAGAGAGAGAGAGAGAGAGAGAGATTTTGTTAGAGTATGTTGTGTGCGTGGGGAGGGGACTAGCTGGATGGCTGGAGACACACGGCTTATTTGTTTAATATTCGTTCCTTTTGATAGTTAAGAGAATCCGACAGTGCCATCAGTATCTTACAGTGCAACCAAAATGTTTTAAGGCTTCTTTGAGCAGCATTCTTATAGGTAGTCCTCATATACTCTGAGAGTGGTAGGACTTTAAACTCAACAAAACAAGATTTTGATACTTTGTTCGTTCGCTCGCTCATTCGTTGCTTTTCTTCGCTTTGCTTTGCTTTGTTTTGTTTGTTTGTTTGTTTGTTTGTTTGTTCTCCTAGTTCGTTCAAGTTGTGGCACAAACAGCCCAGTACAGCTGTCAGTGCGTGTGATCGCCTGTCTTTGGGCTGAAGTCAGCTGCTGGCACTGTCACCTCATGCCCCTCTGCACACACCACCACCACCATCATCATCATGAGCTATGGCCACAATAATGGCCATCATTTCTCCCCTATCCACTTGTAGCCATTTAGAAAGCCTGCAGCCTGTGGTGTGTATGTTGGGAGCTGTTACATTTACACTAAAGTTACCGGCCTTGGTCAGTATTCAACTCGTGCTATTAATACCTGCCACGTGCCATTCTGCTATCAGTTGGGGAGAAGCTCGCCGAGTGGACAGAGCTATAACATGGTCCTAACACTTACAGCACGTATCTTGAGAATGTAACAACTATTCTGATTGGCTTAAGTTATTGCTTGTCACAGTTTTAGACTGTCAACAAGCAACTGATTTAAAATTTAAAACAATATCAGAATCGCTACATGGAATGTTAGAACAATGGTCCAGAAGGAAAAACTGGAAAATGTCAAGATAGAAATGGAAATCTTGAAAATAGGAGAGGTGAGATGGAAAGAAGCAGGCATGATGACATCAGGCAAACATAAAATTGTATATTCTGGAGACGACACACATGAAAGAGGGATGGGCATCCAAATGGACAATGATAAGTCTCTCAAAGAGTACTGGGATATATCAAACCGTGTTTTACTAATAAGATCAGAGGGCAAGTCATTTGATATCAATATCGTCCAAGTAGATGCACCGACATTAGCAGGTACTAGAGATGAAATTGATCACTTTTATGTAGAGTTAGAGACAGCCAAGGCTGAATGTAAATCACGGGATGTTAGAATTGTAATATGAGATAATAATGCTTTAGTGGGACAAGAAAAAATTGATAGACGCAGTTGAACCGCATAGTCTGGGCACGCGAAATGAAATGGGAGAGAAAGTTTTTGAATGGGCGCAAGTAAGTGAATTTGTAATAAAAAACGGCCAAATAGAAAATGAATCCAAGAGACAGCACAAGAAATCAAATTAATTCTTCACTGATAGCAAAAACCTTGCTAGGCGAAGACTGCAATACTGACCTGTAGTGTGATATTTAAGGCTGAAACTAAAGAAAAGAAAAGAAACCAAAAAGAACATAAAACTGAATCATGGTTTCTGAAAGACAGCGATGATTCAACTCGAAGAAAATTTAATATATCTGTTTAAAACAAATTCAGTTCTCTTGAAAATGCTGGGGACAGTGAGGAACAGTGGAAAAAGATGAAAAACTTGATAAACAAAATTTGTGAAGAAATCCTTAGAGTAGAAAGAAAAACAGAAGAACTGGATGACAAAGAAATTTCAGCTTGATGGATGGACATAGGAAAACAAAGGGGAAAGAGGAACAACATAAAAAGATAGATATGGACATCAAGAAGAACTGAAATTAAAATTAAGTTAGGGAAGCTTAGCTAGAAACAAAGTGCAAAGAAATAGAAAACCGACAACAAAATAGACCCCAATACAGAAATATTGAAAAACTTGCTCAGAGAAAAAGACATGCACATTAACTAGTTGCTTAAAATCAAAAGGTGATACGATTATTATGAAAAAAAAATATTGATAAATGGGAACAATACGGAAGATCTTTTTGACAATCTCAGAAAGGAGGAACACATCATTAGAAAGAAATTTGAAAGACCACCAAAGACATTATACAAATTTCTATTTATAACGTCTTTGAGGACCACCAATAATGAAAGATTAAATCAGAACAGCGATGAAACATAAAATCTCCCGGATCAGACAATATTACTACAGAAACGATTGAGATTCTAGATGAATTTGGTATTGAAAAATTGACAGTCCTCTTAAATGAACTTTATCACACCGGAAAAATCCATACAGATATGTCAAGTCAAATTTTATTGCACTACAACAACAACAAAAGCAGGGGTACCATAGAATGCCACTCAGTGTACAATAAGCTGATGAGTCATGTGACAAGATTCCATTAAGAATAATCGTGATAAAGACAGGGAATAGAATCAAAACAGAAATAGTACAAGAACGATGTAGATTTGTCGGAGGAAAAGGAACTGTTAATGCCATGTATATCCTAAGAATTCTCACACAAAGATCAGTCGAGTTGAATGAGATGATGTTTACGTTTTGTTGATTATACCAAGACATGATCAGGTAAGACACAAAGAATTAATCAACCAACCGGAATAACTCAATATTGATAGATAAGATCTAAAAATAATCAGGAATCTGTATTGGAACAAACAGCAGCAATAAGAGCAGGAAATGGTATAAGCTCTTTTCAAAATATCAAAAGGATGTGTTCTGTCACTAGATTTGTTTTCACTTTGTAGCGAAAGCATCATAAGAAATCTAGAAGAATGTCCTGGGATAAAAGTTGGAGGAAAAATAATAAACAATCTTCGTTATGCAGAAAAAGGAAATGATCTACAAAATCTTGTGACTGTAATAGAAATAGAAAGTAGACATAAAGGCTGGAGCTAAATAGTAAAAAGACTGAAGTCACGGTAATCAGGAAAAGACGAGATATTCCCTCATGTGAAATAACAGCATATATCAAACATGAGACAAGTTGATAAGTATAAATAATTGGGGAACAGTCGTCTCACCAGACGGCAGATGCACATTGGAAATATCCAGCAAAATTGGTCAAGCTGAAACAGCATTCCAGAAAATATAAAGCGTTCTTAC
>JAPXFY010000014.1:13399581-13404581 GCA_030674185.1 Monoplex corrugatus | reverse complement strand
CCATCTGCACACTTGTTGACCTCAGAGATGGAACACATCTCTACTTTTAACCATCTTCACGCTTGTTGCCCCGACAGATGGAAAACATCTCCACCTATAGCAATCAAGCGCTGGGGAGGTACCCAACAGGATCGAACCCCAAACACTCCATTGGAAGTCACTGGCGTCTCTTATCCCTTTGACTGCTGAGCGTACCCGCTCGTTACGTTCTGTCTTGTCTTCTGTCTCTTCTCTGTTTTCTGTCTCCTGTCTGTCTGTCTGCTTCTTCTCTGTGTCTCTGGTCTGTCTACCTGTCTGTCTTGTCTGTCTCTCTGTGTCTCTTCTCTCTGTGTCTGTCTCTGTCTCTCTTGTCTCTCTCTGTGTCTCTTCTCTGTCTGTCTCTCTGCTCTCTCTTTCTTCTTTTCTGCTGTCTCTGTCTCTCTCTTTGTCTTGTCTGTCTGCTCTGTCTGTCTGTTGTGTGTTGTGTGTGTGTGTCTGTTCTTCTCTTCTTCTCTCTCTCTTTCTTTTTCAGCTTGTTTTTTTTTTCTTTTTTTTTTCTTAAAGTGTGTGATACTGAAGTTAGGAGTTATTTTAAGAGGAATTCATCACACTCAGACAATTCCATATACGCTCCACCCAAATCTGCCAGCAATAATCTAGCAGACCCCTGAGCCTGCGCAAAACCATATGCGCTGCTATTCAAATATTTAGTTAGTGCTTTCAAGTTGACGTGTGTGTGTGTGTGTGCATTGTGTGTGTATGTGTGTGTGCATGTGTGTGTGATGTGTGTGCGTGTGTACGTGAGTGTGTGTCTATGTATGTGTATGCGCGAACACGCGTGTCTACAGTGTGTTAGTAAACCTCGACTCTACCCAGCTAAATCTATATACCCCTGAGCTATGGTGGTTTCAACACACAGCCATCTCAAACCTTTCAACGTGAACTCACTACGACTTAAGCTTGCCGCGATGTGCTGTGTCCATTGTCGGCGCGCTATTGTGCAAATCCCAGTGTCGTAACGGCAAGATATGGGTAAGATGATGACACACGTATCGCATGCATGACAGGGTAGCTAGTTGGGGGGAACGAAGGGGGAGAGGGTATGGGGGGGAGGAGAAAGAGGTAGGGTCAGGGGGAACGTGGTGTGGTAGCGAGAAATACAAAGATCCTGAAACAACGGCGAGGAGAGAAACTCTCATTATTTTGGATGTGATTTTTCAGTGGGAAGTTGACAGTACCTGGGCCTGTTTTTTCGAGTAATCTTTGTGCGATAACTATTTATATATATATATTTAATTTATATAATAGAGAAGAGAGAGAGAGAGAGAGAGAGAGATAAGAAGTTCATGTTTAGAACGTGGTATAGATAGATAAGAGCGTACCTCTCTCTACGTCTCGCCCGTGTGTATACATGTGTGTGTATAGGTGGAGGGGGTGGGGATGGGGATTAGTTAAAAGTAGTGGTGTCGTGACTGTGGCAGGGTTGGACTGGGGGTGGGGTGGGGGTGGGGCTGTGAGAGACTGCCATATGTATGGCTTGCCGGTCTCTGTCAGTACGAGGCCCCCCACACAGCACAGCACAGCACAGCACAACACATTGCGGCCAGCTAAAACTTTGAAACAACAGCTTGCACAAATTAACCTACAACCCCCGCGAGCGGCATTGAAGTGGAGTGGTGGAGTGGTTTGGAATAGACGGCGACAGCCTCGTGGGCCTTACTGTCTTTCTACCTGAAGGACCGACACACACACACACCACACACACACACACACAACCCCCCGTAAAGGTGCGCGCGCAAGTCAAAGCTACTACTACGCGAGGGGGGAAGGTGTGTTGGGGGAGGGTGGAAGACTGGCCCTTCGCCACGTTGAGAAAAGTTTGGAGATGTTGTGGATATGTGTGTGTGTGTGTGTGTGTGTTGTTCAGCTAGTGAGTGAACCAGTTGTCTTCTGGCTTTTCTTCTCACAACACTGACGATCGGACCGTGGCTTGTGCTTTTGTCAACGCCGACTGAACTAACTTACTGTCCTGAGTCTCCGCCCGCCCGCACAAGCAAAACAAAGACTTCGGCTTCACTGTGATAACTCCAACAAGTTGTTCTTCTTGTGTGTGTCGAACTTGTCACTAACTACTTCACCCAGTGGCTAACGGTTGTGTGTGTGAGAGTAGAACGGACTTGTAGAAAGTCGACGGGACTCTGTTGTTCTTTTCAAGCTACAAGTTGGAGTCACAAGTTGAGTGTCCATATCCACTCCAGAGAGAGAGAGAGAGAGAGCAACTGACCGATTCGATCCACCGATCTTGTTCTCCCACCCCACCCCCTTCCCCTACCCCTACCCCTACCCTACCCTACCCCTAACCCCCCCTGTCACCCACCCGTCCAGTCAGCATCCCGAGTGAAAGTTGTCAACGAAGCAAGCATTACGATGATTGGTCTGTGCTAAGAGATAGCGATGATTGGCTTCCTTACTCGATGACGTGTGGGGGCCCCCAAGAACTGTGGGCCTGGGGATCCATCTGGAAAGCTATCGTCCGAACACTTTAACTCACATCACGCACGACCCTCCACGTCGATAACTGGTCACAGTGACCCCCTAACCCTTTTTGTTTCAGTGCTGAAATCAACATTTGCCCGGGCACTCTTGGGACTTCACTCTTTTTAGAGTTCATTTAGCTGATTCAGTGAAACCCCCTCTTGTTCTCTGCACAAATGATCACCAAAATGGGAGGACCCTCACATATAGTGTTGCTGTTCTGTGTGTCTGCTGGGAAGAACGGTGAGGATCTGGGATCTGATGAGCAGCAGATCGTCAATCTGGTGTACCAGGTCTACGATGTCTACAACAACAAGGTGAGCCGTCATGACCGCTACCATATGGTCCGCCATCCCGAGGCCTGTCACACACGTGTTATTTGTTTGCGTTGTGTAGCGTCAAGTTGTCGTTATCTTTATCACGTGTTTGTTTTAAGTACGTGTTGTTGCATTATGTGTATTGTCATGTTGTCATTATTATCGTATGTTTGTTGTTTATAAAGCCTATTTTGTATTTGTCTGTATGCATTTTTTGTGCTTTTTGTTATCTCGTGTGCACTGTCGTTTTGTCATTATCATCATATGTTTGTTGTTTATAACGCCTATTCTGCGTTTATCCGTTTGCATTTTTTGTTGTTGTGCTTTTTGTTACATCGTGGCACTGTCGTGTTGTCATTATCATATGTTTGTTGTTTATAGAGCCTACTTTATATTTATCCATATGCATTTATTTTTTTTTGGGGGGGGGGGGGGGGCTTTTTGTTACATTGTGTGCACTGTCAAATTGTCGTTATCATATGTCTGCTGTTTATAAAGCCTATTTTATTCTATCCGTATGCATTTTTGTGCTCTTTGTTACAACATGCGCTAGATAAAATCCGGTAACAGTCGTAATAGTGGAAGTAGTAGTGTAGAGTAGTGCTGGTAGGTATCTGTAATGGTGACCTGGTTGGCGCAGAGATAGAACAACCAGCTTCCAATTTGACTAGGCTACGTGAGTTTGCACTAGTGCGAATCATGCTCGGACAAAACTTGGTACATGCAAGAGGTCTATGGTGGTGCTGCCTCAGGTCTTTTTAACTGTAGATGTGTGGAAATCCATGACAAAACCCCAAAGGATAAAACCCCTAACTCATTGTATTTGAAAAGTGTGCAAAACCCCAGTCATGTCACTTAAATGTTATGTCTTTTAACTCGTATGCACTCACAAGCAAACACACATATATATATACACAGATTCTTTCTGTGTTACGAACGCTAGAGCACTCAAACACGCAGACAAACACATACGCACACACAAACACACTGTAGACAAAACACGTGTATAGGCCTATAGTCACACATGCACACACACGCTTCAGGCTATCGGTTTATGTGTTCGATTGAAATAAACTGATATTCTTTTATTTCAATTTCTTTTATACATTTTCTATACGTGGCTGGGGTTTGGTCCACTTTTCTTTAACCCTTTGCTCCCGCACCCTACCTTCCAACTGCAACAACTTAACTCTTTGACTCCCTCACCCTATCCACCAACTTCCTGCAGGAAGCTGGTGGATAGGGTGAGGGAAGTCGAAGGGTTGTTTTTGCTTTGCTAGCATGGTTGGCATCGCAGGATGTTGGTAGAAAGGGTGCAGGAGTCAAAGGGTTAAATGAAACATATCAAACATATGTTTTATTTTATATTTCATGTACGTGACTGGGATTTTGTCCACTTCTGATATATATGGGTTGGAGCTTTGTCCGTTTGGGATTTTGTCCGTTCACCGAATGGGGGTGCGAGGGGGAGTAGAGTTACCTTTCTTCGAGGTTAGAGAAGGTTGAGCAGCAAGAGAAAGGAGCTGGGCGTGGATTCCTTTTCTTGCTCATCTGCAATACTTGTTCTTAACCCTTTGTGACTCCCGCAGCCTGTCCAACAGCATCCTGCATTGCTAACCATGCTAAAAAGCTAAAAAAGTAATCCTTTGACTCTCTCACCCTATCCACCAGCTTCCTGCAGGATGTTGACGGATAGGGTGAGGGGGTCAAAGAGTTAAGTTTTTGCAGTTGGTAAGATAGTGTGCAGGTGTCAAAGGGTAAATATTGCCCCCCCCCCTCTCTCTCTCTCTCTCTCTTTCTCTTTGTCTGTCTGTCTCTTTCTCTCTCTCTCTGTCTCTGTCTCTGTCTGTCTGTCTGTCTCTCTCTTTCTCTCTCTCTCTCTCTCTCTCTCTCTCTCCTCCTCTCTCCCTCTCTCTCTCTCTCTCTCTCTGATACATTTTCTGCTTCTGTGATGTATGTTCAATCTGTCCCTTCGTAAGGAGTCGACCAGGGCCTACATGTGTGAATCGTCTTAATTCTCTCCCTTCCCCCCTCCCCTCCCCCTCCCCCATCCTCCCGTTATTACGTGACCATGTCCATTTGAACATCTTTTCCCCTTTCCCTGCATCTTCACAAATTCCCCCCAACCCACCCGCTCACGACCGTCGGGGAGGAATTTCACATATATCC
>JAPXFY010000014.1:13379581-13392081 GCA_030674185.1 Monoplex corrugatus | reverse complement strand
ATCCACCAACTGCAAATACTTAACCCTTTGACTCCCGCACCGTATCCACCAACTGCAAAAACTTAACCCTTGGACTCCATCACCCTATCCACCAATTGCAAAAACTTAATCCTTAGACTCCATCACCCTATCCACCAACTGCAAATACTTAACCCTTTGACTCCCGCACCGTATCCACCAACTGCAAAAACTTAACCCTTGGACTCCATCACCCTATCCACCAATTGCAAAAACTTAATCCTTAGACTCCATCACCCTATCCACCAACTGCAAAAACTTAACCCTTTGACTCCCGCACCGTATCCACCAACTGCAAAAACTTAACCCTTAGACTCCATCACCCTATCTATCAACCGCAAAAACTTAACCCTTGGACTCCATCACCCTATCCATCAACTGCAAAAACTTAACCCTTCGACTCCCGCACCCTATCCACCAACTGCAAAAACTTAACCCTTAGACTCCATCACCCTATCCACCAACTGCAAAAACTTAACCCTTGGACTCCATCACCCTATCCACCAACTGTAAAAACTTAACCCTTGGACTCCATCACCCTATCCACCAACTGCAAAAACTTAACCCTTGGACTCCATCACCCTATCCACCAACTGCAAAAACTTAACCCTTGGACTCCATCACCCTATCCACCAACTGTAAAAACTTAACCCCTGGACTCCATCACCCTATCCACCAGCTTCCTGCGGGAAGATGGTGAATAGAGTGATGGAGTCTAAGGGTCAAGTTTTTGCTTTGCTAGCATGGTTGACAGTGCAGGATGTTGGTGGACAGGGTGCGGTAGTCAAGGGGTTAAGGCACGGACAGAAAAGGGCGACAACCACCTTCTGTCCAGAGAGCATCAAGAGGTTGTGATGAAACTCTTCACCGGCTATAACTGGTTCAACGGCCATATGAACGGCAAGTTCAAACTGATACCATCACCAACCTGCCCCCTCCCCTGCCCCCACCCCTACCCATGGTCGACAATGCAGGATGCTGGTGGACAGGGTGCGGGAGTCAAAGGGTAATCTGTCTCAAATATGGGATCCTACATTCGCTTCTTAGACGGTCGTCAGGGGTCTGTGTCGATCTCAAGGGTCTGTCGAGTGGTTTTGAACTTCAGTCTTCCGGACTCTCGCAGACCTGTGATAACAAATACCAGTCTGAGGAAGACCTATCACTTTTGATTTAAGAGTGGCACTGTGCTGGAGGGAAAGAGAGCACCGGGTAGACCCAGGGAGAAGATACTAGACAGACTTGCAGAGTGGCTGGGGACAAGGAGGGTGGAAGAGATGCTTGAGGCAACAAGTGATAGAGACAGATGGAAGTGCATAATCGCCAACGCCATGCGGCAAGGCACCTGATGATGATGATGACTGCGCCATAACCATTGAATCCCCGTGTGCGCTACATTATTAAAACTGGCCTTCTCTCAGTCCCATCTTAACATCATTGTTGTTCTGGTGGTGCCAGTATAGGATTAGATAAGTCCCCCTTCCCCCTACTTCCCTGGGATGGTTATCCCCGTCGGTCGGCCATATCACCTGAGGTGGATGTCGACGTAAAATCTGAAGCAGATCAATCAATCAATCAATCATAATCATCAAGTTTTAATTACCTTGGCTTATTCTCGTATCTATACTCTCAGTCTTACGTGAATCTTTCAGGTTTATCTTGAATTTGCTGATCAATTTCGTGTCTGTTTTTAATTTGTGTAAAATGTGTTTGTTATCTAGAATCTTTCTGTTCGTCTCCAAGACCCCCATGCACTGGTCGTACGTAGTGTTAGGAATCAATGGAAAAAGTGACGATAACAGTTCAGAGGATCGGGAGGGGGGGGAGGTTGGAGGGGGGGGGGGGGGACGCTAAACGTTTACAGATGAAAGTCACTTTTACAACCTATAAAGCCAACAAATACGCGAAAGATGCGGTGTAATAAACTTTCAGGTGGTCATAGCACAGCACAGCAGGCATGTCCAGCGAGTTATCTGATACTTGAATGTTAGCAGAGGTCATCTTGAAGATCCCTTTAACCCTTTTCATCCCGCACCCTATCTACCAACTGCCAAAAACTTAACCGTTTGACTCCCTCACCCTATCCACCAGCTTCCCACAGGAAGCTGGTGGATAGGGTGAGGGAGTCAAACGGTTAAGTTTTTGCTCTGCTACCATTGTTAGAAATCCAGGGTGGCTGGTGGACAGGGTGCGGGAATCAAAGGGTTAAGTTTTTGCTATGCTAGCAGTGTTGGAAATATAGGGTGGCTGGTGGGCAGAGTGCGGGAGCCAAAAGGTTAAAGTAGTCTTATCTGATGACGCTACGGTTTCGCTGAGAAAGAAGCCGCTGGCTGTTATCTGTCCGTTCAAGACTAATCAATTTGTAGGCCTACTACTTGCACTATGGTGTCACTGTCTGTGTGTTGGAACAACTATGACAAAGTGTTCGAGTTTTCGTGTACACATGTTATACAGAACTGATACTGATATACTGTTGTGAGGCGTGGACAGTCAACACGCCAAGCCAGAACAAGATTGAGGCAGCCGAGATGCGGTTCCTAAGAAGAATGTTGAGTGTTCCACGGACAGCAAAGAAAAAAACCGAGACAGTCTTGATGGAGGCAGACACAAGAAAATCATTGAGTTCCATGGACCGCAAAGAAAACAAACGAGACAGTCTTGATGGAGGCAGACACAAGAAGATCATTGAGTTCCATGGACAGCAAAGAAAACAAAACGGGATAGCCTTGGTGGAGGCAGACACAAGAAGGTCATTGATAAAGAAGATTAGGAAAAGACAAGCAACATTTATATGAGTTAGAGCACCTGGTCACAACAGGAAAGCTGGAGGGAGGGAAAGAGAACACCAGGTAGAGACCCAGGGAGCAAATATTGGACGGACTTGCAGGGTGGCTGAGGACAGACAGGGTGGAAGATGTACAAGTTTACAGC
This sequence comes from Monoplex corrugatus, assembly GCA_030674185.1. NCBI lineage: Eukaryota > Metazoa > Mollusca > Gastropoda > Littorinimorpha > Ranellidae > Monoplex > Monoplex corrugatus. Next base: position 13,389,135 of record JAPXFY010000014.1, on the reverse strand, counting down.
GACAAGGGATAGATTAATGTGGAGGGCCATGATCGCCAACGCCTTGCAGCAGGGCATATGATGATGATGATGATGATGATGATGATGATGATGAGAGAGAGAGAGAGAACACACACACACACACACACACACACACACACACACACACACACACACACACACACACACACACACACACACACACACACACACACACACACACAAACACAACTATACACACGCTCACACGCGCAAATACACATACACACACACTCTCACACACACAAACACGCACACACACATTCACACACATACACACAAATACACACACATACAAATACACACACGCTTACACACACACACACAAATATGCTCACGTTCACACACACAAATGTACAAACGTTCACACACACATACACACACACATACACACACATACGCACACACATACACACACACACACACACACACACACACACACACAAAATAAACACGCTCACACACACAAACATACACACGCTCACACACACACACAAACACACACACAAGTACCACACACACACACACACACAAGTACACACACGCTCACACACAAATATACACACGCTCACAAACACAAGTATGCACACACACACACACACACACACACACAACACACACACACACACACACACACACACACACACACGCGCGCGCGCGCGCGCGCGCATATCAACACCAACAACAATGACAAAACTCCCAAATATGCGTATGTGTTCTGTAGGAGAGACAAACAGAGGGGGAGAGAGAGAGAGAGAGAGAGAGAGAGAGAGAGAGAGAGAGAGAGAGAGAGAGAGAGAGAGAGAGAGAGAAATGACGTTCTTTTGCCGAATGGTCACGCACGAGCAGAGCCGTTAAACACCGTTATGCATGACTCCCCGACAGTAAGGAGAGAGGAGGGAAAGCCAACAGTTTATCAGCACCACCTATATCATGGTGGGGCGTAACTGGGGTGGCTTTGTTTGTCAACATGGTGTCGGGGTAGGTACTCCCGGGGTGTATAAGTTGATTTGTACGACTGTCGTACAAAGTGGCGTTGGGTCATAGATATTCATAGTCACGTAGATCGGCAACTTCAGCGAATTTCCGACCTGATAAAAACCTCTGCATCGAGTGCTACTTGTTTTGTCTAATTAAAAAACTTTATGCCTCATTGCAAAATTGAGATAAGGAAAAATCTTTATACCTCGTTGTAAAATTGAGATAAGGAAAAACCTTTATACCTCGTTGCAAAATTGAGATAAGTTGCTGGATAGACAATATTGTATTTGTGTGGTGATAGTTTGTCCCTGCTTGTTCATAACTGACAAAGTAGCCTCTCTGTACGTATGTATGTTTCACGTCAGTTCAAAGTCCTTGCATGGGCTTTGGAACCATGAAACCTAACAATGTTTGAGTAGTGAGACCAAAAGCCAAGCCAAATTGGTCCCCGGACAGAAAGTGAGAGCACAGAGCCCTCCATTTGGCCTTGAGGAGTTTGTAAGATCAGTGTTATAGTGCCAGTTAGAGCAGACTTAGGCTCAGATCTGAAAACCAAATAAAGTCCACCTTAGTCTAGCGATTTTTTGTTTGCACCCCCCCCCCTCCCACTCCTTCTTTCTTTGATATGATTTGTCCATTTCCTTTTTAATATAAAGCACACACAACACGAACACGCGCGCACACACACTCGAAGAAAACCCCGTGGAAGACCACTGTGTAATTTGTATTTTGGAGGTAATGAAGTTGACTTGACTTTACATACACACACACGCGCGCACACATACATGCGCGCACTCACACATCACACACACACACATATTACACACACACACACACACACGCACGCACGCGCGCACGTACACACACACAAACACACACATATCACACACACATCACGCACACACACACGTACACACACACACACACACACACGTACACACACACACATCACATACACACACACACACACGTACACACACACACACACACACACATCACATACACACACATACACGCACACACACACACTCACACACACATACACGCACACACACACACACACACACACACACACACACACCGGCTTATAACTGACATTATTAGTACCACCGTTGGCTTGTAATTGATGTTACGCGTAGCAGTAGTAGTATATACATATATCACTTGCTTGTAAACTCCAAATTCTAAACTCTGGGTGTGTCATGGAGGCTGATTCCATGACATAACCGGAGTTCAGAGTTTAGAATTTACATTTTGTCCATGAAAAGTTCATGGCACTCGGGTAATTCCATATTATGCTCCACCCAGTCTGCCATCTGTGTTATTTGCCAGATCTCTTAATTTAAGAGTCTACGCAAAACCCCACGCCCCGGGAAGGTCTTGAAACGGAAGGAATGGAGGGGAAAGGTGCTGGAGTGGGGGTGGGGGGTGGGACAGGACTTAACAAAACATTAAGCTGATACCACCAGAATGGTGGAAACGTCAACTGATTCTTAGATGAGCAGCGAACTGATCCAGTTTCATGATGCAGATTTGAACTCGAGACATCACATGCGTGTATCATCAACCCAAGAGCTAGCCCACTAGCATTTGCAACGATACTGTATTACGTGTAATGTACATTTGGCACGATGTTCGTAGTTATAGTACCGTTAGTTGGTAATGTGTATCTGTATGGATATTTGTCGTTAAGTGGACACTTCACTGTAACGCCGTCACACGTTTTTTTGTTGGGTTTTTTTTTGGGGTGTTTTTTTACCGTTCAGAACAGGCAACGGCGTAGATCACAAAGCCGCTCGAGTGAACAAAGTTTAAAGAAAAGTGTTGTATAGAGTCAGTATGTGAACTTTGTTTTCCTCGCAATAGACTTCATCATCATCATCGTTATCAGGAAGAGAGTTCTGGAATGTTATATAGAAAGGGTAATGTTATACGGTTGTGAGGTGTGGACAGTCAACACGCAAAGCCAGAACAAGATTGAGGCAGCCGAGATGTGGTTTCTAAGAAGAATGTTGAGAGTTCCATGGACAGCAAAGAAAACAAACGAGAGGGTTTTGATAGAGACAGACACGAGAGGATCATTGATACAGAAGATTAGGAAAAGACAGGCAACATTTATAGGCCATTTTATGAGGAGAGGGGAATTGGAAAACTTGGTCACAACAGGAAAACTGGAGGGAAAGAGAACACCAGGTAGACCCCGGGAGAAAATATTAGACGGACTCGCAGGGTGGCTGAGGACAGAGAGGGTGGAAGATATGCTTGCGGCAATAAAGGATAGATACATATGAAGGGCCATGATCACCAATGCCATGTGGCAGGGCGCATAATGATGATGATGATGAGGGCTGAACTCAGGACATCACATGTGTGTATCAACCCAGGAGCTAGCTCACTAGCATTTGCAACGATACTGTATTACGTGTAATGTACATTTGGCACGGTGTTCATAGTCACAGTACCGTTAGTTGGTGGTGTGTACATGCAGTAAACCCATAGTTTGTGTGCACAAGTCAAAGTAAAGCACAGCTGTTAGATCGTGTTACTCCATTTCCATTTAACTTTACGTGATTAACTTGGGCCAACATATGTTGTCACCTTTTGTGGCTACCACCACCACGAAGCGTGGAACAGCATCACTGACAGTGTGTAGATATGTGTGGATATTTGTCGTTAAGTGGACACTTTACTGTAACGCGGTTACACGTTATTTTATTACCGTTCAGAACAGGCAACGGCGTAGATCACAAAGCCGCTCGAGTGAACAAAGTTTAAAGAAAAGTGTTGTATAGAGTCAATATGTAAACTTTGTTTTCCTCGCAATAGACTTCATCATCATCATCGTCATCAGGAAGACAGTTCTGGAATGTTATATAGAACGGATAATGTTATACGGTTGTGAGGTGTGGACAGTCAACACGCAAAGCCAGAACGAGATTGAGGCAGCCGAGATGTGGTTTCTAAGAAGAATGTTGAGAGTTCCATGGACAGCAAAGAAAACAAACGAGAGGGTTTTGATAGAGACAGACACAAGAAGATCCTTGATGAGGAAGATTAGGAAAAGACAGGCAACATTTATAGGCCATTTTATGAGGAAAGGGGAAATAGAGCACCTGGTCACAACGGGAAAACTGGAGGGACAGGTAGACCCGGGAAAAATATTGGACGGACTCGCAGGGTGGCTGAGGACAGAGAGGGTGGAAGATATGCATGCAGCAATAAGGGATAGATGCATATGAAGGGCCATGATCACCAATGCCATGTGGCAGGGCGCATAATGATGATGATGATGAGGACTGAACTCAGGACATCACATGCGTGTATCAACCCAAGAGCTAGCCCACTAGCATTTGCAACGATACTGTATTACGTGTAATGTACGTTTGGCGCGGTGTTCATAGTCACAGTACCGTTAGTTGGTGGTGTGTACATGCAGTAAACCCATAGTTTGTGTGCACAAGTCAAAGTAAAGCACAGCTGTTAGACCGTGTTACTCCATTTCCATTTAACTTTACGTGATTAACTTGGGCCAACATATGTTGTCACCTTTTGTGGCTACCACCACCACGAAGCGTGGAACAGCATCACTGACAGTGTGTAGATCTGTATGGATATTTGTCGTTAAGTGGACACTTTGCTGTAACGCGGTCACACGTTATTTTATTACCGTTCAGAACAGGCAACGGTGTAGATCACAAAGCCGCTCAAGAGAGAAAGTTTAAAAGAAAAGTGCTGTGTAGAGTCAGTATGTGAAATTTGTTTTCCCCGCAATGGACTTGCCATACGACATACGGGCTTTTTCTTTAGGAGTAAAGCGCCTCGTCGCTGTACAGGATCAGATTTCGTGTTGTGTGTGTGTGTGTGTGTGTGTGTGTGTGTGTGTGTGTGTGTGTGTGTGTGTGTGTGTTGTGTGTGTGTGTGTTGTGTGTGTGTGTGTTGTGTTGTGTGTGTGTGTAGGTGCCTGTGTGTGCGTTGTGTGTGTGTGTGTGTGTTGTGTGTGTGTGTGTGTGTGTGTGTGTGTGTGTGTGTGTGTGTGTGTGTGTGTGTGTGTGTGCGTGTTGTGTGTGTGTGGTGCGTGTGTGTGTGTGTGTGTTGTATGTGTGTGTTGTGTGTGTGTATGTGTGTGTTTGTGTGTGTGTGTGCGATGTGTGTGTCATGTGGTGTGTGTGTGTGTGTGTGTGGTGTGTGTGTGTTTTGTGTGTGTGTGCGTGTATGTGTGTGTGTGCGTGCGTGTGTGTGTGTGTGTTTGTATGTGTGTGTTTGTGTGTGTATGTGTGTGTTTGTGTGTGTGTTGCGCATGTGTGTATCATGTGGTGTGTGTGGTGTGTGTGTGTGTGTGTGTGTGTGTGTGTGGTGTGTTGTGTTGTGTCTGTTTGTTGTGTGCGCGCGTAGCTTTTGTTTACCATAAACGTAGATTTTTTTCTACAGAATTTTGCCGGGACATTTCCTATGTTGTCATGGGATCTTTAACGTGTGCAGAGCACATGCTGCACACTTGACCTTGGGTTATCATCTTATCCAAAAAACTAGCGCCTAGACCACTGCTTGAGATCGAACAAAGAGAAGCGGATGGGAAGTTTGGGGAGTGGGCAGATCCCTTCCGTGATTCAAACCCGGGTTTCTTCTTGGGTCCTTGGTTGATTATCAAGAGACGTCCAAGGGTGTTGGACCCAGAGCAACAATGCCTCATCACATGCCAAACAAATACCTCCCAACCCCGACGCCATACGGCAAGTCGTTTCGCAAAGCAAAGGGGAGAGAGAGTGGGGGAGTCATCCATGCGCTGCGTGACCAATTCGGACCCAGTCATCAGTTTATGTCGTTTGCCACCAGGTCACACACTCCATACAGTACTAAACAGTTAATAAACTGTTTAACCATTCCCAGCCAGTGGAGGTCAATCAACCAACCAACCAACCAACCAATCTATCTGTCAGACTAAACAAGAAAGAAAGAAAGAAGCAGGAATTCTTTGGATACGTTTGAAATCTCACCTGTCTCACCTGTCTACCTGTCTTACCTGTATTCTTTTTTTTTTTCTTCTTCTTCTCCTCCTCTTTCTTCTTCTTCTTCTTCATCATCAGCTTCTTTTTCTTCTTCTTCTTCTTCTTCTTCTTCTTCTTCTTCTTCTTCTTCTTCTTCTTCTTCTTCTTCTTCTTCTTCTTCTTCTTCTTCTTCTCTTCTTCTTCTTTCGTCTTCGTCTTCTTCTTCTTCTTCTTCTTCTTCTTCTTCTTCTTCTTCTTCTTCTTCTTCTTTCTTCTCTTCTCATCTTTCTTCTTCTTCTTCTTCTTCTTCTTCTTTCTTCTTCTCTTCTTCTTCTTCTTCTTCTTCTTTCTTCTTCTTTCTTCTTCTTCTTCTTCTTCTTCTTCTTCTTCTTCTTCTTCTTCATTCTTCTTCTTCTTCTTCTTCTTCTCTCTCTCTTTCTTCTTCTTCTCTTCTTCTTCTCTTCTTCTTCTTCTTCTTCTTCTTCTTCTTCTTCTTCTTCCTCTCTCTTCTTCTTCTCTCTTCGTCTCTTCTTCTCCTCCTCCTCTCTCTCTCTCTCTCTCTCTCTCTCTCTCTCTCTCTCTCTCTCTCTCTCTCTCTCTCTCTCCTCTCTCTTCTCTCTCTCTCCACCTCTCTCTTTCTCTCTCCCTTCCCCCCTCTCTGTCTAACTGGTGTCTTTGTTTTTTGTTGCCTTTTGTGCATGCTTGACAAAGGCTGCACATGTCCTGTGTATGGTCTCTTTTTTCTTTTTTTATCCACCTTTTGTCAGTGTATTTTTAGTATACCGCATTTGTTACACATACTTTAAAACATGATCATTCGTACAATATAGTTTCCAGTATGTGGAATGGACAATTCTCACATCTTCTGTCTGTCTGTCTGTCTGTCTGTCTGTCTGTTGTCCCTGTCTGTCTGTCTGTCTGTTTGTCTTCTCTTAGTCGCCTGTCTGCTGCCTCTCTGTCCTGTTCTGTCTGTCTTGTCTTGTCTCTCTCTCTCTCTACCTCTCTCTGTCTGTCTGTCTCTTCTCTCTCTCTCTCTCTCTGACCTCTGTCTGCTGTCGTCTTCTCTCTAGTCTCTGTCTGTCTGTCTGTTCTCTTCTCTCTCTCTCTTCTCTCTCTCTCTCTCTCTCATCTCTTATGTCTTCTCTCCTCTCTCTCAATCGTCAGATGCTCATCTTGCCTCTGTCTCCATCATATTCATACAAAATCCTGAAATGAAATCCCTGCAATCCATAAAAGCCACTTAGTTGTGGAGTTAGGTACGACTGCTAAATCAACAATGTCTCTGTTCCAGTATTACAAAAAATAACTTTGTTGTAATGGAGCTGTTTATGTTAGTACTATACAGGCTGTTATGTATGCCCACGTTCTCGCCTCCCTTGAAATGTACACGTGTATATATATATATTCATACACACGAGGTGAGACGAAGCAGCATGAAATGTCAGTGACCTTGTGGAAAACCTCGATTACACCGAGCTTTTTTTTTTTTTCAAAAGCGTTAACCCTTTAGCTCCTGCTCTCTGTCCACCAGCATCCTGCGTCGTCAACCATGCTAGCAAAGCAAAACCTTGAAACGTGCAGGAATCTGGTATATCTACTAGTTTCTGCAGGAAGCTGGTGGATAGGGTGAGGGAGTCATAGCCCAGGAAGCTGATGGATAGGGTGAGGGAATCATAACGCAGGAAGCTGGTGGATAGGGTGAAGGAGTCATAGCCCAGGAAGCTGGTGGATAGGGTGTGGGAGTCATAACCCAGGAAGCTGGTGGATAGGGTGAAGGAGTCGTAACCCAGGAAGCTGGGATAGGTGTAGGGGTCATAACAGGGGTGGAGGGAGGAGTCATAACCCAGGAATACTGGTGGATAGGGTGAGGAGTCATAACCCAGGAAAGCTGGTGGATAGGGTGAAGGAGTCATAGCCCAGGAAGCTGGTGGATAGGGTGAGGGAGTCATAACCCAGGAAGCTGGTGGATAGGGTGAGGGAGTCATAGCCCAGGAAACTGGTGGATAGGGTGAGGGAGTCATAACCCAGGAAGCTGGTGGATAGGGTGAGGGAGTCATAACCAAGGAAGCTGGTGGATAGGGTGAGAGTCATACCCAGGAAGCTGGTGGATAGGGTGAAGGAGTCATACCCAGGAAGCTGGTGGATAGGGTGAGGGAATCGTAATGCAGGAAGCTGGTGAATAGGGTGAGGGAGTCACACCCAGGAAGCTGGTGGATAGGATGAGGGAGTCATACCCAGGAAGCTGGTGGATAGGGTGAGGGAATCATACCCAGGATGCTGGTGGACAGGGTGAGGGATGTCCAAGGGTTAATTGTTGGTCAGGAAGCTGGTGGATAGGGTGAGGGAGTCATTACCCAGGAAGCTGGTGGATGGGGTGAGGGAGTCATAACCCAGGAAGCTGGTGGATAGGGTGAGGGAGTCATAACCCAGGAAGCTGGTGGATAGGTGAGGGAGTCATAAGGAGAAGGGTGAGGAGTCAAAGGGTTAAGTTTGCAGGAAGCTGGTGGTTAGGGTGATGGAGTAATAGTGTTAAGTTTTGTGCAGTTGGTGGATAGGGTGCTGGAGCCAAAGGGTTAATTTGAAGACTTACGCATACTGGCCAAGGTGAGGTTGATGGTAGCAGCACTGAGTGTTTACCTGAGTTGCTGTAACACAGTGATTACAGAGCTTAGGTAACTGACGGGCAGGGGGAAGTGTTATGGACGGAGGCTCACAGGGCACGAAACACCTCTAACTAGTTACTTCCTTTCTGTTGTCTGGGAGAAGAGTGGCAGAATGGTTCAGACGTTCGCCTGCCAGTAACTAAACTCGAGGTTCCAGGGTTCGCTCCCTGTAGAGGCTTCGACTTTTCTCCTCAGTTTGGGTGGAAAATCGAACTGAGCGTCTAGTCCTTTGGAAGGGGACAAAATAAAAAGCAAAAGCAAAAATGAGTCGGACCCGTGTGCCTTCTGGCTGCGCACGCTAAAGATCCCACGGCAGTTGAAAATCGTGAAGAGCAGGGCTGCCTTGGTATAAAACAATCTCGCAATCTCCAATCTCCAATTTCCAACATGTGTGCAAACTGCCGGTGCCAGATCCTCCTGCATATGCAGAATACATACATGCAAAATGCCAAATATGATGGTTAAAGATCCTGTAAGTCATGTCAGTGGCTCTTTTATGGAAACATGATAACACCCAGCATGCAGACCTACCAAACATGCAGGCTGTGTGACAATATAATGAAATATGGACAGCTCACCTAACAGCTTGAGGTCTCCCTGCCCCACTAAAAGTCTGATTATGTGTAATAAGCAGAGTTCGGATTTTAGAAATCTGATTATGTGTAATAAGCAGAGTTCGGATTTTGGAATCTGATTATGTATAGTAAGCAGAGTTCAGATCTTGGAGAGTAGCACTATACAAGAACGAAGATTTTATCTTTTATAATCCGTAACATGATATGATGTGTGCAGGCAGTGGCGCTACATTCTCAGTACATAAAGCCCCAACTGACGGACGTGACAGAGTCCATACTGACGGAGGAATGTATGGAAGAAACAGGACTGGACGAAAACACCGTGAGGAACG
>JAPXFY010000014.1:13364581-13372081 GCA_030674185.1 Monoplex corrugatus | reverse complement strand
CACACAACACACACAACACAACACACACACATACACACACAAAGCACACACACACAAACCCACAACACACACAACACACACACACACACACACAAACACACACACACACATACACACACATACACACACATACACAAACACACACGCACACACACACACACATCACACACACACATACACACACACATACACACACACACAATACACACACACACAACACACACCATACACACACATACACATACACACACAACACACACTCACCACACACACACTCACACACACACACACACTCATACACACACACACACACACACACACACACACACACACACACATACCACACACAACTACACACACACACAAACACACACACTACACACACACATCCACCACACACACAACACACACACATCACACACACACACACACACACATCACCACCACCCGACATTTGTTCTTTACCGATCAACTTTCCTCAATACCGCTCGAAATTCCCCTTGTTTCTTTTTGTTTATGCTGATTCAAGGCAGTATGATTCATAGTTCTTTTGTCTACGCTGTGGGCAGTATGATGCTGCTAGTCTGCGCACTTTTGTCTTCCTCTTTGAATGTTTTGTATTTAGTGTTTGTTATAGCGCGCTGAGCTCACTATTTCGGTTTTACGGCGCTTAAGTTGTTATTATTGTTACCATCATCATCGTCATTATTATTGTTATTATTAGTATTGTAAGTATCATCATTATTATCATTGTCGCTACTGTTGTTGTTGTTGTCTTCGTCGTCGCTGTTGTTGTTGTTGTTGTTATTGTTGTTGTTAATAGTAGTAGTAGTAGTGGTTTTCTTTCTTTTATTGTTGTTTAAAGCCCAGCCGACTGCGCAGGGCCATATCAGGGCTATAACCGCTTCAAAACACACAAAACTTCAACAGGAAAAAAAAAAAGAAAGAAAATTAAGTACACATATCAATGCATTCGCGCACATAATCTAAGGACATGCCCCGGCGTAGGACCATTCCGTCCGATTTATCGCACAGGGGAGATTTAAAAAAACACCTGAGTAGTGGTAGTGATAGTTTGTAGTGATAGTAGTAGTAGTAGTAGTAGTAGTAGTAGTTGTAGTAGTAGTAGTAGTAACAGTAGTAGTATTTATGGATGGTTTTCAAAGGGTGGTTGTGTCTTCTGTTTCTTTATTTCTGTTTTCTTTGTTTGTATGTTGTTGTTTTTTCGGTTGGGTAATTTTTTTGTTTGTTTGTTTGTTTGTTTGTTTTTTCGGCTTGTTTGCTTTTTGTTTTTGTTTTTGTTTTTGTACCCTCTGATTAATGATTCTTTTAATGAAAAAAAAAATCTAAAGTTTTGTGGAGATTGTGTCTGGGGGAAAACTAAGAGAGGGAAGGACAAATGACAATTTGACAGTTTCATGATTTCTGTAGTTTAACCCTTTGACTCCCACACCCTGTCCATCAGCATCCTGCATTGTAAACCATGCAAGCAAAGAAAAAAGTTAACCATTTGACTCCTGCACCCTGTCCACCAGCATCCTGCATTGTAAACCATGCTAGCAAAGCAAAAAGTTAACCATTTGACTCCTGCACCCTGTCCACCAGCATCCTGCATTGTAAACCATGCAAGCATAGCAAAAAGTTAACCATTTGACTCCCGCACCCTGTTCATCAGCATCCTGCATTCTAAACCATGCAAGCAAAGCAAAAACTTAACCCTTTGACTCTCGCACCCTGTCCATCAGCATCCTGCATTGTAAACCATGCAAGCAAAGCAAAAACTTAACCCTTTGACTCCCGCACCCTGTCCATCAGCATCCTGCATTGTAAATCATGCAAGCAAAGCAAAAACTTAACCCTTTGACTCCCGCATCCTGTTCATCAGCATCCTGCATTGTAAACCATGCAATTAAGCAAAAACTTAACCCTTTGACTCCTGCACCTTTCCATCCGCATCCACTGTAAACCATGCCAGCAAAGCAAAAACTTAACCATTTGACTCCCTCACCCTATCTACCAGCTTCCTTGCAGGAAGCTGATGGATGGGGTGAGGGAGTCAAAAAGTTAAGTTTTTGCAGTTGGTGGAAAGCATGTGGGGAGTCAAAGGGTTAAACAATTGAGTCAAATCAGGTCAGCAGGCTGGATTTAGAATAAACGACATTAACTTTGAGAAATAACAAAATTCAGTTACAGACACATTAAGATGTATTTATAACCAGTCACACCACAACATAACCGACACAATAATCACGCTGCATATTTAGCTCAACAAATTCGCTGTGCATTCTGACGCAACCAAGCCATCCTGTAGTTTTATCTACAGATATCAAAAGACACCTGCCTACACCTGCCTACACCTGCCTACACCTGCGCACATCCCACATTCGCACCCCACCCACACATACACGCACGCACGAAAAACCACAACACACAGGCGGTGAGATAAAAGAAGTCGTTAACATTGGTATAAATTTAAATGCATTATTAAAATAGGGAATAGTTCGACGGAGACAGTAGTCAGGCGGATCGTTTTTCGTTTCGTTATTTCTTTTAATGTCTGTTCGCATTATGTGCTTTTAGACGATAAAAAAAAAAAGGTATTAGAAATGAATAGACTAATAGATAGAGATCCAAAACAAGTGCGACTGCCCGCGCCCAAGCAAACAGGAACCAAAAGAACAAGAAAACCAATGCAAGCGCGTATTCAACAAAACAAGACAAGCGCAAATTTTCGGCCAACTGGCCTTTGTCAAGCGCGAACGCACGGTCACAAAGTAGACCACAAACACCAAACAACGGATAATAAAAAGAGGACTAAAAACTTCCCTGCCGCCTCGTCCAGTGGATAAAAAGGGACCAAATCTTTTTTTTTTTTTTTTTTTTTTAAATACGAAGACGCTTATACTGACAAAAAGCAGTCTTGGGGTAACACGAGATCCAAAACAAGTGCGACTGCCCGGCCCAAACAAACAGGAACCAGAATAACAAGAAAACCAATGCAAGCGCGTATTCAACAAAACAAGACAAGACAAGCGCAAATTTTCGGCCAACTGGCCTTTGTCAAACGCGAACGCACGGTCACAAAGTAGACCACAAACACAAAACAACGGATAATAAAAAGAGGACTAAAAACTGGATAAAAAGGGACCAAATCTTTTTTTTTTTTTTTTTTTTTAAATACGAAGACGCTTATACTGACAAAAAGCAGTCTTGGGGTAACACGAGATCCAAAACAAGTGCGACTGCCCGGCCCAAACAAACAGGAACCAGAATAACAAGAAAACCAATGCAAGCGCGTATTCAACAAAACAAGACAAGACAAGCGCAAATTTTCGGCCAACCGGCCTTTGTCAAGCGCGAACGCACGGTCACAAACAGACCACAAACACCAAACAACGGATAATAAAAAGAGGACTAAAAACTTCCCTGCCAGTGGATAAAAAGGGACCAAATAGATAGAGAAAGAAAAAAGAAAGAGAGAGAGAGAGAGAGAGAATGAAGTCGCCTGTAGAACCACGTCTACGCTACTTCGATCTTATTTTCATTTGCTTTTCTGCATGTCTAGGCTTCGCAGCCATGTTACTTACCAGACTGCATATCTTAGAATTTAGGTTTTAAGGGCCTTTGGTATGCATATGTCTTTCCATCCAAATGTTTTCGTGTTGCATTATTTTCTGTTTTACCATTCCTACTCTTATTTTGATATCTTCAGTGCAAGTGCCATCATGAGTTTTAACTGAGCCTGAATAGTTGAAATGAATCACACCTTCTAATGCAGTCTTGTTGATTTGAATATCTTGATATGCTTGGCTTTCTTCTCCTTCTAGATTCAGTCCGTTTGTCTTCTTGGCGTTTAGATTTAGATTTGCTTTCCGTACTATATCATACCGAAAAATAGACTGTTTTACCCAACTGAGGTGTCTATGTAAGACTACGTGTGCCCCGTGTGTTCTGTAAGTGTATCGCTGACAGTATTGTGTGTGTCGTGTGTGTGTGTGTGTGTGTGTGTGTCGTGCGTGCGTGCGTGTGTGTGTGTGTGTGTGTGTGTGTGTGTGTGTGTGCGGGCGCACATTTCATTTCGTCTCGAAAGTCAAGATGCAAGATTACGCAAGTTCAGCGTTCGTAACGTTTCCCTTATTAGCAACATACGACTGTCTCATTTTGTGCACGCGTTCATGCGTCATTTTTAAAGGTGGTCATGCTGGCGGTGGTGATGGTGGGAGAGAAGGGAAAGAGGAAAGGGGTGCATTGTTATTGATTCACAGAGAAAGAGAGTTTCAACTTCAACTGTACGTACATTGAACTCGACAAAGAAGAAGGGGAAAGAGAGAGAGAGTGTGTGTGTGTGTGTGTGTGTGTGTGTGCGTGTGTGTCTGTGTGTATGTGTGTGTGTTCACTGATTAGGCCACGGAGACAGACAGACAGACAGACAGAGAGAGAGAGAGTGTGTGTGTGTGTGTTTGTTCACTGATTAGGCCACGGAGAAAGACAGACAGACAGACAGAAAGAGACACACAGAGAGAGTGTGTGTGTGTGTGTGTATGTGTGTGTGTGTTCGTTCGTTCTTTGATTTAACGTCTGTTCACTATGAGTGATATTAGACGGGGGAAAAATGGAGGATGGGAGATGGGCGAGTTGGATTGGGGGCAGAGGGGAGAATGAGTATGAGACATGAGTAAGCGTGTAAATATAAAAATGGAACAAAATTTTAACACTAACAGTTAACATTAACAATGCTAAGGGAAAATTTAACGCTAAAGTACAAACTTCATAAACTTAAAGCAATACATTAACAGGACTGTGAACCAATGATTCCGAAATTTTAACTGACAAAGATTGATCTGAAGTTACTTCTTTAAAATGAGTTTCAGAATAGTTATCTTGTGTAAACATTTTTGGTAAAAAGGAACGTAGCTTTTTGCAGTAAAATAAACAGTGAAACAGTGTGAACTGTTCTCCGCAAATACATTTGATATTTTTACAATATTTTGTCTTCAACGCGTTTAGCTGAATACGAAAATGAACAGCAACAATTGATCTCGAATGATATATGGAAGAATACTGCAATTTTTTACATACATTTTGAAAAGAACGTTTTATCATTTGTTGTGTCACAAACTTTTCATTGAATTGTTCATGAAAACGAATCCATGAGGCTGATTCTAGCAAGCCGCAAGCTTCTTTTACGGAAGTTTTAATACGTAATTCTATAGTATTATCAGTGTTGTGTGCACCTTGCTTAGCTGCTCTGTCTACTACTTCGTTGCCGTGAAGACCAACGTGAGAAGGCACCCAGCATAAACTGATATATGTACCTTTTGTCCTTAAACGATGTATAAGATGATTTGCCTCAGTAATTAAGTCAGGTCTTGTGTCTGTATCAAAAGACTGTAAGGCATATAATACTGATTTTGAATCAACAAAGAGAACTACTTTGACAAATACAGGTTTAAGGTCTACTAAATAATGCAACGCTTGTATAATAGCGACTAATTCCGCTGTAAATATAGATATATTTGGCCCAATGAAAAATGACTTTTGTATTCTAAATTTTGGAACATAAAACGCTGCTCCAGCAGATTTATTTTCTAATACTGACCCATCGGTAAAAATATGGAGGTGGGTACGGTAATTTTCATCGACGTGTTCTCTCGCTGTGCATATCGAAATGTTAATATTTTCATATTTCTTAGCATCTGTATAATCAATATCAAAAGTGGCTTTAAGCATTTCCCATGTAGGGATAGGCGTTGTGGATGGTGTCTCAGCTATTTCATCCAAATTTATGTTAGACTGTTTGACTAAGTCAGAGACATAAGTTGCAACAGTCATTTGTGATGAAATGTTGCTTGCTCGTTTTGGAAAGTCAACATCAGACCTTAGTTTAATTTCCTTGCTCACAAAATTGTCCGTTTGTGAAGTAGTTCTGACTGCAAACTTTGCTGTCGCTAGCTCACGATATTTGTTTAGAGACAGAATTCCAGCAACTTTGTACGTTTCCAGATTTGAAGCATGGACTGGTAACCTAGTGCAATTTTAAGACTTTTGCAGTCTAAGCTTTGAATCTTCTTTAGTAAATATTTTGGTGCACTGAAGAACACCTCTTGTGCATAGGATAATTTAGATCTTACAAGTGCTGTTGATAGATGAAGTAGTATGTTTGTATCCATTCCCCAGGGTAATCTGCTTATTATCTTTAGAAAATTTAAGGCTTTTCTTGCTTTTGTTAAAACATAATCAAAATGGACATTCCAGTTTAATTTCGATGTTATAAAAACTCCCAGAAATTTTACAACCTGTTTGTAATGTATCACTTCACCATGCAGTCTGAAAGTAGGCAACTTATTTAAAGTACCACCAGGATTAAATAGCATCATGTTAGTTTTTTCAGTTGATAACGATAGACCATTTTCTAACATGTAATTTCCAAGACTATCAAGATCAGATTGATACACCTTCCTGATGTAATTCTGTGCTCTCTGGGGAGTTGTCTTTTTTAAAGTAATATTCATCCATATGCATATATCATCAGCGTACTGTACCAAAACAACACGATTTGAGAGTACATTAGGAAGATCATGTATAAGGATATTAAATAATATAGGTGCTATCACTGAACCTTGAGGAATTCCCATATCAAGACATCGTGAAGTAGAATAACTTGTTCCCACTCTTGCCTGAATTGTTCTATTGGCTAAATAGGATTTGATATAATTATACATATTGCCAGACAGACCAATAGATTTCAGCTTGTACAATAATCGTGTATGCCAAACTTGATCATAAGCTTTTTTCACATCAAAAAAGGTTGCTAAAAGACTTTTTCTACGGGCAAATTGTTGTTTTATCTGAGTTGTAAGTTTAACCAGGTGCTCAACTGTGGATCTCCCTTTTCTGAAACCTGCCTGGTTTACCGGAATAACGTTATTTTTATCACAGTAATGTATAAGTCTGTTCAAGACCAATCTTTCCATTAGTTTGCTCGTATGGGACGTCAACGCAATAGGTCTGTAACTGTTTTTATTGTTTTTAGGCTTTCCTGCTTTTAATATGGGTATAACAACAGACTTTTGCCATACCTGTGGTACAGTTCCACTCACCCAGCATTTCTGAAAAATTTTGTGTAAGAATATAATATAATTTTCTGGAAGATGCTTAATCATTTCAGTTGAAACTGCATCGACACCTACCGAACTCCTTTTGTTGTGTAGAGACAAGATAGTGTTTTTTAGCTCTTCTAGGGTGATCGGAGAATTAAACCAGCAATCATTCTGAGTTATTGGATCATTGAAGATAGGGTTGTTAGCTGCCGTTTCTCTGTAGTGTTTGCAGTTAGGAGACAACCCATCTACTTTACTATTTTCAGCAAAGAGTTCTACAAAGGTTTCAGCTTTGTCCATGTCGGAAGGAAATTTGTGGCATGTATCAATCATTATTGGAAATCTAGGTAAGTTGGCTCCGTTTTTCATTTGATTCATTTTTGTCCAGACTTTATGAAAA
>JAPXFY010000014.1:13352081-13354581 GCA_030674185.1 Monoplex corrugatus | reverse complement strand
CATAAAGAGAATTATAATAACACATCCACTTTTATGTCAGTCTGTACAAAGACAGATTCAAAAACATACCTCGTCTTATGATTATCACATACTTATACATGCACAAACTCACAGCATAAAAGCATACACACACAAACCACTTATTACTCATTTAAACACACACAAAAAGTAATAACGTGACACAGACACAGATACGTAAACTACTTCTATTACTCATTTAACCCTTTCGCTCCCGCACACTGTACATTAGCATCCTGCATTGTCAACCATGCTAGCACAGCAAAAACTTAACCCTTTGACTCCCTCACCCTATCCACCAACTTCCTGCAAGCTGGTGGATAGGATGAGAGAGTCAAAGGGGTAAGTTTTTGCAGTTGATGGATAGGGTGCGGTAGTCAAAGGGTTAAACACATACAAACACAGTAACATAGACACAGATTGAAAACAAAATAACTCCCCAAAGATCCTGTTGAACTGGTTGTTTACCGGAAAGGGTTACCTGCCTTCTAAATTCCTTTTGTGATATTCATTTCTAGCAGGTAATTCTCGACACACACACACACACACACGTTTATGCACACACACACACATAAACACACACACATAAAACACACACACACACAGATACAGACACACACTCACAGACACACAGACACACACACACACACACACACACACCACACACAACACACAAACACACACACGCACACACTCCTCCTGCCATCCACCCCACCCCCCTAACACAGATACACACACACACACACCACACACACACACACACACACACTCTCTCTCTCTCTCTCTCATCCCACACACACACACACACACACACACACACACACACACACACACACACACTACACACCACTCCTTCTTCCACACCACCCCACCCACCCCACACACAGATTACAGTTGTCCATAACGACATGTTGTAATAACACGAGGCATCCTGTGGTGTACGTATCATTTCCTGAAGCTGTATGACAGGTGAACAGAGACGTCGTGCTCGTTTCAGCTGACAGGGGCGGTAATTCTCAGGTCAGATCATTGTCGTGATGGTATACTCGTGTTTTTCATTCTGCTTGGCGGGCGGTATGTCTGTATTTCCGTCAGCCAGCGTCACGACAGTGACAAATATGGCGGGCCTCTCAATTCATTGGCCACAGTGCCAGACATGGCAGGGCTTGACTCTTCCTTAAATCTGCTGTCTATGTCACCAAAGCCTCTGTTCGTGTCATGAAGATCTCTGTTAATGTCACCAAACCCTCTGTTAATGTCACCTGTGCCTCTATTAATGTCATGAAGGCCTCTCTTGATGTTATACAGGCCTCTAAATTCACCAAGGTGTCTGGTAATATCATGGAGGTCTCTGTTATAGTCATGAGGGCGTTTTTCAATGTCATGAAAGCCTGTTTTTTTAAGGTCACCAAGGCCTCTGTTGATGTCATAAGGCCTCTGTTAATGTCATGAAGGCCTTTGTTAATGTCCCCAAGGCCTCTGTTAATGTCCCCAAGACCTCTGTTCATGTCACCAAGGCCTCTGTTCATGTCATGAAGGCCTCTGTTGATGTCCCCAAGGCCTCTGTTAATGTCACGAAGGCCTCTGTTGACGTCATAAAGCCTCTAAATCCACCAAGGCGTCTGGTAATATCATGAATGTCTCTGTTATTGTCATGAGGGCCTCTGTTGATGTCATGGAGGCCTCTGTTAATGTCATGAAGGCCTCTGTTAATGTCCCCAAGGCCTCTGTTAATGTCATGAAGGCCTCTGTTGACGTCACAAAGCCTCTAAATCCACCAAGGCGTCTGGTAATATCATGAAGGTCTCTGTTATTGTCATGAGGGCCTCTGTTGATGTCATGGAGGCCTCTGTTAATGTCACCAAGGCCTCTGTTAATGTCATGAAGGCCTCTGTTAATGTCCCCAAGGCCTCTGTTAATGTCATGAAGGCCTCTGTTAATGTCCCCAAGGCCTCTGTTAATGTCACCAGTGCCTCTGTTAATGTCACAGGCCTCTGTTAATGCACAGGGCCTCTGTTAATGTCACCAGGGCCTCTGTTAATGTCATGGAGGCCTCTGTTAATGTCACCAAGGCCTCTGTTAATGTCATGAAGGCCTCTATTATTGTCACCAAGGCCTCTGTTTCATGTCATGAAGGCCTCTGTTAATGTCACCAAGGCCAGTGTTAATGTCACCAGCACCTCTGTTAATGTCATGAAGGCCTCTGTTGATATCATAAAGGTCTCTAAAATCACCAAGGCGTCTGCTAGTATCATGAAGGTCTCTGTTATTATCAAGAGTTTTCCTTTTTTGTGTCATGGAGGCCTCTGTTAGTGTCACGAAGGCCTCTGTTAATGTCGTCAGTGCCTCTGTTAATGTCATGAATGCCTCTGTTAAACTCATGAACGCCTCTTTTGATGTCAAAGGCCTCTAAGTTCACTAAGGTGTCTTGTAATATCATGAAGGTCTCTGTTATTGTCATGAGGGCCTCTGTTGATGTCAT
>JAPXFY010000014.1:13332081-13349581 GCA_030674185.1 Monoplex corrugatus | reverse complement strand
TAGATCTAGTACATTTGTTATGTGAATTCGGGCTGCTGTGTCCCGAGCACGTCGCAGTAGACCGAGTAGTCTAGTGCAGCGCCACCGGTTTTTGTTGTTGTTTTTTTCAAACGATTTTTTTTCATAAGCGTGTATTTCTGTTTACCCTATGAAAGTCCACATAATTTTGCCATGGGATCAATGGAATTCGCTGAGTACGTGTTGCACATGAGACATTGATTTATAATTTTATGATTATCGTTTCATCCGAACTGTGGATCTTACCGGTTTCTCTCGCCTTGGCCACAAGGCCACACACCCCACTGGACACCTTATTTAGAATGTTCTTTGTAAGCACTGATAAACCAAATGTTTTCTCAAATGTAGACCAACTCAAAAACATTTATGATAGTGATGGTAGTAATGAACGGATCAGTGTTAATAACTTAATTTTTGCTGAAAGCGGTTATGAATGCTGATAATCTCAATCTGTAATCATCATGGTCGCATTCGAGCAGCGACTGATACATGGTACCGAGGTAGATGTGATCTGGAGACTAGCTACAGTTTCTGAATTACTAAATCGGTTAACTCAAGTAAACCATCCCAAACGGCAAAATACATCAGAATCAAAGCAAAAGAATACGAAGAAAGAACCAACAGATCATCTGTGTAGATGTAGCTCTACATCAGTAAATACATCCTTCGAGCTGTAGACTTAGATCTAGTTTTAGGTTTAGGCTGTTGTTAAATCTCGTTTGAAATAGGATGGAAAGGGACAGAAAATAGGTTAAGATCTTCGCACACACACACACACACACACACACAAGCCATGTAGAATAAAACTAGATCTATGTATTACAGACAAATCAATAATAAAAAAAAAAGTTTAAAAGCCCAGTATTTGTGTGATTCTACAGATCTGTGATTCGTGATGTTTGAGTTATTGTGAGCAAAAGATGAGATGTAAAAAGAAATCATGGTATGGAATGCGAGGCGAGATATCCTAGTGTTTGCTAAGCCCTAATGAAGCGAATCACGTTTTCAGAGCTTTTGTTGAGAGAGCTGTGTAGTTTTTCGGGTTACTGGTACAAAAGCAGGCCCAATTGAAGATTACCTTGAAGCAAGTGTGCCTGCCGACAGCAGAGTTTGAGCTGTCGCTGAAATTTCATTGTTGAAACCTGTTGGGCTTGAACAAACTCGCATGGTGCTTGCAAATGTTGAGAAAGATCATGCAAATACAGCAGGCCCACGCTTTATCTGGTACGGGCTTAGTAAGTTGTTGGTCAAATATAAACACTTGTGCAAGAGGCAAACAGAGATGCAGAGGATTTGTCTGCTGCGGGACTGATATGGCAGACACTGTTTATTTACAAAGAAGGTGGAGGGTGAAGGGGGAGTTACTTGAAATTAGCAGTAATTATAAAGGAAATAGTGATTACAGTATCAATTTACATACACAGTGCAATTTGCATTGCCTCTAAATATGATAAAATTCTCAAGTCCCCCATATTGCTTAAGTTTTGTGCGCTAAAAGAAAACTGTGTGTGTGTGTGTGTGGTGTGTGTGTGTGTGTGTGTGACCTTTGGTCAATTGATCTTGACTTGGCGTTATCGCTTGTTAAGCTGAAATTGTATGCACAGATGTGCAGGGTTGACTTTGTGAGTCTGTGTCATGTTGTATAAATGTAGAGTGGGGAGATTGGAAGGGGGGATTCAAGGTATACACACATACATACACGCACAATCCCATGACGTGTGTATGTGTGACTATGTGTGTGTGTGTGACTTTGTGTGTGTGTGTGTGCGTGTGTGTGTGTGTGTGTGTGCGTGTGTGTGTGTGTGTGATGTTCTAGGCATACATAATGTGCGTGGGAATGCCATAGGACTCTCAGATCATCATTTTCACTCTGACGAACTTTTTGTGTTCAAGAACAAAAAGACTGAAACCTTTTAAAGAGATTTTTTTTAAATTTGGGATAATTGCAGTTTTGCCTCAGCGGTGAGCATGCAACTGATGTCAGAAGGGCATCAAACGGTATCATGGGATTATCTAAAAAGTTAAAATTATTTTTTTAACATTACGCTACTTGTGTCTGTAACAATGAGTGAAGTGCTTAGTAACAACAACAGATACAAATATCTCCCTTTCCCACCTATATTGCCGTTTTGATTTTACATTTCATGTTGTTTTAAATCTGAAATGATTTCTAATTATTTCCTAGTCATAGGACATATTTGTTTGACACATCTGTCGTCAACGTTGCGCAGTGGTTTTGGAAATAATTGCGCCGATTCAAAGAATAGTGCCCGTATTCTAAAACCAGCAGTCTTTTCATCTCTCACGAAATAATCAATGAGCAACGTCATTAACGTAACTCCCACTCAAAAATTGACCCTGTGAATTTCTCTGACACAGTCATGAGGACACTGTTTGCTCCGGCTGTTGGCTTGTGTGTGTTTGCGGTGATAACATCGCGAATCCTGATTTGTGATTGAAAATCAGCCTCAAGTCTGTTGGCTTTTGTTTCTGCCCGGTTGGTGTTACCATCATGTTTCTTTAGTGTTACTATCACATTTCTGACAGAACTGTGATACTTCTTATCCATGTAAACGTTTGCAGCGAAAACCCCGCTAATCCGTTGAACTGTAGTTAAGCAATCTATGTTAAGTCGGTTGATTTCCGTTTCTATATCATCTCGATCATTCATGGACCTACACGTTTCTTGAACTTGTTCTGTCAACAGGATGGTATTGACTCATGAGGATTTTGTCGAAGGACGCAAGCATACTGACCACAACATGTATTATGACATAATAATCGTGTTTTCTTTTAATATTAAGTTGCGGACGTGGTTCTTGGGTTAAAGGTGTTTGTCTTTGAGGAAGGGGTTTGCATCTCTCTCTCTCTCTCTCTCTCTCTCTCTCTCTCTCTCTCTCTCTCTCTCTCTCTCTCTCTCTCTCTCTCTGTCTCTATTATCTTTTATAAAATTAAAAAGGCGTTATATCACATTCAAGTAAGAATGAAAACTCAAACGATCAAGAGAGAAGCAATTCAAGCTTTAGAACAATCAGGCTTCATGCACATGTGTGTGTGTGTGTGTGTGTGTGTGTGTGTGTGTGTGTGTGTGTGTGTGTGTGTGTGTGAACGTTCGTTTGTTATTATCAGATTAAAATAAATAATTGAATAGATTTTTTAAAAAGGGACGGGGAAGGGGAGTGGAGGATTGTATTTTGAAATTAAAAGGCGTTGTAACATATTCAAACAGTAATGAAACACCAAATAAATAAACAAGAGACAAGGGATGAATATGTAGGTATGTAACAATCGGGATGGAACCCATCTTCAGGACGGTGCAGCAGATGGCCAGCCGTCTATGAACATAGACGATTGAAAAGCATCTTTCTGATGCAGGTTTATAAGTGATGCAGGGAAACAAAGTGAAATTTCCTGACAATGAAAACGTTGATTAACTGTTGCACAATCATGAAAAATGCATTTGATTGTCTTACTGGATTTAATTCAAGGTCAACTGAGATATATCTTTTTTGCTAAAGTGTGTGTGTGTGTGTTGTGTGTGTGTGTGTGTGTGTGTGTGTGTGTGTGTGTGTGTGTGTGTGTGTGTGTGTGTGTGTGTTTTGGTGGTGGCAGCAGAGGAAGAGACGCTTTGAAAGCATGGGCTGAATAAACTGACCCGGCGAGATTTTACTGGTTAAACATTACGGTGCTGTTTTTGTTCAGGGTGACGAATTGGATGCATCATCCTTGTACCCACATGTATGTACATGTTATGTTATCTTGACGTTGAATCGTCTGAAGTGTCAGTAAGATACAGTGATAGAGTTGAGCCTGAAACTCGTGGTCGTTATCAATAAGTTGCTTCGCTTTTGGAGATTTAGATCTGCGATCAGTCAGTATTTCTGTGTGTCTGTCTACGTCTCTGTCTCTCTGACTCTGTCTGTCTGTCTGTCTGTCTGCCTGCCTGCCTCTCTGTTTCTGTCTGTCTGTCTGTCTGTCTCTCTCTCTTCTCACTCTCTGTCTCTGTCTGTCTGTCCGTCTGTCTGTCTGTCTGTCTCTCTCTGTGTCTCTGTCTCTCGCTGTGTGTACGTGTGCGCGCGTGTGTATATATCTATGTATGCGTAATTGTTATGTTTGTGTGTGTTTAAATGTTAAATGAGAGAGAGAGAGTGTGTGTGTTGTGTGTTTCTCTCTCTGTCTCTGTCTCTGTCTCTGTCTGTCTCTGTCTCTGTCTGTCTCTCTCTCTCTCTCCTCTCTGTCTCTCTCTCTGTCTCTCTCTGTATGTGTGTGTGTGTGTGTGTGTGTGTGGTCAAAGAATTTTGTTTTTGTCTTGTTGATGATTTTCATAATTACCACTGACGTGTAAACTGCTTGCAGTTCTTTTTGTTTGTTTGTTTTTGTTTGTTTCTTTGCCATTGTATTATTATAATGTTCTGTTTTCATGTGTGTACGTGTTATATGTGAGACAGTGATGTGTATTTAGTTTGTCTTATGTTTTACTGATTGACTTATGAAGTATGTATGTTATTATAACTCTTTTTATCGCTCCCTTAAGATTGCATCACGAGCTTAGTTAATCTGTTTTCATCATACATAGCGGTAGGGATTGGCGTGTGCTTGCTTAACGTGTGGTTGTCTCTGTCTTCCATGCTCTTGCGAAGCACTTGGGACTCTTATGAGATGAGTTGCTTAAAGTTGTCATTATTAACGTCATTACGTTTATTTTGTGGTAACAGCGCGTTAAGACAGGCATTATGTCAAAACTGATAAATTACCCACTCATAAACACACAAATGTTTTGCTGAGATGGGTTCTTTCTATGAAGGATAATATGTGTATGTGTGTGTGTATGTGTGTGTGTGTGTGTGTGTGTGTGTGTGTGTGTGTGTGTGTGTGTGTGTGTGTGTGTGTGTGTGTGTGTGTGTGTGTGTGTGTGTGTGTGTGTGGTGTGCGTGTAAGAAAGAGGAGGTGGAGAGAGATTTACTGAATCTGAATCGGAGAGAGAGAGGAGAGAGAGATTTACTGATTCTGAATCGGTCCTTTTTATGTAGACTTTTAGAAAAGCAAGCAAGTATTGTGCACACTTTTCAAAACTTGGTTAAGTAAGAAAACCTCGATGGTGTGTTGTGTGTTTCAGTTGGACAGATTCCTGGTCACCAAAGAGATTCACCCTGAGAAGGGCGGTCGTTCCTGCGTTTTCCTCACAGACGGCCAGTGCCACATACGGCAGTGCATTCATCACGAAACTTGCTCCAAGAACATCGCCCTGCCGGCGTACTTTAACACTTTCTTTGATATACGGAAAGAATTCGGGAAACACTATGGTGCCACTGCTTGTGACATCAGCAGCATGTTGGAATGTATCCTTTTTCTTTAAAAAAAATGTTAATGTATTTTTATATTTTGACAGCCATGTTCATATGGAGAGGTTTATTGACGTATGCGATTTGCCAATCCTGCTATTTTACATTTCATTTTCGGAATTTTGTTTTGTTTTATTTTGTTTTGTTTTGTATTTGCATTGTTGTTTTTAGCTTCCCGATTTTCTGGAATGCATGTTTCTGTTTATCCGCACTATGCAGGCGGTAAGTTGCAATACAGTCTGCAGACTCTTGTCTTTTGATAGGCGTACATGCAGAGTGTTTTCATGTTTCCGTAATCCACTAGACACTGGCATGACTCCCAAGATCTTTAACCTGTCTTTCTGATGTACTTTGTGCGTATACACACAAACGGCGATTAGGCGATCGCAGACTTGCGCTCATGTTGACCTGAAAGATGGGCAGATATCCACCCTATACCCACAAGCGATAGGTATCAGTGGCAGGATCGAATGTAGACTTCCCGATTTGAAGTCCGATGTGTTAGCCACTTGACTGTCACGCCTGTCGAAAATAGGGATATGAATGTAGCTTTCTGTGTTGTAGACTTCTAGTTACAGACAGCTTGCAGGCTGCACGCATCCCATCAGTCCATCAGTCGAATTCTTAAGACTCCCGCACCCTGTCCACCAACTGCAACAACTTAACCCTTTGACTCCCTCACCCTGTCCACCAGCTTCCTGCATGAAACTGGAGGATAGGATGACTGAGTCAAAGGGTTAAGTTTTTGCTTTCGCTAGCAATGTTGACAATGCAGGAATGCTGGTGGACAGGCTGCTGGAGTTAAAGGGTTAAGTGTCCCATTTTGTCTTTCTGTCTGTTCCCTTGCCCATTTGTTATCTTCCTTGTTCTTTTTGTTTGTCTTGGGAAGATGGATGGATATAGATGGGTGCATATAATTATTCAGGGATCATTTCCTTTTCGTCTTCATCTTTTAAACAACAGTTTATCATCCAACATCATTTTATTAATAGTTTACTCCATTTCAGTCGGTTGTAACTTCAGTTTCAGTCTGTAAGCTCACTACATCTTCCCCCTTGTAGATTGTATTACATATGTGCTGTGCTATTCAGTTTCTTGCAGGGCACGCCTCTTGGACAGGATGGTAAGTACGACATTCATAATCTTGTGTAGTCGCACATGTTTATGGGGTCTGATTTGATATCTCTGTGCGCTCTGAACGACACTAGTAAAAGTATGTGCGTGCGTGTTTGGGTTGGTTGGTTGATTAGATGGGTTCATTTTTGTTGTTACACATTAGTTATTCATGATAACTGACCATTAAATAATGTTATTTCAGTACTGACCAGCACGTAGCCAATTTCACTCAGGATCTACCACGTAGCGACTCTCAGCAGCAATCGTAAACATGACCTCCATGCTTCAGAAATCACGGTTTTGTTCAGGTTTTAGCTTGACTGCGGCTGATGATACTGTTTGTCAGCAAGGATTTGGGTCTATAGAAATTGTTCCATAGATGATAGACACATAAACTACTTGAATGAAAAAAGGTAGATTAAAAAGACGAAATTGGCACTGGATGTTTTATTCAAATAGGCCATAGCCCCTTATGAAGGGGTTTGAACAGTATTTAAACATCTACAAATACATGTTAGATGTGACCCCAGCTATTGACATCTGTAGCAAATAAACATGCCTGCTGAAGAAGGCGCATCAGAGCTACGAAAGCTAAAAAAAATGGTGTTTTCGTGTTTTTATTCGATCATGCAAATACATGTTAATGGATTTCTGCATATAAATAGAAATACACATCAGTACAAACCAATTGACGTCATGATCGTAATCTTAGGATGTTTGTGATCCAGTCTCTATGACTCTTTTGAATTTTTTTCAGTATTATCGCGAGGTTATTGGTATTATCTTCATATGAGGACGAGAAATTTGACAGCTGAAATACATTTGTTTTTTTTTATTATCTGGATACAGTTAAATTGTGATGGAAATCATTTAGACTGGAGCGGCGGTAAAGAAAATGTTATCCTGATGAAAATATTACATAAACGACAACTTTTGCTCACCAAGGCATGATGCCTCTTACAAACGAGTTTGATATAAATAGGGTATCATACTGTAATCATATGAAATATTTAGCGATCGCCATCCAACACCTAGAAACCGTTTCATCACGAGCATGTATTCACTCTTTCAGAAATCCCAACTTTCTGTTCTTTGAGCAGTTGGCTGGATTTTCGAATCAAAACACTTCAATAAATATATCTAAAGGGGGGGGGGGGGAGAGTGAATGTTTAGCGCGCGCGCGCGCGCGCGGTGTTGGGTGTGGGTGTGTGTGTGTTGTGTGTGTGGTGTGTGTGTGTGTGTGTGTGTGAGTGACACAGAGAGAGAGAAAGAGCACTCTACTGAAACACGCGACTCATCGCGAAGTTTGTTATAAACAATAAAAACTTTTTCGTACATTTCAGACTTATCAATCTGCGAGATCTTGGAATAAATATTAACGTAGAAAGAGAGAGAGAGAGGAGGGGGGAGATTTGTATTCATGAACTTAAAACAGGCGCTATTAAGTCTTCACCGTAAACAAACGCAGGCTTCTTGGATTGAAGCCCCAAATGAAACTGGAAACATGCAAAGCTGGAATTATGTAGGCTCCCTCAGTGGCAGAACGCCGGCGAAATAATGCAAATCAAGTTTTAGTTGTTCTTGAGCTGAAAGAGGTGAGCTCCGGTCGGGGCGAGGTTTATGTTCCCAGTGGATCATTGAAATCTGTGATCGGGCCAGTGTCCGGATCAAGTGTACACAGTGCTTGTGGCGTTATGGGTGTTTGCTGATATGGCAGGAGTGGGGGGAAATGGGGCGGTCTGTATGTACAGGGATATCACTTGATCACATTTGGAGTGATCTCGGTAATTCAGTCTACAGGTTTCCACAACCCTCTGGCCTGACGAGCATGAAGTATATTTATCAGTCTGCTCTTACTCTCAGTTACTGTCATGTGGCTTGCTTTTAAAACGGAAAGGAGGTTTAAGCCGGCGAGCAAGTGTGTGTGTGTTGGCGGGGGGGGGGGGGGGGGGGGGGGGGGTGGGATGGATGGTATAGGTGGATACGTGGCTGAAGTTGTTTGTTTGTTGTTGTTAATGTTATTGTTGTTGCTGTTTTGTTGTTGTAGCTGATGTGGCTGCTGCGGTCTTTGGCCATGACGGTTGTGTCTGGCAGGCATATAGGCGCGTGCTTAAAATGCAGGCAGAATTTTTCGTTTGTTTGTTCTTTGCGCGTCTAACTGTGTGAAAGAAATAAGAACTCAGAACACTTTCATCATAAGAACCCAGGATAGGGCTATAAAACACAGATTGGTTCAAATGAATTGACAGCAGTTGTTGGTTTCACCACATTTTCTATTATCATCATCGTCAGTGGGAATATAAGCGTGTGAGGAATTAAGAATCTGAGTTTTCCCAAGTGCAGGCAGTTGTAGACATTCTGCAAAAAGTATTTGAAACTTATCTTAAGTAAGTTACTTAGATTAAGATATTAATCATGAAGTCGATTGTTGAAAGGTCTATATTTTTTCCCAAAATCTTATCTCTTTAAATCTCAATGGTTTGTATCTAATGTAGCTATCCGGAAAATTAAAGTTTATCTTCAGTCACACCACGAACTATACAGCCTTGGGATTTTTTTTGTATTTGCCTCCTTCAATTTTCATATGCACTGACTCAGAGCCTGCAGAATGCTTTTCTGTGGTCAGATTTTATGATAGTAGCAAGAAACTCTGGGGCAAGCTGGGTAGCGGAAGGTCAGAGGAAAAGCCTGTCAAGTAAGGTTTCGGGCCAAAATTCAAAACACACAAAGTCGGTTTGCATAATGTTATTCTGCGATCAGATTTTTGTTTTCATGTTAGCAAGTAACTGTAGAGAGAGCTGGACAGTAGAAGACCTTCAGAGGAGAAGACCCCGTCAAGCAAGTGTTTCGGTCCTAAACTCAGTGACTCAAGAGTCTGCACAATGCTTTTCCGTGGTCAGATTTTTAAAATTTTCTGTCGAATAAGATTTCCATTCGCAGTTTGTTATAGAAATGGGAGCAAAGTTAAAGGGGTAGAGAGGGGAAACAGTAGGGTTGATCAGGTGCAGACTGCAGCTTTGTTCATGTTTAACGTGACCCTGTCATGAATTCCTCGATCCTAACCAGGACATTTGAAGCATTCAGTACGAGTGCTGCTGATACATAAGTGTTGACACAGACTAATTCAATCATAGGTGCTGATATTTCCTAAGGGATGAACATTGTAATCTAATCAGAATTGCCTTTGATATCATTTAAGCGGGAAAATGTTGTAAATTTAATCGAAGTGTGTTTGAAGCGCTTCAGCCCTGTACTGAGTTGACGCTACTGTGATCACCATTGCGGAAACTTAAACAAATCTGTATTGAAATGAGAACATTTCACACTGTTTACTATGCAACAACAATCCGACCGAAACATTCTGATAAACGTGTTTAAACCAAGAACGAAAAACACAGAAATGACAAAAATTTTAACAAAGATGTTTAAGCCAAGAACGAAGAACACAGAAATGACAGAAATTTTGACAAACATTTAAACCAACAATGAAAAATACAAAAATGTTAGAATTTTTTAGCAAAGGTGTTTAAATAAATGTTAGAATTTTTTAACAAGATGTTTAAATACAAAAATGTTAGAATTTTTTAACAAAGATGTTTAAATCAACAACAAGAATGAAGAACACAGAAATGACAGAAAATTTGACAAAGATTTTAAAGCAACAATGAAAAACACAGAAATGTTAGAATTTTTTAAGAGATGTTTAAACCAACAATGAAAATTGTAAATATGACATAAATTTTGACAAACAGGTTTAAAGCCACATTGAAAAACAGAGAAATAACAGAAAATGCAAATGAACACGAGGGACTCCCTATCTACCAGCTTTGGGCAGGAATGTGCTGGATAAATGATGAAGTCAAAGGTTTAAAACAGCAGCTGTCTTTGTGTCATCCGAGACCCAGATCACAGACATTCACAAGACTTTCTGCCCAGACCCACTGGAAGTGAGCTCGTGTAACATACGTGCTGTACATGTTCTCAGAATAGGTCTGTCTAGTCACATTTTTTAATAAGCCATCTCTCCCGTACCGTATAGAGTTGTTAGCGAGCGTGTGTTTAGCTAGACCTCGGCTGTACCCCCACGTCGCTGCCAGCCCTGTTTATTCAGCGAGGATTAGTGAAAGCAAGGGGGTGAGCCGCTGACCCTTCACCATAATCGTTAATGACTCCGAACTATTCACTAACTTGTTCCTTCTTTATATCCGGGCCAGGGTCAGCCCGTATTCGATCAGTGTGGGTGAATGTATGTTGGTGGACGTGTGGTTCAGTTGATGGGTGGTGGTGGGGGGAGTGATGGTGTGTGTGTGTGTGGTTTGTTTTTGTTTTGGGGTTTTTTGTTTTGTTTTTTGTTTGTTTTTTTGGTGTGTATGTGTGTGTGTTTAAGCGTTCTGATGTTCCTCGGATGCGTGCATGCACTTTGTTTTGCCCACATTGTGCGAACGATATGTTGCTGCACAGACTGCATACTTTGTCTTTGGTGGGTATGCATGCTGGATGTTTCCATGTTTTCAGAAGTCAGCGAGCACTGACATGGCTTACGGGATCTGTAACGTGCATATTTCGTGTTCCGCGTGCTTGTACTCACGAAGAGGGTTTAGGCACTTACAGGTCTGCAATTATTGTCCTAGGAGATGAGAAATACCTTGCGGTAGGTACCTAGGCAGGGTCGAACCCCGACCTTGTGATTGGAAAACTGATGTCTGTTCACGTGACTGTCACTCACGTCAGTGTATATGTGTGGTTGTCTTGGATGGACGAGCCTTTGTTTTACTTTCAGTTTGAATGAGCTTGCTCCAAGCCAGTCCCAGATTGCTGAGAACATGTAGGCTATAATTACGGTAATAATTATATCAGTATCGAAATTTTGTGTCGGTTCATTTCTTAATGGACAGCCACAACGACTTTTTGTAATCAGTTGCACGTGCAATTTTTCAGTTACCTGAAACTTGCAGATGAGCTAAGGGAATATACTATATAACATTCATAGCTGTTGTGGTCCAAGTTTGTGCCCGCTGAAGAACAGTGCTTGTAAAGTGAAAGGGGTAGAGATGACTAAAAAGCTCAAACTTAAACCTTAAAACGAAAGTGGTTATTATTTGTATTGTATTTGTAGTGGTAAGCAGGTATGAATTGTAGATTAGCAACGGCGAGTTTGAAAAGTGGATTTCAGCCAACAAGTTTCACCGTTGGAAAGTAAGCATAACTGTCATTGTTATTGTCATTGTCTCTGTTCGACCTCTCTCCCACTGAATCTTACCGAAATTTGTCAAGTCAGGAACAAACCAGCTAACCATGTTTGATGCTAAACGTTGGTTAAAGCCGACACAAACGTACTTGTACTCGTTTATTACAATACAGCGGGGAAATTGCCAAGGGTTAGGAGTGAACCGGTCATGTTACGTTTAAGTGGAGAAAAGTGGGATCATTACGGATTGTTTGATCCCGTAGGTCATGAAGGTATTAAAACTTAGGGCTTTTCTCTCGCCTACATTATTCTTCTGCCGGCTGGCTTTTGCCACGTTCACAAATAAATGATAACTCCTAAAGGAAGACTCTGGCTTTAACCAAACAAGTCACAGACTTATGCTTTGCGTGCTCTGAGATATGTCAGTGATGTGGACACACGGGATTAATTGTTCAGTCACAGCAAACATTGCCAGCAAGACTGACATCTACCCAGCAGCAGCGATACAGATCTGTGGTCCTCTCGTACTGGGTATTATATTTATAAAGTGTCTACGTTTACAGAAATCAAATTTATTGTGAATAATGTCCTGTTTTGTTGTTGTTGTTGTTGTTGTTGTTTGTATTATCATCAGTCATCAGTATTTGGGGGCGTGCAGTAAATGTTAAACATGTGCATACTGTATCATACTCGGAATGTTATGGGCATCAGTGTCGATTACTTGTGTGTATGGTTAAATCAAGCATAAGGAAACGATTACAAATGAATTGGGCCATGTCCTACATTGTGTGTACAGTCTGTACTGCTGATGAAAATGGGGGTTAAAAGGGGACAGAGCGAGCAACTGGGTGTGTCCCTGACCGTGACACTGACAGTCAAACATAGAAATTTGTTGTCGTGTGCTTTATCCACTACGTCTTGAAACTCGTCCTGGGAGAGTAACCTTTGTAGTACGTGTACTGAAAATGTGGATATGTATGCAATGGCACGTGTGTATATGTGTGTGTGTGTTTAATTGTGTGTGACTGTGTTAAATTTGTGTGTGTGTGTGTAATTGTGTGTGTGTGTGTATGTGTGCGTGTGTGTTGTGTAATTGTGGGTGTGTGTCTATATGTGTTTGAGGAAAAAGAGGACATATAAATTAAGCGTGTTACAAGGTTCGCCACTACCGACCACTGAGGTGAGTTCTGTGAGTTCAGAGTTTCTTCAGAAGAGATTCATCATGCGCGCTTCACCGAAATCTGCCAGTAATTTTCTAGCAGAACCCTTGACCATGCGCAAAACCCTGTGCTTTTGGCAGTGTCTTGAAACTTCAGAGAGGGAGAATGTGACACCATCAGAATAATTCTAGCATTA
The DNA here is from genome assembly GCA_030674185.1 of Monoplex corrugatus. Classification (NCBI taxonomy): domain Eukaryota; kingdom Metazoa; phylum Mollusca; class Gastropoda; order Littorinimorpha; family Ranellidae; genus Monoplex; species Monoplex corrugatus. The sequence goes on along the minus strand of JAPXFY010000014.1, from coordinate 13,336,561 downwards.
AGATGGGCAGAAAGGAAAGCTGGTTTTTAATGTTACAGTAACAGGTAGGGATTGAACTCAAGACATGAGATCTTAACCCTTTGACTCCTGCACCCTGTCCGCCACCATCCTACACTGTCAACCATGCTCGCAAAGTAAAAACTGAACCCTCTGACCCCCTCACCCTATCCACCAGTTTCCTGCTGGAAGCTGGTGGATAGTGTGAGGGAGGCAAAGGGTTAAGTTTTTGCAGTTGGTGGACAGGGTGTGAGAATTAAAGGGTTAAGGCCATACCTCCGTCAGAAGAGCCAATCCGTCTGCCTGCTTAAATAGACAAGGACAGAGTTCTAACACAGGTATAATCGTGTTTAATTAAATGGGTGCTTAGCGAACCAGAACACCTTCTTAAGCTTTTTTCTTCACGTCGTAGGAACTAGTTTACAGTTGATCACTTTCATGACAATTTTGAGTGTATGCTTGGACAAATTCGACTAATGTTAATGTAGAATTAACATGACATTGAATGGAACACTCCCAGTGCAAAAATAATAATTTTCCCACAAGGGGCGATTAGCGTTTGACGGAAACATTATACATAACTCTGTCATTATCTAGGCTTACATTAACAATTTTTTTGAGGGGGGGGGGGGGCGGAGCAGAAAGTTATGCAGTGGCAATGATAAACATTTTATCTCCTGTGGTTGAAATATGTTTGGAGGATTTCGTTGTTGTTGTTGTTGTTTTATTCGAGAAGGAATGCGGTATATCATTTGGATAACTCCATACGCGCCCAACCCAATTCTGATGAGACAGTGCTGATAACGAACGAAACCACTCCGGCAGTTAAAAAAAAAGATATATGACTGAATATATAAAACAAAAATAAAGAAATAAAAACATCCGATGTACGCACATTGATGATGACATGTGTGCACGTTTAGTCACTCACAGATACGGAAGATGTTAATTATTTGTATGCAACTTTTTAATGTAATCGAATAAGGCCCTTCTGTCATCAGTAAAAGGAAAGCGATTGATATACAAGAACCAATGCAGCATTTTTTTTTTTATCTCGACTTAAAGGCGAAAAGAAAGGAACAGTCAGTACTGTTAACTGCCATCAAAAGGGTGCTTATTTTCGTCCGAATAAAGTACAGCAAGTTAAGGGTCACGACTAAGAACTTAAACCAAGTCCCCCAGCCACTTTGTCTGTAAATCCCCACAGCCACAATGCTGTTGACCTCAACTAAGTGTTCACCGCTAAAAACTTAAATGAAGTCACCCGACCGACTGCACCAACAAATCCCCTGCAGTCAAAACCCTGTTGACCTTCTCACAGCGCGTAGCGACCCAGCTATTCTGTTACTCTGACCTTTCGTGAACGTAACACACGTTTATTAAGAAAACACTCCCGTTGCTTTCATTATCTGGACTCCCAACTCCAGAACGGTAGCTCTCTGCGGACGTGTAAATTAGGAGTCGGTAACCAAAGTATGGCGGCGTTTTTTCTTCTCACTGCGGTTGGTACGGATAATTAATATCGATTTCTAGTCATTAGAAATGTCCCCGGCATAAATTTATGAACGTGGGATATTAAAGCTCACTGGCCTTCGCTTGGTCTTGAGACTGCGAGTCTGTCTGTGCGAGTTCGACAGGAGTTGGTGCTTGTCTTGAGGATACCGATAACGGGTTGCGAATAATATTAACACTAAATGCTTGGCAGCCACTGATAAGAAGACAGCAGATGGCGAATTTTATGGCAACAAGTTCAGAGAAGAGAAGACACACAAAAACAATTTAAATGTACATGGAATCCACCTGTGTGGAATCCAAACGACCTGGCTAATAACAGTTTGCTGGCTTGGAAACTGGAAAATGTTCCCAATCATTCTGTGATTAATTGACTGCATCAGTTTTCCACATATCGAGCATGAAAACTTAACATACAGTTTGAAGTACAAATAGAAAGGCAACCAGAGATGTTTTTCTCGGTAATACAGCTTATGTTCATGACCATACTTTCTTTTTTACATGAGGATGTATGGTTAACACTTTTTCTATCTATTCGTCTGTGCATGTTCATTGATGTGTGTATACTTACGTGTATGTGTGCGTGTAGTATATGATGTGTTAACATTGTTCTTGCAAGATATGTCATGCGTATTCAGAATATACATGCAGATCTTTCTTTCAAATGAGCACTTGTGATCAGTTGCTTGTAGACTAGATCCCACTCTCGGTAGAATTTGGAGTTTGTTTAAGAGGGATTCATCGGACTTGGAAAATTCCGTATGCGCTCCACTCAAATCTGCCACCAATTATTTGGCAGGCTACTGAACAGTACAAAAACTTATGCACAGTCAAGGTCTTGAAATGCGCAAGTGGAAGAGGAAGCTATGAAACTATAATCTGACGCTAGCAGATTGATGGAAACAAAGAAGTCAGACAGGCCAGACGGGGTTTGTTGTTTTTGTTTGTTTGTTTGTTTGTTTTGCTGGTTTTTGTTTTGTTTTGTTTTCTCTCTCTCTCATTGTTGTGGGCTAAGACCGAACTCAGGATTTCAGATCTTGAGTCCACGGCTGTATCAAAAGAACCAACCAGACTTCCTAAACTGGCAAGATCGAGGGATGTGGATTTCCTACTTTTGGGGGGGTGGGGGTGGGGTGGCAGGGTGGATTGTTTCACTTCTTTGTTTCGTCTACCTTTTTGTTTGTTTCTGTTTCTTTGAGGGTGGGATTGTATTACTTCTTTGTTTCGTCTTCCTTTGTTTGTCTCTATTTCTTTGAGGGTGGGATTGTTTTACTTCTTTGTTTCGTCTTCCTTTCTGTTTGTCTCTATTTCTTTGAGGGTGGGATTGTTTTACTTCTTTTTCGTCTTCCTTTGTTTGTCTCTATTTCTTTGAGGGTGGGATTGTTTTACTTCTTTGTTTCGTCTTCCTTTCTGTTTGTCTCTATTTCTTTGTGTCTTTTATTATTTTAAAGACTGGTTATAATGTCCCTGCTGTCAACGAAAAGTGTGTGCATTCCATGGCTTCCGGTCTCTCTCGGTGCTTTTTTCATCTACAGAAATGTCCACAATTTTTACAGCGAGTCGCTCACTACACAAGCTGTGCGAGACAGGTTCATGCACGCAAGCAGTACCGGCAGATGATATGATATATTAACTTTCTCCCAGATAAGTTTATGGATTTATCAATATCGTTGACATTTTGATATACTTTTCGTTGCGTCCCTGTATCCGTACTCCTCCCCCCCCCCCCCTTTACCCGTTTCCAGTTCCCTTTCTGTCGCATTGCGCTGACAGAGCAAAATATGTTTGTTGTCCCATTTTCGACAGTTTGGTTGTCGTTTTCGAACTGGTCATTCTTAGGAAATAAAAGCGTGTGTCCATTTTGATTAGAGCGATATTTTTTAAACGAAGAACAGAAAGTTAAAAAAGAAAATAATAATAGTGTTTAATTAAAAAAAAGGGAATGGTTTTTATTCAGTCTAAAATCGAATATTAATTATCAGTCAAAGGTATCAGAACAGTCTCTCTCTCTCTCTCTCTCTCTCTCTCTCTCTCTCTCTTTTCTCTCTCTCTCTCTCTCTCTCCTCTCTCCTCTCTCTCTCTACACACACCACACACACACACACACACACACACATCACTCGATTCAAACACAGAACACACCACACACACACACACACACAACACACACAACACACAACACACACACACATACACTACACTTTAAACAGACTTAAATCAACACACACACAACACACACACACACACACACAAACACACACACACACACACACACACACACACACACATACACACACAAACACACACACACACACACACACACATAACATCTAAAATCACACACACACAACACACACACACACACACACAACATACACAATCACAAAAATCACATACAAACACACACATAACATCTAAAACACTACACACACACACACACAAACACACACAACACACACACACACACACAACACACACACACACACCACACACACACACACACACACACACACACACACACACACACCACTCTATACACTATACAACAACAACAACAACACACACACACATAACATCTAAAATCACACACACACACACACACACACACACACACAAACACACACACACACACAACAATGTCCTACACAACTCGTCAACAGCAGTGGTAACTTGAAAAACAGTAACTTGCTTGTGGTGTCGTGGATTGTAACTTGTTATGCATATTACGGTGTCTGGTCTTATGCAGATTTTATCCACCAGTGTCTGTCATCGGCGACAAAATGAAAATATTATGCTGAGGGATAGGGTGTGTTGTATATATTACAGTGTTTATATTTATGCGTTTTATTCGCTAACGTCTTTTCACAAATGACAATGAAAGTAGGGTTTATTACGTAAAGGATATGATGTGTTATGCATATCACGATGTTTTTGTATTTTTGTATTTTAATCACCAGGACAAGGAAAGTAC
>JAPXFY010000014.1:13307081-13327081 GCA_030674185.1 Monoplex corrugatus | reverse complement strand
TCTCTCTCTCAAGTTGGTTAATCTCTGCTTAACAATTGCTATGATGTAAAGTTAAGTTGTTTTTTTTATAACATTCATTTGTCTGGCTTACTGCCTTGGTGAAACATGTCGACACAACTCTGTACTTCTCCAGAAATTCTTTTGTCTTCCATGACACAAAGTGGATCTTTTCTAAATGTGTGTGTAACATAGCTTACTGACAACCAAGCTTGTTATGTGGAAGGCAATTCAGGAGTCATAACTAGATTAATTGAAACGTGCAAGCAAGCGTTTGTGCGAAAGTGTGTGTGTGTGTGTGTGTGTGTGTGTTGTGTGTGTGTGTGTGTTTGTGTGTGTGTGTGTGTGTTGTGTGTGTTGTGTGTGTGTGTTTGTGTGGTGGTGTTTTTGTCTGTGTGTGTGTTGTGAGTGTTTTTTTTTTTCTTGAGTGTGTGTGTGTGTGTGTGTGTGTGTGTGAGTGTGTTTGTGTGTGTGTGTGTTGTGTGGTGGCTGCTTTATGTCTGTTTTGTTTTGGTTTTTTTTTTCTTCTCCTCTGACCGTGTGTGATATCTTTTTCGTGAATTGATGAGATGTAATGTTACTGCTTGTCACGTTTGTGCGACTTTAGCAGTGTTTTGATGTAGCGTCTGTGTGGGCAGCAGTTGTCTGTCCGTCGTTGTGTCTGTGTGGGTGTGTATGTGTGGCTGGCTGCTTTTATGTCTGTTTTGGTTTGAGTTTTTTTTTTTCTTCTCCTCTGACCGTGTGTGTGTGTGTGTGTGTGTGTGTGTGTGTGGTGTGTGTGTGTGTGTGTGTGTGTGTGTGTGTGTGTGTGGCTGCTTTTATGTCTGTTTTGTTTTGGTTTGTTTTTTCTTCTCCTCTGACCGTGTGTCTGTAATACCTATTTCCGGAAATACCTGAATGACAGATGTAAATGTAAACTGCCTTGTCCACGTCTTGTGCAGACTCATTATACACAGCCAAGCTTCCTCATTCAGCATGTAGCGTCCTACACCGACACGCTGAAACGGCCCAGCAGGTCTGTCTGTCCGTCTGTCTGTCTGTCTGTCGGGACAAGGGCATGTATGTCGTGAACTAGGTTGGAGACTGTGGGTCCACAAGTTTGACATGCTCAGCTGGTTGGATCAGCTTCTCGTGGTCTTGTTTTATTTAAAGAAAAGAAAGAGAAAAAAAAGAAAAGAAATAAACAAAAACTAGCACCAAAAAAAAAAAAGAAGAAAGAACAGAATATGTTTATACAGAAACGAAAAATGAATGAAAAAAGAAAACAACAAAGAAAAAAAAAACGAACTAAAAAAAAAACTTTAAAAAATCTTACCGTTTATATGCCAATGAATGCTTGCTCTCTTTGACATCATAGTTTTTAGGGATGAGGAAACGACCACTTCTTCCTGATTTGAATAGATGTTAAAACGACTCTTTTAATCTGACAGTCTTACTGTAGTACTGCGGTCCGTGCCTTGTCTTCTACCAGCCTATATTCAGCACATCCTTGTATCAGGTTGTCTACATTCGAGAGGTTAAATGGTCCGAAGAACCACGGGTTAATAACAAAACAAATAAACACACACACACACACACACACACACACACACACACACACACACACACACACACACACACACACACACACACACACACACACAAGCAACAACAACAAAAAACACATTCAAAACGCGTGTCTTTGAGTGTGTGCTTGAAAGACGTATCTTAAGACGTATGTGTATATGTTCTTCTTTCTTTGTTTTACTTCGTTTTGTTGTTGTGCTTTTTATAACATCAAGACATTTTTATTGCACAGTCACCTAGTACATCAAGGCATTTTTATTGCACAGTCACCTAGTACATCAAGGCATTTTTATTGCAGTCACCTAGTACATCAAGGCATTTTTATTGCACAGATCACCTAGTACATCAAGGCATTTTTATTGCACAGTCACCTAGTACATCAAGGCATTTTTATTGCACAGTCACCTAGTACATCAAGGCATTTTTATTGCACAGTCACCTAGTACATCAAGGTATTTTTTATTGCAGTCACCTAGTACATCAAGGCATTTTTGTTGCACGTCACCTTGTACATCAAGGCATTTTTATTGCACAGTCACCTAGTACATCAATGCATTTTTATTGCACAGTCACCTAGTACATCAAGGCATTTTTATTGCACAGTCACCTGTACATCAAGGCATTTTTATTGCACAGTCACCTAGTACATCAAGGCATTTTTATTGCACAGTCACCTTAGTACATCAAGGCATTTTTATTGCACAGTCACCTAGTACATCAAGCATTTTTATTGCACAGTCACCTGTACATCAAGGCATTTTTATTGCACAGTCACCTTGTACATCAAGGCATTTTTGTTGCACAGTCACCTTGTACATCAAGGCATTTTTTTGCACAGTCACCTAGTACATCAAGGCATTTTTATTGCACAGTCACCTAGTACATCAAGGCATTTTTATTGCACAGTCACCTGTACATCAAGGCATTTTTATTGCACAGTCACCTAGTACATCAAGGCATTTTTATTGCACAGTCACCTAGTACATCAAGGCATTTTTATTGCCAGTCACCTTGTACATCAAGGCATTTTTATTGCACAGTCACCTTGTACATCAAGGCATTTTGTATTGCACAGTCACCTAGTACATCAAGGTATTTTTATTGCACAGTCACCTTGTACATCAATGCATTTTTATTGCACAGTCACTAGTACATCAAGGCATTTTTATTGCACAGTCACCTAGTACATCAAGGCATTTTTATTGCACAGTCACCTAGTACATCAAGGCATTTTTATTGCACAGTCACCTAGTACATCAATGGCATTTTTATTGCACAGTCACCTAGTACATCAAGGCATTTTTATTGCACAGTCACCTACAAATCTTTACAACATTCATTATAACAACTAACTTTCGCAAGAGTGAATGGAAGAAACAAAATTAGGTTTGGAGTTTGTTCAAGAAGGACAATTCAGTATGCGCTCCACCCAAATCTGCCAGCAGTTATCTAGGAGACTCCCTTAGCCTTCACAAAATGTTAAGCTCTGGCAAGGTCTTGAAATGGGGAGGGGAGGGGAGAGGGGGCCCATGAAACTCTAAGCTGACATCACAGAGATGATGGTGGGCAGCGAACAGGCCAGTTTTTTGTTTTATTTTTTGTTTGTTTGTTTTAGTTATGTTGCGGGCTATCGCTGGGATTGAATTCGAAATATCAGATCTTAGTCTACGGTACTATCAAAAGAAAAGAGCCAATCAGCCAGCATTGAAACCGTGGACTTTCCGAGGTTGAGAAGAAAAAAGGATGGGAGGTGTGTGTGTGTGGTGGGGGGGGGGGGGGGGGAGAGAAGGAAAGAAAGAAAGTAAAAGAAAAAGTCGAAGTCATCATTATCACGTTGATCGTATTCGCATCAAAGTGGCATGCTTTCTGTAGCGGTCAACAGTAGAGGATCGCATCTTATCAGTAGCAATTCCATTTTCTTGTTGTTGTTGTTGTTATTGTTATTATTATTATTGTTTAAAGCCCAATCCACTGTGCAGAACCATATTAGAGCTATAACCATCTCAAAAAGTATACCATACGTTACTGAAGGGGGGGGGGGGGGAACTGGAAAAGAAAATTAAGTACACATATCAATGCATTCGCGCACATAATATAAGGATAAGTATACATATCAATGCATTCGCACACATAATCTAAGGATAAGTATACATATCAATGCATTCGCGCACCTAATCTAAGGATAAGTATACATATCAATGCATTCGCACACATAATCTAAGAATATGCCCTGGCGTTGACCACTCCTTCCCATTTATCACCGTTTTCTATTTACATAACGCAAACAGTCCATGTCACTGAACGTTCGTTGCACTTTACACAAAAAAGACGGGGGGGGGGGGGGGGGGGGGAGAAGAAGGGGCATGTCAGTACAAACCTAAGCGGACACATAAGTTATATTTCAACCAATCGGATACATACAGTAATACATCAAAACAGTATAAATAAAGGTCATTAAGAATAACATGTATGTTTGTCATTCATCGTTTGCCATATAAAAGCAAGCAAGCGCGCACACAAACAGACAGACACACCTACACAGGCACAAACACACACAAACATACGCTGCGTGGGGAATCAAAAGCCTCCAAGAGTTAGTGGGCCTAACAACTTGTCTGTCTGCCTGCCCGTGGCCCTCACGAAAGATTTCTTCACAAAGGCCGTGGTCTGCCCCAGCTTCTGCGCCGCTCTCGTGTCACGACTCTCTTACTGCCTCAGTTCGGCTCTTCTTTTAATTTGTGTGTACACACGTAGGTCGTCATCATCATCATCTTGTGCCCTGCCGCATGGCGTTGACGATCATGGCCCTCCACACGTATCTATTCCTTGTCGCTGCAAATACATCTCCCACCCTCTCCGTCTTCAGCCACCCTTCAAATCGTCCAATATTTTCTCCCTGGGTCTACCTGGTGCTCTCTTTCCCTCCAGCTGTCCTGTTGTGACCAGGTGTTCTAAGTCCCCTTTCCTCATAATACGTCCTGTAAATGTTGCTAGTCTTTTCCTAATCTTTCTTAATGATGTATACACATATACACTTGTGTATTGATGGTGAAATGTCTTACTTTACTACTTTTTTTTTATTTCTCTGTGTGTATTGAAATATCTTACTTTATTATTTCTTTTTCTTTCTCTGTGTGTGTTTGTTTTCTCTGTTCTTTCTAGATTTTAATTCTTTTGTAGTATCCTGCTTTCTTTTGTTTCAATACAGTGAGTAGCTTAGCAGCGGCAGATATCAGTGTAAGTTGGCGTATTTGCTAACGTCACAAACACAAACTGAGATCACCACAAGAGCAGAGAATGAAGGACCACAGACAGAATGTGGGACGGTATTTCACAATGCTGTGTTATTTTAAATGACAGACCTGGAGGGAAGGAGCGTAGGGAAAAATAAAGAAAGGAATCGTTGAATTACTGCAAATAAGCTCTTACTTGGGAGTCTCTAAGCGAGAAAACAAAAAGAGACTATTAAACGTTGTGTGTACTCCCTTCGCCCTCCAACAACCCCACCTCCACCCTCACCCCCCCCCCCCCTTTATTTTAGTGCATTATAAAAGTTGTTTCTTCTTGTTCCCTGTGTTATAAGTTACGCCACATTGGGTCCAAATGGTTTGATATGAATAAAACATGACATTAAAACAGATAGCCTTTTAAAACTAAAGGCGCACTACCGGATAGAAGTTCTTTAACTGAAAGTAAGTGTTACACTTGATCTCTCCATCTATCCCCCCCTCTCTGTCTCTCTGTGTCTGTCTCTCTCTCTCTCTCTCTCTCTCTCTCTCTCTCTCTCTCTCTCTCTCTCTCCCTCTTCCCTCTCTCTCTCTCTCTCTCTCTCTGTCTTCTGTCTCAATGTCTCTCTGTCTTTGTGTCTCTGTCTTTCTGTGTCTCTCTTTGTCTCTCTTGCTGTCTGTCTCTCTCTCTTTCTCTCTGTCTCTGTCTCTCTCTCTCTCTCTTTCTCTGTCTCTCTATCTCTCTCCCTGTGTGTGTGTGTGTGTGCGTGCGTGCGTGCGTGTGTGTGGTGTGTGTGTGTGTGGTGTGTGTGTGTGTGTGTGTGTATAACTTCTCATTGGAAGCGCTTGAACTGAACCGAAAAATAAAACAAACAAACAAACAAAAAAAACTCTACATCTCCTTGATCAAATGGTCACGTATTTTGGTTTTTATTATTTTCTGAATTCCTTGTCAGTGAAGTAGTCTACATTGGGTCCGCCTTCAGCAAATAGCTCTGAGGGATGATGTCAAGGTAACTTGACTTGGGTCGTATCTGTTCATGTTCGTCCTAAGTACGAGTGTGTTGGGTTTTTTTTTTTTCCTGCTTTAGTTTCTGTAACTACCAGTGTAAAGTTTTATTCTGTCACTGAGTGTGTTGTAATCTGTCTTGGTCTGGCCTGGTTTTCTGAAAATGATCTCTGTCTGTCTGTCTATCTCTGTCTCTTTTTCTGTCTGTCTCTGTCTCTCTCTCTCTCTCTTCTCTTCTCTCTCTGTCTGTCTCTCTCTTCTGTCTCTCTCTCTCTCTCTCTCTCTCTCTCTCTCTCTTTCTTTCTCTCTCTTCGGACATACACACACACAATCTCTGTGTGTCGGTCTGTTCTCTCTCTCTCTCTCTCCCCCCCTCCCCCCCCCCCCCCCCCCCCCCCCCCCCCCCCGTACTCTGAACACCTCCGGGAAACAGATCTTTGAAATCCAAGAAACAGTACAACTATGTATAAACCAAGTATTAGAATAGTGTAATGTAAACCATATGGAGATCAATACGACAAAAACAAAATCCGTGGTAATAACAACTCGCCAAAAACATCAACTTTCAAAACTACATCTTCAGTTAACTTTAGAACAAGAATACCGTGTTCTTGGTGTATGTTTAGCCGAAAAACTTACGTGGGAAGTCCACATTAATCGTATCAGTGAAACTTTCTCTAAGACTAAGAGTCTATTTCTTCTAAGCAAGCTATCATATTTTATCAACACCGAAGCACAAAAGTTGTTTTACACTGCCTAATTAAATCCCATACTGACTATGCATCAGTAGCATGGGATGGTTGCAGTGCAGCTTTATTGTGGAAAAAAAAAAGAATTCCTTGCACAGAACAGAAATTTCTCATAACCTGCAGCTCCGCAACCACGGATCAGATTATTTTTAAAAAGTGGGAATAGTAAAACCAGAAACCAACTTGGGTAAAACAAAAGCACACAAATGTACGAAAAAATGCATAATCCGCCCCAAAATATCTATGAAAAAGTATTTATTTCAAACCAAACGCCCTACACAACTTCAAAATACGATCTTTATCTTCCAAGACCAAGGTTTAAACATATTCATGGTAAGCATCTCTTTTTCTGAAATACATTACCCACTAACATCAAGTCATGCATATCACCAAACAGTTTTAAACGAAAACTTTACAAATATCTGTTTGAAATATCGTAAATGATTATTCTAATTCAAACCCCTTTTCTAGATCTACATGCACTCTGTACTAATGAAACCTTTAGTCGGCCATTTTTATCACAATTTTACGCTATCGTCTTTCTGTGTCTGAAATACTAATTCTCTCTTCTCTTTATTTCTTCTTGATTTAATTTGATAATATTTTTTTCATTTATGATTTGTTTGGCTATTCTATAAGTTACAGTTTGCCTGTTTTAATCAAAGCTTATATATTGTAGGCCTATAAGCTACAGTTCGCCTGTTTTAATCATAGCCTTAGAGTTGACATGCCATCTTCTCCCTCCCCCTCCGCCTTGTTTGTACTTTATTCTTTTACATGCTTCTTCTCGAATGCTATGTTAATGATTTATAATATACACAGTTGTTGTTAGAGGTTGACATGTACTTCCTTTACATGTATCTGCCTTTATCTCATGCACTTGATCGATTGACATATATATGGAAATCGATGTTAGAATTTCTTTTATTATTCCTGTGACGTGCCATATGTCATTCCTAATCTATTTTCGTCATTGTGTTAGTTGAGGTGTCTTCCCCCACCCCTATCCGCCTCCTTTCCGTGGTGGTTCTAAACGCTTCCTTCACTTCTTTCTTTTCCTTTCATTCTGTGTCTGTAATTACTCCCCTTTTTTGTAATAGAATATTAATACAATTACTAGTAACATTGTTATAGTATTGGTATAGTTCTCGTTGTTATTAAGAATTGACAGGTATTTCTAATTACATTTGTCTACCTTTGTCTGTCATGTTTATGTGAAGCATGTGAGCCGTTGGCTTATGTTTAACAGTCAGTATATTATCACATCTGGGGTTTTTTTTTTTAACTTGCCTCACATTTTATGTGTTATGTTTTTGTTTTGTTTTGTTGTCTTTTGTTTTGTTTCTATGCTCGTATTTTTGTGTGTAGAGTAGCAAGGACTAGCTGTAAGACCGGTCCAGTGGGACCTAATGCTATTGTCCTAGAGTAATAATTGAACTCTCTCACTGTGTGTGTGTGTGTGTGTGTGTTGTGTGTGTGTGTGTGTGTGTGTGTGTGTGTGTGTGTGTGTGTGTGTGTGTGTTTCATATAGTATAAATGAAGAAATAGCGACGCGCACCATTTTTGCATCTTCAGCTCAAAGAAAAAATCGTGATTCCTTCATTCTATGCTCGTACAGTTAACTAGAATTGCTCATGTAAGGTTGAGATTTAGGAAGCATTTCTGTTGAGAATTCAGATAAAGATAGGTGCCAAAACTTGGCAGTGCCAGCGTGTGATTTCTTGCTGAAAATTGTAGGAACTGGTAATGACCGTTGCCAATGATTTTTAACTACCAGGTCAGGTTCAACATGTTAATTGTGATTACATAGGGCTTATAATGTTATAATTGAGACCCATCTTTGTGGACGTAGTACTACTTCAAGTACACGAATATAACGGTGGGAGAAAAGGATAAGTGATACTCTGTAGTGTCTCGTGATGAGTGTTTTGGAGCGTGTGGGTGTCGCTTAATGCTAGTAATCCCAGCCTGAGGACCGTTACTGAACCTGACAGTTGACATGGAGTCCACCTCCTGTTTTATGTTCGAAAATCCGAAACGGGTCATTTTCACATGGGCCGAGGGAAGGGCCGTGTAATGAGTCCTTTTATAGCCTGATCGTCGACATTGACAATGAGAGGTTATAGTGTCACGGGTTATAGATACATGTTTGCAGAGAAGTGATCTTCTTCTGTTTTGAAGTCATTGTGATTTGGATAATTGTATTATCATCGTAATTTGACTAACCTGCAGTACTCTTGAGGAGTACAGTAGAATATAAAACTCTGATCTCTGAAGAAAAAAATGTATATATATAAAAGAGGGAAACAAGGACATTTTTAAAAAAGTAATAAATATATGCAGTACTCACGAACTGGAATCATTACGTCATTGTTGTACTGGTTTTTGTGCTCGTTAGGAACAGTTTTAAAGGAAGATATGCTCAGGTTTGACCCTAAGACTAGATACAGTAACGTAGATCTGTTATTGTTTGTTTGTTCAGTCGTTAAACCAGAAAGTGTTGCAGGGAGATGAAATTGGTGATCTGCAGCAAGACTGGAGGCCTGAAATAGCATCATGCTGTAGTGCAGAGCGTTTCTGAGACTCCATCAATCCACCGCCAGCATGGTCTTCATTTGGCTTTGAAGCTAAAATACCTGGTGTTGTAGTCTTGCAGGGCGGACTGGTTAACTGACATTTTTATCGGATGACCAAACCACTTTAAGTGTTATTGCGCTGTTTCCTGGTTAAAAGATGTATCACCAACATCTGTCTGATATCATTGTCTTGTCTCTGACCTGATCACTTCTGGTTTTGCTAGCTGCTCGGCAGTGACATTTCATCTCACAAATTAGGAGTTTTTGCTCCAGGGTTTCGTTAAGAGCCCAGGTCTGGCACTGAAAGGTGAGGATGGGAACGAAGGCAGCGTTCATCAGTCTGGCTTGGGGTTCCATAGGTATGCCTGGGTGTTTCTAGGGAGGTGCTTGTTGATAGTTGACCGAGTTTGTTTAACTTCTGGCCTTTAGTCTCTTTTTCTCTGTCCTGCTTCCCATGGCCTGCAAAGGTGCTCCGTAAATATTTGAACTCTGTGATTTGCTTGAGCAGCTGTCCATTTGACAGTGATATCCAGTTTTTCAGGAGTGCGCCCTACTGTCATGACCTGTATTACCTATGATGATCTTCATTCCATAGTGTACGCAGCTGCTGTTCAGGCTTTCGACATGTTATTATCTGCGTTTAAATGACACATTTGCTGAGCATCATTGAAGGTATCGGTAATCTGATTCTGTATTAAGAAAAGCCTGTTGAATCAAATTATTGCTCTTTGAAACCGGTAGAATTACGTCGCAGAAGTAAACACAGCACATTTTGAGGTTCGACGTGTTGATTCTCTGTGGTTAATGATCAGATTAGTAAGTCGGTATCCTGTAGATAAGCCTTTATCAGTGACTGACTGTTATTTTGACCACAAACTATAGAACGGTAACACATTTTGACCTTATAATCAGATTCTCTGTGATTGTTGATCAGATTAGTAAGTCGGTGACTGACTGTATTTTGACCACTACCTATAGAACGATAACACATTTTGACCTTATGATCAGATTCTCTGTGGTTAATGATCAGATTAGTAAGTCGGTATCCTGTAGATAAGCCTTTCTCCGTGACTGTTATTTGACCATAACATGTAGAATAGTAACACATTTTGACCTTATGATCAGACTAGCGAGTCAGTCTCCTCTACTTAAGCCTTAGTCAGGCCTTTGAATTGTTATTATTTTCAACACATTTTGGTCTTACGATCAGAAGAGTAGGTTAGTATCCTCTGGATAAACCATTCTCAGAGACTTGGTATTATTTTGGTCACAAGTGATCGAATGATAATACACTCTGAAAGTAGTCTCGTCACCATGTGAAGGGTATGATTGATGCAAACACTAGGTCACTGACATCTGGTGTATTACAGTTTCCTGAGATCGCATGTTTCGTAAAGTAAGATTAGATGAAGTTGTTTAATGTTTAAACAAGCTGAAAGTTCACAAGGCATTGTCCATCACATTTGGAATTCTTGGCCTTCGTCAAGGCTTTGCAGTCTTCCAATTCTGAATCTTGTTGAATAGCAGTGGTGATTCTACAAATATCGTGTACCGTAAACAAATGAAATGAAAACCCGTCCCATTTCTCTCTCTCTCTCTCTCTCTCTCTCTCTCTCTCTCTCTCTCTCTCTCTCTCTCTCTCTCCTCTCTCTCTCTCTCTCTCCCCCCCTTTCACTCACACTCACTCACACAGTTACATACATGAAAGCGCACACAAACATACATGCACACACAGGAACACACACTTACACACACAAACACGTGTATCTAAACGAAGAATGAAAGATTGATTGTGCGTTGGTGTGTGTGTGTGTGTGTTTGTGTGATGTGTGTGTGTGTGTGTGTGTGTGTGTGTGTGTGTGTGTGTGTGTGTGTGTAACAATGGTAAAGACAGCGTTGACAACAGGTTTATTGTCAGCGGTGACAACTGCTTCTACTGTTTCGGATATGTGTATATGAGCGAGAGAAAGAGAGAGAGAGAGAGAAGGGATGGTGGTAGTGAGGAAGAGATGGAAAGTAAAACATAATAAAAAAAACTATATGTGCGTGTGTGTGCGTACGTTCTTTCTTGTATGAAACCATGCGTGTTAGTTTTGTGTGTGAATTTGGGCGTGTGCATGTGAAGGAGAGGGAAAGTGTTTGTATATGTTTGAGAATGTAGTATGTGTGCGTGTGCTTGCTGCCTGTGTGTGCGTTTGTAAAGTACTATGTGAACGCGATGCGTGTATGTGTCTGCGTGTGTATGTGTGCGTGTCTGCTACTCTGTGGTGTGTGTGTGTATGTACGTACGTATGTATGTATGTACGTGTGTGTGTTGTATGTATGTATGCATATTTTATTTAGTATGCAATCCCCAGCCACATCAGAACTGTCAAGACAGGAGATGGGCCATTGGCCTGAGGGTCTTCTTCACAACACGAACCGTCATCGTCCCATCCATCATCAACACACGTGTCACCATACGGATACTGGCGCTTGTATTCACAATGTACACACAGGCGTATCTCCATACACATGCATGCACGTATACAGGCCACACACGCATGGGTACAGGACTATACACACACGCACGCTTACTGCCCTACACACACACACAGCACACATACATATACAAATATGGGGCACACACACACACACAACACACACACACACACACACACACACACACACACACACCACACACACACACACACACACCACACACAATGTGATTCTGTTTCAGCCTGTGGTGTTTTCAGTTGACTGACATGGGGTTTTGTTTGTGTTTGATTGCTTTGCTCTGCTTGTTTGTTTTGTTTTTGTTTTGGCTTGGTTTGGTTTGATTTGGTTCGTTTTGTTAACTTGATGTCTTAAATCGTGATTGTGTGCATTTCAGCAAGAATTAGACGGACCATATGTTACACTCACTTAAACTACCGACATGTGCACACATTGCCACGTGACACACATTAGCCTAAATAAAGCAAACACATTCGTGCACATGCTGGATAGAGATTAAGAGAGAGAGGGGGGAAGGAGGGAAAGAGAGAGAGAGCACTGCAACTCAGAAGTGATAAGATAATTTAACAGTATTCCCCAAACAGTAAAGGAAGACGTTTGACAGATGTCACATGTTCACTAAACCACGTCACTAACGAAATATTCAGTCTATGTAAGTTCATGGAAATTTTGTTGGTTTTGTTGTTGTTTTGTTTATCTGTTGTTGTTTTTTGTTTGTTTGTTTGATGTTTTGGATGAAATCACCTTATCACATGACCAACGAAATAGGCAGCCTGGACAGTAGAAACTCGTGGACGCTTTTTGATTTCTTCTTCTTTGTTCGCTGTTTATATGGTCAGGCCACATCTGGCGATGAATGTGGTCCGCTTTTTTCCCCAGTTCCTGCTGGCTGCCATGGAGTTTTGTGGTCAGAGGAATTCTAATAGCCATTAGCTTTCCTCATGCATCCCCTGACAAAGCAGACGGGGGGACCTCGTGTAGCTGAGGGTGGATCTGTTGAATACAGGACTGAGCACCGTATAGGGACTTCAGTGGGCGAGCGCCATTCTTGTACCGTTTAGGGACTTCAGTAGGCGAGCGCCATTCTTGTACCGTATAGGGACTTCAGTAGGCGAGCGCCATTCTTGTACCGTTTAGGGACTTCAGTAGGCGAGCGCCATTCTTGTACCGTATAGGGACTTCAGTAGGCGAGCGCCATTCTTGTACCGTTTAGGACTTCAGTAGGCGAGCGCCATTCTTGTACCGTATAGGGACTTCAGTAGGCGAGCGCCATTCTTGTACCGTTTAGGGACTTCAGTAGGCGAGCGCCATTCTTGTACCGTATAGGGACATCAGTAGGCGAGCGCCATTCTTGTACCGTATAGGGACTTCAGTGGGCGAGCGCCATTCTTGTTTGATTCTTATTGGATATAGATGATCGAATAACATTTACATTGTTTGTATTGCATGGTGCCATGTTTTGTTAGGAGACGCCTGCAGGCCTGGTGCCTTTGACTTCAGTCATCTAGGTTTCTATTAGTTTTCCCTGCCCTTAGCTTACGACTTACCATGTGAGCGTAAGGGGTTAGGGCTTTACACATAGGCAGCCTGTATCTGCCTGATGTCTCCATCATAGGACATACAGGACATTTTCTAGATGTGGCTTTGCCGAGGAAGAGACACACCGCTATTTCTCAAAGAAACCATCGCCGGTCGGTCCGGGACTTGTTATTCGTGCAGCCAAGCCTGGCTTCAGTTTCAGTTTCTCAAGACGACGTCTCCGCGCTCGGAACTAATTCCGTATGCACTAACGTTACATGTGTCATGTGTATGGTGATCATGGCACAAGCCTTAAGCCTGCACATAAATCCATCAGTTGGTCAGGTCCTGAGGCCCTACCTAGCCTGCGTTTTACTTAGTATGTTTTACACTGGTATTGTATCAGCCTATCGTTGGAATAATCTTGGTTACATGGCTTAAGTGAGTAGTGGATTGACTCCTGGTACAAGGTGGAATCTGTCGAGGAAAACTTCTGACAACCGTACAAACATGCGGCTGTAGGATCCTGTATATGACTTGGATTAGGCCTATAGTACAAGTGCCGTTAGCATAGCGACAGAATCACTCAATTAGACACTTTGTGGTAGGCCTACGGAACTCGTCACAGAATGGGATGCTGCAAGGGCTGCAGTCCTCTCATAAGCAGGATACCACCTGCTGACTGTGCTAGAGCTGTCTGACGGATAAGCAACAAGTCATCTGGCGGATATATCGCCAGCTTCTGGACTTTTCTGTACTTGGCCACTGTCGGACTCGTATTTTGACCGAAGAAGTAAAGAAACGATGAAAGTTGCGGTATTTCAAGGTCGTTGACAACGTCACCTGTGGTATACATCTCATATTTCTTCAAAAAATTGGACTAGAGTCAAGCTGGCTTGTTTTGCAACTAACCTCCGTATCTCAGACCATCCGCCATCTGCCTCCTATGACCCGCTGGGTTGGTGATGGTCGTCCACTATCAAGTTGGAGGTAGCCTTTCCCAGGAAGACGTTTTATGAAACCACCGTGTCACACAAACGACGAAATATGCAACCTCGGTAATAAAGTAGGACCCGTTCATGTGTTATGAATACCCCTGTGTCCTTGTTATGACTCTTTTGTTCCTCATCCCGAGAGTAAAAACACAACAAAAGACCAACAAATGGACTAATGGATCGAGTGCAGATCTATAAACCATGATATTGATGCAGAAGACGGTGTCTTAAAACAAAAGCAAAGACGCTTTAGAAGCATTTTGTGTCAGCATCTGCGTTGACTGTAGAATTAATCGTATGGTTGTAAGAAAATAGGATTCTTACGAGAGCATACTAAATAGGAAAGGCTTTCAAAGAGAAGTGGTTGATTTCTTTTCATCAGCTGTTTGTGAAGGTGTACGGAGTGAGCAAATAGATCACCAGTTAAAGCGAGCTGGTTATGCAGTGCTAAGTGTTCTGCTTTGTAACCAAAGTAAATAATTCAACCAAAAATGATTTGATTAAAATTGCTAGTATATGGCAAATACATGTTTTACATGGGACACCGGAAATGATCTGTAAATCACTCTCTCTCTCTCTCTCTCTCTCTCTCTCTCTCTCTCTCTCTCTCTCTCTCTCTCTCTCTCTCTCTCTCTCTCTCTCTCTCTCTCGCATAAGCGCACTTCATGTGTGTACGAGTGCACTTGCATGACGCTCGACAACTTCTATGAATTATTAAGGTGTCCATGGCGGACGACTTTTTCCCATCCGTTTCCCGACACTTCCCCTTTCCTCTCTCTCTATCTCTGTCTCTCTCTCTTCTCTCTCTCTCTCTCTCTCTCTCTCTCTCTCTCTCTCTCTCTCTCTCTGTGTGTGTGTGTGTGTGTGTGTGTGTAAGTGTGTGTTAAAATCTGTCAGTATGCGGCGAATACAAGTTTTACACTGGGACACTGGAGATGGATCTCTCTCTCTCTCTCTCTCTCCTCTCTCTCTCTCTCTCTCTCTCTCTCTCTCTCTCTCTCTCCTCTCTCTCTCTCTCTCTCTCTGTAAGTGTGTGTTAAAATCTGCCAGTATGCGGCGAATACACTGACACTGGAGATGGATTCTCTTCTCTCTCTCTCTCTCTCTCTTCTCTCTCTCTCTCTCTCTCTCTCTCTCTCTCTCTCTCTCTCTCTCTTTATCTATCTATCTATGTCTCTCTCTTTCCCTCTCTCTCTCTCTCTTACTCTCTTTCTCACTCTCTCTCTCTCCTCTCTTTCTCACTCTCTCTCTCCCTCCCTCCCCCCCCCCCCCTCCTCTCTCTCTCTCTCTGTTAAAATATGTCAGTAAACGTCGAATACATGTTTTATACTGGGATACCGAAGATGGATCTGTAAATCTCTCCCTCTCTCTCTCTCTGTCCCTCTTCTCTCTCTCTCCCCCCTCTCTCCATCTCTCTCGTTTATGTTTATTTGGCAGCATACCTGTTGGCTATATTGTGATTTAGAAGGAAGACAAATTTGACAGTGTCATAAATAATGGAAAAGGCTGCTGAAAAGCCTTCAGGGTAGTTACAGTTTAGTGGAGGTAAGAAAGGTGATAATACATTCAACACAGACCTACATGTATCTTACAAACAGGAACTCACGTGTATATATATATATGTGTTGTGTATGTGTGTGTTGGGTTTGTGTGTTGGTGTGTGTGTGTGTGTGTGTGTGTGTGTGTGTGTGTGTGTGTGTGTGTGTGTATGACAGAGAGAGAGAGACAGAGAGAGAAAGAGCAAACAACACAAAGTAAGTTGATTGTCTAACCTCCGTGTTACAAACTGCGCGTGACAAGTGATGATTTGTTGTTGTTGTTCTTGGGGCGTGCTCAAGGTACAGATCGAACTCTGATATTAGAATGGGGATGAAATGGAACTGATGAGCTGATGCGTAGATCTATACGTACAACATTTCTTAAGACTATGAGTAGTGCTGGAGGACTGGCCAAACCTGGTCATTTCAACAACAACAACAACAACAAACTGGTTTCTATGATGTGGCTCATACTGGTGGTGTGTATTTCACTTGATGAACCACCTTGACCTTGGTCACTCAGATTTTTGTTTTCTTCTGTATACGTGTCAGCTGTTGTCAAACTGGACTGCTGGCTGGAGTATAGCAACTTAACAACTGAAAATTTTCCTCGTGAAATTTTAGTTTTTCGTGCGATAATGACCTTACAAATATACAAATCTGCCCCCGCCACCCCCTCTTGCTGCCCTGTCTGTCTGTCTGTCTGTCTCTCTCTCTCTCTCTCTCTCTCCTCTCCCTCTCTCTCTCTCTCTCTCTCTCTCTCTCCTCGTGTGGTGTGTGTGTGTGTGTGTGTGTGTGTGTGTGTGTGTGTGTGTGGTGTGTGTACTTTTTTCGCTTTGTTTGTTCGCTTATTAGTTTTGTTCTTCTACTTTGACTTTTTTGTTTTCACACCAACTTTTCATTATATGTATACAACACACACACACACACACACACACACACACACACACACACACACACTACACACATATATATATATATGTACTATATACATATATATATGCCTGATACCCAAATGCATATAGCAAGACAAATAAGGCCTACTTCTACTTTGTTTTGAGAGACGTAGTAGTATAAATGTGGTAGGGCATTGGGGTTGTGTGAGTAGGCCCGTTAATTGACGGCTGGCCCGAGGCTTTCCGACAATAGATCGTCAGCAGATCTATGATCCGTGAAACGTCCAGCCTGTCGTTGATCTCCCAACAGATTTTGACAGTCATTTCCCCCATACACACTGCACGACGATACAGTTTCCAAATCTCCCTCCCACCCCTGTCTTTTGTGTGCTGATAAAGACCGTGTGCGATTTATCGCCTGGTTCCCCACCCCTTTTTATTTTGTCCCTGGCCCCGGGTAGTCAGCCAGATGCGGGGTGCCGGCTTTGAAGCTTTAGGTGGCGTTTAAGCGCTAAGTCTGGAGGGTCTGGGTTGAGGGGGCTGACAGTTAAATGACAGTTTTGTAACGGAAAAGGACCAGAAAGACACCGCCATTAAACTGATACCCTTAACACCCAGGCGCCTACAGTCGCCTTCTTCTCCCAGGCTCGCTGTGTTGCTATGGATACGTTAAGTTTGTAGACTTTTAAGGACATTTTAAGAAAAGCGTGCCTTATTCCTAAAGAGGAGAACGGCGTTTCCGTACTGTGTAATTTTGTGTAGCCGAAGAATTCTATATCACTGTAATGATGGATGACTGTTTTGTGCAGAATTTAACACAAGCGCTGGCAATACAGGATTGGCTAGTTTGCCAAATGATATTTTTTACTTAGACTGAGTGGAGTTGTATACTCCTGTTCAGCAAATGTAGTTTTAGTTATATTATAATTTTGACCCAGGGAAAAAATATTGATAGACCCAGGGAAAAAATATTGGACGGACTGAAGACAAAGAGGGTGGACGATATGCTTGCGGCAACAAGGGATAGATACATATGGAAGGCCATGATCGCCAACGCCATGTGGCAAGACACTTGATGATGATGATGATAATTTTGTGCCATTTGTATTCATTTGTCTACTCAGTTCTCGTCTGTTCATTCTGAGGTTATCATTAAATGAGGCAGAGGAAGGCGGGAGTATGAAAAAGACCTCATGTACTACTAGGCTATACAGTATTTTTCAACTTTACTTACATTAGTAGCCTTTACAGCTGAGCACCTCTGGTAGTGTTAGAAACTTCCGATCGTGTAGGTCTACCGTTGTTTATGTACCTTGAAATAAATTTTGAGTGGCGTAACAGTGATGATAGTGTCTGCGTGTACCGAAATTCAGTGAACAAATGGTTTTAAACTCCTTTGGTGGTTCCCTCATCCCAGACAGGAGAGATTGACTGGGTAACACGCCTGGAGCTTTTGGTTTCCAACGTGTCAGAGAGGGTCATAAAAAGTATGAAAGGCTGGCATGATAGATACATCATGATCCTCGTAAAGTCTGTCTGGGCCAGCCGTTAAACATTTTATACTCGTCTCTTCCTGCTGGGATAACTGTGGGGTTAGCCAGGACATTGGGGAAGTTCAGTGTGTGACAACCGTTGTCCCTGTTTGCCTGACCCGCGGATACTGGTTGGCAACAGAGCTGTGGCGTTCACACAGATGGAACAGAAATATGTGGTAGCATTGCATGAGATGTGATTCGTACCCACCCCAATGGTCATACACCCCTCCCACTATATGATTCGTAACCACCACCACCACCACCTTTTTTTTATTTTTCTCAACATCTTATGAACTTTAACAACCGCCAGTAACCATAACCCTACCAGGATGTGATTTGCATGGCCTCCTCTCTCTCTCTCTCTCTCTCTCTCTTTCTGTCTCTTTCTCTCTTTCTGTCTCTGTCTGTCTGTCTGTCTCTCTCTCTCTCTTTCTGTCTCTCTCTTTCTGTCTGTCTGTCTGTCTGTCTCTCTCTCTCTGTCTGTCTCTGTCTCTCTCTCTCTCTCTCTCTCTCTCTCTCTCTCTCTCTCTCTCTCTCTCTCTCTCTCTCTGAATTGTTAACTACCACCAGTGAGCATAACCTTATCAAGATGTGACTTGCATTCATCAATTTCTTTCTTATCTCTTCCTCTGTTTCTGAACCGTATCAGGATGTGATTTGTAATTTTTCTCGGGTTTATGAACCGTGACCACTACAAATAACCATACAACCATGTAATTCATAACCCCTATTTTTGTCCCTTTCTGAACCGTGACTTCCACCCACACCTACTCTTTCCTTCTCCTTTTCTTTTCAGATCAGCGCAACCTTTCCGTTTCAAAATAGCATTGGACTGTTTGTGATCACAAGTTTCCACTGCAGAATTTTGTCATTCTCACCTCTACAGAACAGATATTTACCAGGTTAATCAGTCAGATTTAAGTCTGTGAGTGCCAGTGTCAGGATTATCATAACAATTTTATCAAACTTGTTAACAAAACAGTAGGTAACCAGTATGGCCAGACAAGATTATGATGACAGTGTCGTTTTATGTATTTGATGCATCCTCTTCGCAACAGCAAAGCTTCCATGACTTGATTCAGCTGAAACCGAGGTGTGCATACATGAGAGACGTGATAGTCATTCAAAAGCGATACTCAACAAATGCGTGGAACGTTGGTGTTTTCCTATATTTCAGCCTAGGGTAAAATGATATTAAGCAAGCAAGCGCGGACAGATACACACATACACACACACACACACACACACACACACACACACACACACACACACACACACACACACACACACACACACAAACACACAACACACACACATACACACATACACACACACAACAACACATACACACACATCCGCCACACAACACACACACACATACCGCACACACACACACACACACACACACACACACACACACACACACACACACACACACACACACCACCACAACACAAATCTTACAGAGAAACAAGAAAAGGGGATAGTATGAGAACGACCTTCCATTGAATGATGAACCTTACACCCCAGGACAGCCAGAGCCATTATGCTGGGACACAGGGTGATGTATAAAAATAAATCTGTCTTTCGGGGAGTCAGTATCGAAAGATGCCCCAGGGTCACAGGAACCTACGATAGGAGCCACTCGATGTTCGTGTACTATATACATTAGAAATTGTTGATGCACCAGATTGTGCCATTAGCGGTTACAGTTCGCTTAACATATTGGATAGATTTCTCTTCACGCTTGCGGGTGAGCAGTTTTCTCTGGGGAAAGGGGGGCTATCCTCCACCGAAGACGTTCAAAACGTTGACAGATGTCCCGTAAATAACTGTTAATTAATGACTGTGATACTGGTAGAGCAGTGTAGTAGTTGAGCATTAGAAACCTGTAA
>JAPXFY010000014.1:13239581-13302081 GCA_030674185.1 Monoplex corrugatus | reverse complement strand
CTAGGAAAAACACAAAAATAGAATAAGAACGCGTATTTAATGCAACAAGACAAGACAGGCGCAAATTTTCGACCAACTGGCCTTTGTCAAGCGTAAGATCACAAACAAAGAAACACCAGATACAACAATTAGGAAAAAAGACTGAAACTTCCTTGCTGCTCCGTCCAGTCTAAAAGGGCTACAAATGACAAAAATTAGGAGAAAAAGACTGAAACTTCCCTGCTGCTTCGTCCAGTCTAAAAGCTACCAAATGACAAAAATTAGGAGAAAAAGACTGAAACTTCCCTGCTGTTTCGTACAGTCTAAATTACTACAAATGACAAAAATTAGGAGAAAAAGACTGAAACTTCCTGCTGTTTCGTACAGTCTAAAGGACTACCAAATGTCCCGTCACACAAGATATTGTTCCAAGTTCTTGGAAGTTTGTTTCTGTCTTTTTTTTTTTTTTTCCCTTTCTCTCTTTTCGTTTGTTTGTTTGTTTGTTGGGTCTACATGTGTTTTTGTTTTTTTAATTTGTTGTTGTTGTTAGTTTTGTATTTTTTATTTCCTCTATGAGTCAACATTCGGTCCAAGGTTTTCTCTCCTTTCCAGTCTGTTTCATTGTGTGTGTGTGTGTGTGTGTGTGTCTGTGTCTGTGTGTCTGTGTGTCTGTGTGTGTGTGTGTGTGTTTTGCAATTTCCGAATCGATCCATGCATATTAACAAGTTTATATTTGTTCTGCAGTTTCATCCATGACGTGTTTGTTTTACTTATTTCCACGTCTACTTACGCCTGTTTTTATTGCTATGTCAGAACAGCGTTTATGTTAGCCTGACAATAAATGGCTTCTGATGAAGTGTGTGTGTGTGTGGTCCTTATCAAAATGCAGCCTAGCAAAGTTGGTGTCATGCTGTTTGATTTAAAAATAACACAAAAACACACACACACACACACACACACACACACACACACACACACACCACACACACACACACACACACACACACACACACACACACACACACACACACAACATCCACCATTACCACTACCACCACCACCATTGCACGTATGTTAATGAAGTCAACCTGTTGATTGCCTTAACCATGATGCCAGACCTCGGATTGTCGGAGGACCAATCTGTCGATTATGGAGTTCGCCATTGTCAGGAGATGGCAGCTATAGTGTCCAAACTTCTGAACGACGGTCAGTGTTTACTGTTTGAACGTCTGTCTGTCTGTCTGTCTGTCTGTCTGTCTGTCTGTCTGTCTGTCTGCCTCTCTCTCTGTCTCTGCTCTCTCTCTCCTCTCTCTCTCTCTCTCTCCCTCCCTCTCTTCTCTCTCTCTCTGTCCAGTCCTCTCTTCTCTGTCTCTCTCTCTCTGTCTCTCTCCCCCCCCTCTCTCTCTGTCCAGTTCTCTCTTCTCTCTCTCTCTCTCTCTCTCTCTCTCTCTCTCTCTCTCTCTCTCTCTCTCTCTCTACTTCATTTTTGTCCTTTTCCTCTTTGATTCTGTGTCATTTACTTTTTTAAAAATGAATATGAATACGTTATTTTATTGTTGTTCTTGTTATTGTTAAGTGTTGCCATGTATTGATTTTCGCATGTGTGATCTTGTCTGTCTTGCATTTTGTAAAGCGCAGAACCCGTTGGCATATACGTGAAAATCAATGTTACCACAACTCATTTTATAACTTGTTTTACAAGTTGTTGTTTTTAAATGTTTTTTATGCTTATATTTTATGTGGAGAGAAGCAAGGACTAGCTGTAAGACTGGTCCAATGGGACGTAATGCTGCTATCCTTGAGTAATAATGTTCTGAAAGTCTGAAACTCTCTCTCTCTCTCTCTCTCTCTCTCTCTCTCTCTCTCTCTCCTCTCTCTCTCTCTCTCTCTCTCTCTCTCTGTTTTTCTTTGCAACGTGTCTTTTCTTCTTTAGATGCTGATAAGTTTTTTTTAAATGTCTTTTCATTGATGTCTTTTTTTTTTCATTCAAGTTAACAAGTATTAAGTAATCACGTGCACCAGTTCAAATTTCTGAGTTTCACCCACCCACCCACCCCCACTCACACACCTCTCTCTCTCTCTCTTTCTCTCACGCACACACACACACACACACACACACACACACACACACACACACACACACACACACACACACACACACACACACACACACACACACACACACAAGAAACAGACTGGAAAGGAGAGAAAATCTTGGACACACACACACTTACACTCACACACATTCAATTCATTTCTTCAGCGGATAATGTTTAGAGATGTTGGCAGAGAAGGAATCATGATGTCATTATCATCATGAGCTCTGCTGCATGGCTTTGGTAGTCATGGCCCTCCATACGAATCTATGTTTTGTCGCTTCAAGTGCATTTCCCACCCTCTGTGTCTTCATCCACTCCACAAGCCCATCCAACATTTTCTCCATGGGTCTAGTTGGTGCTCTTTTTCTCGCCAGCATTCCTATTATGACCAGGTGCTCAAATTTCTTACCTTATAAAATGTGCTAAACATGTTGTTTGTCTTTTTCTTATCTTCTTCATTAATGTTCTTTTTGTATTTGCCTCTTTCAAGACTGTCTCGTTTGTTTTCTTTGTTGTCCGTGGAAATCCTAACATTCTTCTTAGAAACTACATTATTTCAGCTGCTTCAATCCACTTTTGACTTTGAGTGTTGATTGCCACGCCTCACATCCGAATGATAGTATTGGTTCTGTATAACACTGAAGAGCTCTCTTCCTGATGTTGGTTGATAGGCATTTGTTGGTAAGAACGCTTTTCATTTTCTTGGATGCTGCTTTAAATTGGCAGATTCTGCTGGCTATTTCTAATATGCATCTGCCGTCTGGTGAGGTGAGTGTTCCCAGATATTTAAGCGTATCAACTGTTCCCAGATATTTAAACTTATCGACTTGTATCTGTGTTGTGCCATTTTGCTGTTATTTTGCATTAGTGGATTTCTTGTTTTTTACTGATTACGATGACTTCAGCGTGCTTGCTATTTAGTTCTAGCCCTTTATTTCTGCTTTCTGCTTCTATTATATTCACATGATTTTTTTAGGTCTTTTTCATATCTGCAGTCAGAACGGTGTCATCTGTGTAGTGAAGACTGAGATTTTTCCTCCAACCTTTATCCCAGGGCATTCTTCTAGGTTTATCATGATGGTTTCGCTTTAAAGTGAAAACGAATCTGGTGATAGAACACATCCCTGCATAATCCCTCTTTTGATATTTTGGAAAGAGCTTAGACCATTTTTTACTCTCACTGCTGCTGTTTGTTCCGAATACATTTTCTTTATTATTCTTGGATCCTTTCCATCAAGATTGAGCCTTTCTACTTGGTTGATCAATTCTCATGTCTTATCCAATCAAAAGCCTCGGTATAATCAACAAAGCATAAATATGAATCATTAAATTCAACTCCACTGATCTGTCTGTGAGAGTTCTTAGGGTGTATGCGGCACTAACCATTCCTTTCTCTTCAACAACTCCACATAGTTCTTCTGTTATTTCTGTTTTGATTATGTTCCTTGTCCTCATGATTGTTCTTAATAGACTCTTTGTCACTTGATTCATCAGGCTGATTATACGATATAGTTCGCATTCTGTAGCCCCTGCTTTCTTTGGAAGTGCATTGAAAATTGATTTTGACATATCTTTAGGGATTTTTCCGGTGTCATAGATTTAATTTAGGACTTATTTCTTCAATACCAAATTCATCCAGAGCCTCAATTATTTCTGTGGTAATATTGTCTGGACCTGGGGCTTTACCCACTGCCATCTTTTTCAACACTGTTCTAATTTCATCTTTCGTTATTGGTGGTCGTTCAACATTTGTTCTTTCGATGTGTTATGTGTTCTTTCTTTCTGTCATTATGAAAAAGGTCGTTAATGTACTCTCGATCTCTGCATCTATCTAACATTTTGTTGTTGTTGTTGTTGTTTTCCATGTTAACTGTAACCTCTTTGAATTTTGAGCAACCAGTTGATGTGCACGTCTTTTTCCTGTGGGCAGTTTCTTCAGTGTTTCTGTACATAATCTTAGGATCTGTTTTGTGTCGTTCTTCTATTTCTTTGCACTTTGTTTCCATCCAGACTTCCTTAGCTTCATTGCACCTGTTCCTGGTTTCCCTTTGTATCTCTTTTTGTATACGTTCTCTTTCCTTTTGCTGTCCTCCATTCTTCCACCAAGCCTAAAATTTCTTTAGTTATCCAGTTCTTCTCTTCTGTGCTCTTCTTTCATCGCTAAAGACATCTGCACAAGCTGCATTTATCGAGTTTCTCAAATTCATCCATTGTTCCTCACCATCAGCAACGTCCTTCAGAGTACTGAATTTATTTTGAACATACACATAGAATTTTGCATGAGTCGATTCATCTATCCTTAAGATTTAGGTTGATGTTACATTTGGTTTGTTTTCTTCTCTTTAGTTTCAGCTTAAATCTTCCCATTACAGGATTGTGGTCACTGTTGCACTTGTTAATGTTTTCGCTATCAGTAGAGAATTTCTAAATCTTTCATATATCAGGGTAATCAGTATGATCTCTTGTGCTGTCTCCTGGATTCATCCATGTCCATTTTCTTCTGATATGTTGCTCAAATCAAGCGTTTCCTATTATGAATTCATCTACTTGTGCCCATTGAGCAAGTTTCTCACCTCTTTCATTTCATGTGCCAAGTCCGACTATGTCATCTATTTTTTCCTGTCTTATTTTAGCTAAAACGCTAAAATCATGACGTGTACATAAATGTTACAGTGACCTATGGATACAAACTTCCAAATTAGCGCAACTTGATTTCTAACATTTCAGCCTTTTGCCTTCCTACGATATCACAAGAGCAATATGTCATAGTCACACTTACATCGTAGAATTCATCTGATATCCCTTTATTCATCGTACTTCTCTCCTAGACTTTCCAATGTCACACTATTCACAAACACTTTATGGTTTTATTTCAGTCATTTTTCTCCAACTTGATGAAACGTAAGGGAAGTTACCTGTTCATTAGTTGTTTTTGTCATGAATTTTACTGATTGTTTCTTCGTCTTCTGTGTACGCTTGACAAAGTACAGTTGGCCAAAAATATGTGCCTGTCTTTTCTTTATTGATCAGTTACGCGTTCTCGTTCTACTTTAATGTGTTTCTGGGTTCTGTTTACTTGAAAAGCTGACTGTTATTCAGATTCAAATTCCAAGCCAGTCTTGAGCAATCTTTGCGTATACAAAGACTATTTGGGCAGATCTACATTTTTGTTTCTGTGCAGTACCAGTTAATTAGCCTAGAACAATTTTTGCGCAGGGAAAGAGTGTCTTTGCACACATATACGTGTTTCGTTACTCTGTAGCGAAAGCACACTGGCTAGCGTTTCCTCTCTCTTTTTATTTCACTCTTTGCTTTCTAGCTGACCACACATGAACTCAAAGAGTAAATCACTTTCTAGACCCAGGAATGGTAAGATGCTGTTTATTTCACACACAAGCGAGCGCGCGCGCTCACACACATATGCGCACACAGATAGCACACAAACCTGAAGATACACACACATGCATGCACACACTGTATGCGCACTCACACGCGCGTGCGCACACACACAGACACACACACACACACACACACACACACACACACACACCACAACACACACAGATTGGCACACAAACATGCGTTCATGCACGCACACACACACACACACACACACACACACACACACACCACACACACACACACACACACACACACACACACACAGAGGCGCACACGCTCACCTCCTACACACACCGGAAACATACACGGCCTCCTGTTTGAGAGCTCAGGCAAATAGCATGGAGGGGAGGGGGAGAGGGAGGGAGCTTGCACAGGAGGAGGATTGTGGGAGTTGGCATAACCTTTTTTCCGCCGTCTGTTTGAATTGTGGACTCCTTCACGCTGACTCAACAAAGAACAGGAGCCAGTTTTATCGCTTTCACTGTTTGTCACTGATGTCCGTGTGTGTGTGTGTGTGTGTGTGTGTGTGTGTGTGTGTGTGTGTGTATGTGTGTGGTGTGTGTGTGGTGTGTGTGTGTGTGTGTGTGTGTGTGTGTGTGTGTATGTGTGTGTGTGTGTGTTGTATGTGTGTGTGTGGTGTGTATGTGTGTGTGTATATGTATATGTGTGTGTGTCTGTGTGTGTGTGTGTCTGTGGTGTGTGTGTGAAATGATCTGACAGTAATCAGCCAGATGGCTAAATGACCTGATAAATAATCAATCAAGGTGAAGAAATAACCTGCCAGTAATCAACTAGGGTGAAGAAACAACCTTCTAGTCAACCAGTATAAAGAAATGACCTGCTAGAAATCAATTAAGAAGAAGAAATGGCCTATTAGTAATCAACTAGGGTAAAGATATAACATCCTAGTAATCAACCAGTACAAGGAAATGACCTGTTAGTAATCAGCCAGGATGAAGAATTGATCTGCCAGTAGTCATCCAGGATGAAGAAAGTGGTCAACCAGGGCAAAGAAGTTACCTGCTAATAATCTACCAGAATGAAGAAATGACCTGCTTGTTGTCAACCAGGGTGAAGAAATTACCTGCTGATAGTAAAACCAGGATGAAGACATGACCTGCTATTAGTCAACCAGGATAAAGAAATGATCTGTTAGTAGTCAACCAGGGTGAAGAAATAACCTGCAATAGTCAACCAGGAAAAAGAAAAGAGTCTTTAAGTAGGCAACTATGGTGGAGAAATTGCTTGCTAATAATCAACCAGGATGAAGAAATGACTTGCTAGTAGTCAACCAGGATGAAGAAATGATCTGCCAGCAGTCAACCAGGATTACGAAGATGAAAAAATGTTCTGCGGTGATAAACCATGGTGAAGGAATGACCTGCCAGTGGTCAACCATGGTGAAGAAATGGCCTGCTAGTGGTCAACCAGGGTGAAGAAATGGCCTGCTAGTGGTCAACCATGGTGAAGAAATGACCTGCTAGTGGTCAACCATGGTGAAGAAATGACCTGCCAGTGGTCAACCAGGTGAAGAAATGACCTGCCAGGGTCAACCAGGTAGAAGAGAAAAATGTACTCGCAGTGGTCAACCATGGTGAAGAAATGACCTGCCAGTGGTCAACCATGGTGAAGAAATGACCTGCTAGTGGTCAACCAGGGTGAAGGAATGACCTGCTAGTGGTCAACATGGATGAAGAAATGACCTGCAGTGGTCAACCAGGGTGAAGGAATGACCTGCTAGTGGTCAACCATGGTGAAGGAAATGACCTGCAGTGGTCAACCAGGTGAAGAAATGACCTCTAGTGGTCAACCATGATGAAGAAATGACCGCAGTGGTCAACCATGGTGAAGAAATGACCTGCTAGTGGTCAACCAGGGTGAAGAATGACCTGCTAGTGGTCAACCAGGTGAAGAAATGACCTCCAGTGGTCAACCAGGTGAAGAAATGACCTGCTAGTTGTCAACCATGGTGAAGAAATGACCTGCTAGTGGTCAACCAGGTGAAGAAATGACCTGCTAGTGGTCAACCATGGATGAAGAAATGACCTGCTAGTGTCAACCAGGTGAAGAATGACCTGCTAGTGGTCAACCAGGGTGAAGAAATAAACCTGCTAGTGGTCAACCAGGGTGAAGAAATACCTGCTAGTGGTCAACCAGGGTGAAGAAATGACCTGCTAGTGGTCAACCAGGTGAAGAAATACCTGCTAGTGGTCAACCAGGGTGAAGAAATAACCGCTAGTGTCAACAGTGAAGAAATACCTGCTAGTGTCAACCATGGTAAGAAATGACTGTAGTTCAACCAGGGTGAAGAAATGACCGCTAGTGGTCAACCATGGTGAAGAAATGACCTGCTAGTGTCAACATGGAAGAAATGACCTGCTAGTAGTCAACCAGGGAAGAAATAACCGCTAGTAGTCAACATGGAAGAAATACCTGCTAGTGGTCAACCAGGGTGAAGAAATAAACCTAGCCATAGATAGTCAACCAGGGTGAAGAAATAACCAGCTAGTGTCAAACATGGCAAAGAAATAACGCTAGTAGTCAACCAGGGTGAAGAAATAACCAGCTAGTAGTCAAACAGGGGAAGAAATAACCAGCTAGTAGTCAACCAGGGTGAAGAAATAACCAGCTAGTAGTCAAACCAGGAAAGAAATAACCAGCTAGTAGTCAACCAGGGTGAAGAAATAACCAGCTAGTGGTCAACCAGGGTGAAGAAATAACCAGCTAGTAGTCAACCAGGGTGAAGAAGTAACCAGCTAGTAGTCAACCAGGGTGAAGAAGTAACGTATCTCTGGTCAAAGTCATGATTACTCGTAAAATCAGTGTCAGAAGGTACTGAAGGACCCTTCAGCCTGTTTGCCTCTATCTTGATTGTACGTCTTGACACCCAACACTTTCGCTCTGTCTACTTCCCACCAAAGGACCTTTTTCTTTAAACACATCTGTTCTGTTACAACCCATTCTCCTCTCTGTCACCCAAAGGGATCTTTACTAAACACACGTCGGTTCTGTCAACTCTCTCTCTCTCTCTCTCTCTCTCTCTCTCTCTCTCTCTCTCTCTCTCTCCTCTCTCTCTCTCTCTCTCTCTCTCTCTCCATTCTGCCAAGACACCCGTTCTAAGCACAGATCTG
Organism: Monoplex corrugatus; assembly: GCA_030674185.1. NCBI lineage: Eukaryota > Metazoa > Mollusca > Gastropoda > Littorinimorpha > Ranellidae > Monoplex > Monoplex corrugatus. The sequence goes on along the minus strand of JAPXFY010000014.1, from coordinate 13,293,470 downwards.
TTCTCTCGCCTACACTTGCGTCTCTCTCTCTCTCTCTCTCTCTCTCTCTCTCTCTCTCTCTCTCTCTCTCTCTCTCTCTCTCTCTCTCTCTCTCTCTCTCTCTCTCTCTCTCTCTGACTCTCCTTGTCTGTCTCTCTCTGGTTTTCTGTCTGTCTCTCTGTTTCTCTCTCTCTCTCTCTCTCTCTCTCTCTCTGACTCTTTGTCTGTCTGTCTCTCTCGCTCTCTCTCTTCCCCCCTCTCTCTTAGGGACCTATACTAAATACAGGCTCTCTCACCTCCCATTCTGCCCTGCCCTGCTCTGCTCTGATCTACCCCCTCCCCCTCCGCAAGAGACCTATACTGAACACATCTGCTCTCTCTTTCTGTCTCCTTCCCACCCACAGACCTGTACTAAACACAGCACTGACTGACTGATTTGGTTCAGTTTTACGTCAGCACCCACCTCAGGCAGGTGGTATGGCACATGGGAATGGGCTTTGCAGGAGAGTGGGGAAAGAGGGATTTACCTAATCCTGGCTTATGTTGACACCACCAGAACAATAGTTGAGATGGGCAGTAAGGACAGTTGTTGTTTTTTTGACGCAGGCCCCAGTAACTCAGTTGGTTTGAGCATCGGATTCACATGCTGATGGTTGTGGGTTCGAATCCCTGGGTGCTCTGCATTAAAACTGGCCTTCTCACTGCCCCATCTTAACATCATTGTTGTCCTGGTGGTGTCAGTATAGGATTAGGTAAGTCCCCCTTCTCCCACTTCTCTCGGATGGTTATCTTCATCGGCCATATCACTTGAGATGGGTGTCGATGTAAAAACTGAACCAAATCAATCAATCAATCAGTTTTTAAAGGTAACGCACCCCAAGGTTTGAACCCACAGTCATAAGCATATGATTCCTCTGAGACCTGTACTAAACACAGGTCTGTTTTCTCTGTATTTTCCCTCGAATAGCTCCTCCCCCTTCACTCTCACTTGGCTTTCATTCTCTCTGAAGAGGTTTTACTTGAAAACACCTCCATCACGACTTCCACCCTCACCATCCTATTCTTTTGTTTCTCTCTATTTCTTCTTCTCCTCCTCCTCTTCTTTTCCCTCTTTTTTGCACTTCAGCGTGGTGACCGTTTTTCAAGATGCAGCCTGTGTTTGTGGAAGAGTTTGTGGCAAGAACGAAAATCCCCATATAAATATTTACCGCCCTTGGCAGGGGAGTATGACTAAGAGGCGCAAGTTGTGTCCCCTGGTCCCCCTAACTGCTGTGCTTGTGACCAAGGATAAGGGGCAAGTGAGGTCAGAGACAGCCACAGGTAGAAAGACATGAGTGTGTACGTGTGTATTTGTGTGTGTGTGTGTGTGTGCGCGCGCGCGTGTGCGTGTGTGTATGTCACTTTGTGTGGTGGCATGTGTGTACGTTTGTGCGTGTGTGTGTGGTTCGTATGTATGTGGTTTGTGTGTGTGTCTGTGTCTGTGTGTTAGGCTAAGTGTGGGTGTATGTGTGTGTATCTGTGTCTGTGTCTTTACATACGTTCGTATGTGTGTGTGTGTGTGTGAGAGAGAGAGAGAGAGAGAGAGAGAGAGCAAAAACCAGGCCATCAAGTTGAGCAAGTAAACGTGGCCAACAAAAGATGGGCATAACAGGAGGACTGCCTGTCATCTGAATGTTTGTCAACCTGAAAGTTGGAAACAGGCAAAAGTTGGTCATTTTGCTGGTCAGTCAGTCTGTTTTAGACTAATTGAGAGAGAGAGAGAGAGAGAGATAACGTACGAATGGTTTACTTCATCAAAGACGTATGCCCGTCAGTTGTGAAAGATGAAGGGGATATTAACATACACAGTATGATAAACAGAGAAATGAAAGGAGTCTATTTTCCAACGGTATAAATACCAGTATACAATCCAATTTGCATATTTGCTGTTGCTAATCGAGACAGAGAAGAGATTAAAGAGACTCACAGAGAGAGACGTAGTCAGCCCCTGTTTCATTGAGAAAAGAGACAAGATGGATTGTAAAGAGAGAAAGCGAGAAGTACAAACTTTATGGAAAAAAAAATGCTGCCTGTCCGGTCTCTCCGTCCGTCTCCGTTGAGAGGGGAAAGGTATGGTGGTCACTGAGGACAACCCAGGTCGGTTAAATGTGAGGGAAGAGCTGGCTTTAGAAAGACACTGATAGGACAGGGAATTAGGTGCCTGCAGATAACGATATGTAGACCAACGATACCTGGGGCTTGCGCGCATGTAGGCCTACTTTCTCTCTCTCTCTCTCTCTCTCTCTCCTCTCTCTCTCTCTCTCTCTCTCTCTCTCTCTCTCTCTCTCCTCTCTCTCTCTCTCTCTCTCTCCCTCTCCCTCCCCCGTTCTCTCTTCTTTCTCTCTCCCCTCCCCCCCTCTCTCTCTCTCTCTCTCTCTTATCTCTGTTGGGTTTGGACCACCGGATGTGCATAAGTAGTGTTGGTACCCTTACCACAGTAGTATTACAGTGATTATGTCATCCTCCCCCCTCTCTCTACCTATTACACACCTCCATTTTACACACACACACGCATACACACACACACACACACACACACACACACACAAGATATACACATGCCACATCACATATATATGCACAACATACACACATACACACACACATACACACACACACACACTCTCTCTCTCTCACACACACACACACACACACTCTCTCTCTCTCTCACACACACACACACACACACACACACACACACACACCACACACACAACACACACACACACTCTCTCTCTCTCTCTCTCACACACACACACACACACACACACACATACACACACACAACCAGTATTCGCCCACATACATAGGACATTTAAATGGTCAAACTGTCAAACTGAACTTTTACATCCTTCTTCACCTAGATTGTTTCTCCCCAGCCCCAACCTCGTCTTCATTAATTTCATCTTTGTTTACCAGCACCAGCACTGCTTGCTATCAGCGACTGGTTCAGTTCAGTGCTGGTTTTAACAGATTTTCGTTCAAGAGATGTTTTCAATAATAGCTTTATTAATTCAAAATAAGACACGACACACAACATGCATAGCTTACGGCGTTTGCCTGTAAAATAGACTGGCAATGGGTCCTATCCTAAAGGCAAAACATGACAGGCAAGCCTAGACTGTATTGGCCTACAGAAGAAAGAAAGAAAATACCCACACGCAATGCTGTTGGCCAGCATCCTTATGTCAAAGAGAATGTATTATGTTACTACGTCTTTGTTTGTGTGACATGTCACAGCGTATAATAAAGTGTAAATTGTTCTGGTATAGCAGTATATTCTCCAAACTCATTTGGACACACTGCGTATTACACACAGTCAGACTTTTAGTACAGCATGGAGCGCTCAAACTGTTAAACGAGCTGACTACACTCCACAGACTTGTTGTTGCTTAGTCATTATGTCTGTCGGTGTGCCACGGTTTCATTGCTGATATAAATTCATTGCTGATATAAATTCATCTGGGAAAATCCACAGCTTTCGTAGACCAAATCTTGAGCGTGACAAATTTTGTCTGCACGCACTGGTGCGCTGGTCTTCATGATATGAACAAGTGGCGTTTTCAGAGTTAACATGCTGTGAGGTTAAGTTTTTCACAGTCAAGTCGATGAATTTAACATTTTTCATTCAGTTCCTTGCATTTGCCACAGTTCTTGACTGTGTCATAGTTTTACTGTTGGCCGAGTTTGTTTGTTAATGTTTGTTTGTTTTTGTTTGCTTGGGGTTTTGTTTGTTTGTTTGTTTTTGTTTTTTTCCATTGACTGCAAATTTATGAAGTGGGTAAATTGTCGAACTTCCAGTCGGAAGGTCCGAGTTCAGTCCTGCTTGGTTCCTTTCCGCCTGTGGGTAAAGCATGGAGATTTTTTACTTCTCCCAGGTCAACATGTGCACAGACCTGCTAGTGCCTAAACCTCACTCATGCATATTAGATATGCACGTTAAAAATCCTGTAACTAGTGTAAGTCAAGCCAGGCCGACCAAAGACGGAGTCTACAGAATATGCAGCAGCATACTTCATGTGCAGTATATGCAATAAAGTATGCATACACGAGTCCGAGAAAATCGGAACATTTCTATACATTTTCTTTTAGTGACTTTCAAAACATTGAACGCCAATTAACAACAAGGTCAAGTCAAATCTAGTCTAGTCAGCATTATCATCTGCAAGACTCCAACATTCAAAGTCTAGTGCACAAAGGACTATCCTGCTGGTGTTTTCGTTGGTGTTGCTGTTGTTCTGTTGGTGATGATGGTAGTGTTGTTGTTGTTGTTACACAAATGCCTTTAATGGCTGTATAGAACGAATAAGACACAAAAAGATCTATCAGATACATAAGAAATAGAAAAGAAAAAAAAATACTGACATGGATTGACTTGGCCGAAATGATAGACAAGTCTATTGTGTCCCCCACAATGCAGGTACGTCGTAGTAAAACTTTAAGTAACTTAGTAACTAACAGATTTGTTCTTGGCGCGTGTTTACAACAAAAAGTTTCAAGGAATGAATAGCATCATAGATCTGTTATGGGATAAAAGTGATGTGGCAAGCGGAAAATGGTTTGTTTATTTGTTACACTATCTCTGTTTCAGGACACGTATTCGGAGAAACACAGATTGTGAAAGAAAGACTGGAAGGAGGAATATGGTGAGTTCATCGTTTGCCACAGACAAGAAAGACTCAAGAGTTGAATGACAGAAAACACCAGTTTATTGACCTTTGCTTTGATATATAATCTTTCCTCTTGCCAGTATGATAAGACTGAGCATTAAAAACGAAATAATCAAATTTCGCCTGTCATTCTGTTTCGCATGCGAGTACGAGCAGCAGTGTATATGTATAGGGAATTAATTCATTGTGTACACGTGAGTCTTTGCCAGACTGAGCTACAGATTACTGTAGGCATTGTTACAAAAATAAATGAATATGAATAGATCAGTGAATAAATAGACGAGTGAATAGATAGATAAACAAATCAATAAGTAATACATGGATGGGAATAATTGAATGAATAATTGAATAGATAAACAAACAGATAAATAAATGAATGTATGATCGGATAGATAAGTATAAGTAAAATAATAGATCTAATACTCATAATGATAAACTGATTAACACACACCTCTGGTGACTCTAATGTGATGGAGTAACACACATTTTCAAGACAACATTGCGCTTGAAAGTGTCTTAGGTGATGAGCTCGCTTGCGCAATAGAAGTAAATGTTGATATCAGATGACCATTAGTTTGTAGGCATGTCTTCTTATTCCCTTTATCTATTTTTTTTTTCCCCCCTTCATATTCTCGAGTTTTCCAAGACATTGATGAAAGAAATTGCAGTACGTGTGATAAACGTCCGGATTCATACCTACACAGAACAGATTTAAGGGGAGGGTGAGAGAGAGAGAGAGAACAAATGAACAATGAACAAATCTTATTTATGAAGGTATGAAATAAACAAAATGTATGCTTTTTTACATCCAGTCCTCGCCCAAAGAGTGTCTACATCACACTACACATAGATTATACCTCAAATAGAGAGAGAGAGAGGGGGGGGGGGGAGAAATACAGTGTACCTGACTTGTTGGATTGCTGTCGTCAACAGCATGAAGACGGAGGTGGTTGACGACAACACAGTGGTACGAGCACGTGGCTTGCCATGGCAGTCGTCTGATCAGGACATCGCTCGATTTTTCAAGGGTCTGAATATCGCAAAGTGAGTCAAGGAAATGAACTCAACGTTTGTATTTGTGTTTTGTCAGTGCTTGTGTACTTCCATCTAGTTGTCACTTGCGTGCCTTGTGTGTGGTGTGTGTGTGTGTGTGTGTGTGTGTGTGTGTGTGTGTGTGTGTGTGTTGTGTGTGTGTTGTGTGTATACACGATTGGTGCGGCTTTGCATGCATGCATGTTCGAGTCTTGTCTTCAAGTCCATAAGCTTACTTCATTGATGTTGAATTCTGAACCAGTAAATTTAGTACAAGAAACCCTTCAAGCCTCTGTAATACATATGCATGTTGCACGCTTGCAACACGCACGCTTCAACGCGTGCACACACACACACACACACACACACACACACACACACACACACACACACACACACACACACACACACACACACACACACACACAACACACAACACAACACACAAACAAACAACAAACACACACACTTTCCTGCTACCATCCAACTGCCTTTCCATTCCTATCTCTGTCTCTGTCTCTGTCTCTGTCTCCTCTCTCTCTCTCTCTCTTTCTCTCTCTCTCTCTCTCTGTCTTCTCTCTCTACACTTTAATAAACAAGACAGGTATGGAAGTTGGCCAAGAGATGCAGAGTAGCGGTATCCAGATTTGGCCAGATGTCGCCTCTTTTATCGAACAATTGATTAGACTAGAGAGTCGTGGAGAAGGCTTATGCTGCTCCCAAACACAAATATTGATCACCAGGCCTAGACTACCATGTACCACAGCTGCTCCATTACCACCACCGTCTCACTGTTAACACAGGGCTGCAGCAGCTGTGTTGGCAGTGATGTGTGAATGGTGAAAGTGTTGATGTATTGTACTGCCATCCTTTGTTGTGCAAGTTGGCCAGGATCAACACGTGGTCTCGTTGGCTTGGTTTTTAGACCATAGTTCGAATCAGGCAGGCATGCAGACAGACAGAGAGACACACTGACAGACAGAGAGTCAGATGGAAATGCACTGACAGACAGAACAACAGACATGTCAGATAGGCAGAAAGACACCCCCAGACAGAAAGACACAAACAGAAAAACATTGACAAACAGAAAGATACACCGAGAAACAGAAAGAAACAAGACAGACAGATAGAAAGACACCCTTGCAGACAGACAGACCGGCAAAGGAAATGAAACAAGTGACATTTTTGTCAGATATTTCATTCAGTAATAGGTAATTTTGTGGAAGCTTTTCTGTGTGATTCTGTTGAATGAAAAAAAAAAGAAGTGAAAAGGTTGAAGAAAGAAAGTGAAAGATGGAGAACAAAAAACGAAGGTAGATCCATAATCCTAAACCTGTTGGGGAGTGAGGTGGTAGAGACCTGCCTGTGTCGTCTAGACTCAGCTTTTGAAGGGAGAGTCCCACTCATCTCCCTTGCTGCTGATCTTTTCATACTCTTAAAATAGGTTGGGTACCCAGTTTAGAATTGGGTACGTAGACTTCAGGCCACATACAACGTTTCCCCCTGTGTGAATGTCGGGGGCTCTTTTAAGTGTAAATAGTATCCCCACCTTCAGGAAATTCTGTGCTAGAATTTTCCTCGTTTCTGTCACTCTCTTTGTTTCTGCCTCGCTCCTTTGCTTGCTCTCATCTCTTGCATCATTTTCTGCTATGCTGGTTCATCCAGCTGCATGTGTTCCTTAAATTCTTACATACTTTGTATTATGATTGATACTTGGGTAAATGTATCGACTGAATTTTTGGATCTGTGAAAGTGCGATGTGCAGAAGCAATTTTAGATGACTTGGCGAATCTTTACATTATGTCCTGGTGTGCATGGTTATGTTCTTACATCTGTATTCGGGTTTGTTTTCTTAAACTCCTTCATGATAAATTGGGTGAAATGGTCAACACCAGGAGTATATCCTTAGATTATGTGCGTGAATGCATTGATATGTGTGCTTGCTTTCATTTTCCAGTTGTTGTTTTTAAGAGGTCAATGAGGTGTTGTGTGTGTTTTGTGCTATAGCTCTGCACAGTCAGCTGGGTTTAAACAATAATAATAATAACAGCTCACATGTTTCACAAATCCGGTTTGAAAACAGACAGATTAGAATGAAGCAGCTGTGCCTTGTGCCATGTGCTGATCCAGGCCTGTGTATGTACGCGCACACACACACACACACACACACACAACTGCACGCTTGCTCGCACGCACACATGTGCGCACACACGCACGCACGCACACACACACACACACACACACACACACACACACACACACACACACACACACACACACACACACACACACACACACACACACACACACACACACACACACACACACACTGATCAACATTGGACAAATGAAATCATTGATTTTCTCTCAGTGACCTACTATCTTCATCTCTCCATCAGTTGATTGTTTCAGAGTTTGCCTTTGTATGTGTGTTAGTTTGTGTGTTTTTTTGTTTTGTTAACTTGCTGGTTGCTTTGTTATTTATGTATGTGTTTTTCTTTTGTTTTTTGTTGTTTTTTTTTGTATGTGTGTGTGTGTGTGTGTGATTTATGGTGGTGATGGTGGCTTTTTTGTTTTGGAGGGGGGGGGGGGGGGCTGTTGTTGTCGTCATTGTTTTTGGGTTTTTTGTAAGTGGGTGGGAAATGAAGGCCTTTTTTAATACACTTTTATGAACAATTCAACTAGGGTTATTTTGTAGTGGTACATTGGCCCTTTGTTTACTTCATTTTATTAATTTTTTTCTGCTGAAATATAATTAATCTCAATGAAGTAAGGAATGGCTATGTAACAAGATCCAGTGGCCTTGCAAAAGCAATCCTCCAGGAAACTGTTGAAGGAGGGAGACAGACGGGAAGACCGAAAAAGATGATGGACTGATAACTTGCAGAATGACCCCCCCCCCCCCCCTAAAAAAAAAAAGCCATTTGGAGAGACCTAGCTGACATGGCTGGAGGAATAACAATTCTTTGGTGTGGGGCTCCAGTGACTCTACACAGAGTTAAGGAAGAAGAAGAAGAAACTAAGGAATAAGCAAAATCAGTGATTGTCTCCCTGTGACCAAACACAGTCCGTCTGTTTTGCCCATTCTTTTTTCAGGGAATAAGCAAAATCAGTGATTGTCTCCAGTGACCCAACGCCGTCCTCTATTTGCCTGTTCTTTTTTCAGGGTTGTCTTGATTGTGTGTGTGTGTGAGAGAGAGTGTGTGTGTGTGTGTGTGTGTGTGTGTGTGTGTGTGTGTGTGTGTGTGTGTGTGTGTTTCAGGGTTGTGCTTAGTGATTTGCATGTATGTGTGGCTTGACCAAGGTGGTTGTTGTTGTTGTTGTTGTTGTGTTTGAGGGATGTGGGGGCTTTTGTCAGCGTATTTTTATGGGTCCATTATGAAGAGGTAAAGTGGTTCTTTATGGGTCCATTATGAAGAGGTAAAGTGGTTCTTTATGGGTCCATCATGAAGAGGTAAAGTGGCTCTTATGGATCCATTATGAAGAGGTAAAGTGGTTCTTTATGGGTCCATCATGAAGAGGTAAAGTGGCTCTTTATGGATCCATTGTGAAGAGGTAAAGTGGCTCTTTATGGGTCCATTGTGAAGAGGTAAAGTGGCTCTTTATGGGTCCATTGTGAAGAGGTAAAGTGGCTTTTATAAGTCCATTGTGAAGGGTATAGGTCCATTGTGAAGAGGTAAAGTGGCTGTTTATGGGTCCATTGTGAAGAGGTAAAGTGGCTCTCTATGGGTCCATTGTGAAGAGGTAAAGTGGCTCTTTAAGAGTCCATTGTGAAGAGGTAAAGTGGCTGTTTATGGGTCCATTGTGAAGAGGTAAAGTGGCTCTTCATGGGTCCATTGTGAAGAGGTAAAGTGGCTTTATTGGTCCATTGTGAGGAGGTAAGTGGCTCTTTAGGGTCCATTGTGAAGAGGTAAATGGTTCTTTATGGGTCCATTGTGAAGAAGTAAAGGCGCTCTTTATGGGTCCATTGTGAGGAGGTAATGTGACTCTGTGGGTCCATTGTGAAGAGGTAAAGTGACTCTCTATGAGTCCATTGTGAGGAGGTAAAGTGGCTCTTTAGGGTCCATTGTGAAGAAGTGAAGTGGCTCTTTATGGGTCCATTGTGAAGAGGTAAAGTGGCTCTTTATGGTCGTCCATTGTGTGGGAGGTAAAGTGGCTCTTTATGGTCCATTGTGAAGAGGTAAAGTGGCTCTTTATGAGTCATTGTGAGGTGGTAAAGTGGCTCTTTATGGGTCCATTGTGAAGGAGGTTAAGTGGCTCTTTATGAGTCCATTGTGGGGATGTAAAGTAGTTCTTTATGAGTCCATTGTGAAGAGGTAAAGTGGCTCTTTATGGGTCCATTGTGAGGAGGTAAAGTGGCTCTTTAGGGTCCATTGTGAAGAAGTGAAGTGGCTCTTTATGGGTCCATTGTGAAGAGGTAAAGTGGCTCTTTATGGATCCATTGTGTGGGAGGTAAAGTGGCTCTTTATGAGTCCATTGTGAAGAGTAAAGTGGCTCTTTATGAGTTCATTGTGAGGTGTAAAGTGGCTCTTTAGGGTCCGTTGTGAGGAAGTAAATGGTTCTTTATGGGTCCATTGTGAAGAGGTAAAGAGGCTCTTTATGGGTCCATTGTGAGGAGGTAATGTGACTCTTTGTGGGTCCATTGTGAAGAGGTAAAGTGGCTCTTTATGAGTCCATTGTGAGGAGGTAAAGTGGCTCTTTAGGATCCATTGTGAAGAAGTGAAGTGGCTCTTTATGGGTCCATTGTGAAGAGGTAAAGTGGCTCTTTATGAGTCCATTCTTGGGATGTAAAGTAGCTCTTTATGAGTCCATTGTGGGAGGTAAAGTGGCTCTTTATGGGTCCATTGTGAGGAGGTAAAGTAGCTCTTTATGGGTCCATTGTGGGGAGGTAAAGTGGCTCTTTATGGGTCCATTGTGAAGAGGTAAAGTGGCTCTTTATTGGTCCATTGTGAGGAGGTAAAGTGGCTCTTTATGAGTCCATTGTGGGGAGGTAAAGTGGCTCTTTATTGGTCCATTGTGAAGAGGTAAAGTGGCTCTTTATGGGTCCATTGTGAGGAGGTAAAGTGGCTCTTTATGGTCCATTATGAAGAGGTAAAGTGGCTCTTTATGAGTCCATTGTGAAGAGGTAAAGTGGCTCTTTATGTGTCCATTGTCAATAGCTATGGGTCCATTGTGAAGAGGTAAAGTGGCTCTTTGTGGGTCCATTGTGCAGAGGTAAAGTGTCTTTATGGGTCCATTGTGAGGAGGTAAAGTGGCTGTTTATGGGTCCATTGTGAAGAGGTAAAGTGGCTCTTTATGGGTCCATTGTGAGGAGGTAAAGTGGCTCTTTATGGGTCCATTATGAGGAGGTAAAGTAGCTCTTTATGAGTCTATTGTGAGGAGGTAAAGTGGCTCTTTAGGGTCAAATTGTGAGGAGGTAAGGCGGCTCTTTAATTAACTTTTAAAATATGGAATCTAGCACATTTCACTGTACTAAAGAGAAAGTAGCATTTTGAATGTTCTGTCAAAAATCCAAAACAAGTGCAACCGAAGGCATTCAAGCAAACAGAAACCACACAAAAATGAAAATAGAATCAGAATGCATATAATACAGCCAGACAAGACAGGTTCAAATTTCCGGCCAACTGCCTTTGTCAAGCGTAAGTGTGAGACAACAAAAACCAAACATCAAACAACAAATACAAAAATTAGGAGAAAAAGAGCAAAACTGCCCTGCTGCTTCGACCAGTAGGAAAAAATGACTTTGTTTTCCTAGTTTACGCTTGACAAGAGGACTAATTGGCCGAAATTTGCGCCAGTCTTGTCTAGTTGTATTATATACGCATTTTGATTCTATTTTCATGTGTTTTGTAAAACTGGACTTATGCAGCCTACGTTGGATGGTGTGGCATGGCGTGTGCAGGGTGAATAACACATGATAATAATTATTTTTTTCACAAATTTTCTTAATCTTTGTATTGTACAGCTGGATTCCTGAGTGGTATGTGGGTGCTGGTGGAATCTCTTTTATATCATGATAAATTATCATTATTATAGCCATCCTTATTTATTGAACTTTGATTGTTTACCTAGGGGTGGAGTGGCACTGTGCCTGAGCCCCCAGGGCCGGAGGAACGGGGAAGCATTGATACGCTTTGAGAGTGAGGAGCACAGAGATCTGGCCCTCAAGCGTCACAAACACCACATTGGTCAGCGCTACATAGAAGTCTACAAGGCGTCTGGCAAAGACTTCATCAATGTTGCTGGAGGTGTGTATGTGTGTGTTCATTCGTTCGTTCTTTGATTTAACGTCTTTTCACTTTATGTGATATTAGACAGTGTGTGTGTATGTGTGGTGTGGCGTGTGAGTATGATGCTACTTAGAAATCTATAAGGCATACGGCAAAGTCTTTTTCTATGTTGCAGGAGCGTATGTGTGGGTGTGTCGTGTGTGCTTGCATGTGTGTGTGTCATGGTGTGTGTGTGTGTCACTCTGTGTGTGTGTGTGTGTGTGTCACTCTGTGTGTGTGTGTGTGTGTGTGTGTGTGTGTATGTGTATGTGTTGTGTGTGTGTGTGTGTTTGAGAGAGAGAGAGATGTATTAATGCAAAGCAGTCAGCAAAATACCATCTCAGTGCCATTGCATTAGTCAAGTTTCCTTTTTCAGACTTCAGACCTGGAATAAAAGGATGTGTTATACTGTTGTTGTTTTTCTGTTGTGATCTGGGTGGATTATCTCGAAAACTGAAAGTCAGGTTTGTTGTTGTTTTGTCTTTCGTGCTGATATGAGTGATCATCAGTAACCTGTTGTCATTAATTTGTTTTTCAGTTACCTTGCCATTAGTGTGTATTAGATTTTTCTGTCTCATTCTAATCACCTAGTTGTAGTTTTAATTATGTTTGTGGGTGTAGTCTTTCGTTTTGTTTTGGTGATTGTTGTGTATCAAGATATGTATTCTTTCGAGAGGTTTGTCTTTCATTTTAAATTGGTGATTACTGTGTGTCAGGTCATTTTATTATTTTGGGTGGTTTGTCTTTTCTTTTGATTTGGCGGTTATTAGGTGTTGGTTAATTGATCTGCTGATTGTCGTACTATTCTGTCTTGATGTTTTTGTGTTTACTCTGATCTGAGCATGATTGTGTGTTTGAGTTTTTCTTTCAACCTAAATTACATTCTGGGATTTTGACAGTCAGTCTGGTCTGATGATAATTAACATAATTAAAAAAAAAAAGAGAATCTCAAGTTTTTCCGTGACTTGAGAAGTTATAAGGGAGCAAGGTAAGAGAGATCGCAACTTCTCTTGCGGACATCATTAAAGAGGGACAGGTAACCATGGATGGCCAAGATGGCCATCTTTCCTTCTGTGCTTTACCTTCCCCATCCTGAAGATGATGACAGTCCAAACACTGTGAATCATTGTCATTTCTTGACTTGAAAGCAGCTTGGACAGGAACAGATACCCTTTGCTGTTTACCTGTTCTGTTGTTCAGAGTTGGGGAAGGTAAAACAGTAAGTGAGAGGAAAATGGGAACCACCCTCTTGACTCTGGCTCAGAGAGAAGTTGAAGTCTCTCTCACCACTTCACTCCCCTATGACATACAGATCTGGTGACAACCTTTCTCTTTTACCCATTTGCATCTGGTGAACTGGAGCGGTAGGAACCAGGACATGAATCTGGTCCTCCATCCATCTGGTGAGCATGCTTAATTGTGCTTAGCCCTGGCTGTTGGGGGTGAGTGCTCTAACTGCTGTGTTGTGGGGTGATGATTTTCAGGCAGTAGCACTGAGGCCCAGGCCTTCTTGTCCCGTGGAGGTCAGACAATCATCAGAATGCGGGGTCTGCCCTTCGCAGCAACGACACTCCAGGTGGTGAGTGATCTTTCTTGAATTTTGGATGGAGGCACTATGGTCTTCCAGCTGTCAAAGGCAGTACCATTGTTGACTTGTTCAGAAACGAATTTCTCATCTTCAAAATTTGCACAAAATTCTTCATATATTTATTCACATTGAAACATTGCACATTGTGCTTGAAAGAGAGCCACTTTGAAGAATAGATCCTTGACTGTAACAGGGAATGGATGATGATTTAATCAAATTTTGATAGTGTGAAGGTTTTCTGTTCGTTGTTGTTTTATGTTAATCAGATCTCTTTATAGTCTCAGATTAAATTATGGGTATTCATATTTGTGCACAAAAGTTAGTTTGTAAAGTGATAAACACAACTACACACATATAGCTCAGAATGCCAAGGTTCAGTGCTGAATATGGGAAAAACCTGATAAGTGGCCACCAGTCAGGATATTATATTAAACTAGAAGTAATCTAATCTGTATGATAAGATTTAGCAAGATAGGAACTGGTGTCTTGCTTTAAAGATAATTTGATTTGTTGTCAATGTTGTTGGTGTGTGAATGATGGACTGATTGGTTGCTATTGTCTATTGGTGGATTTTGAAAGTTGGTTCATTTGTTAGTTTAACCGTTCAGTTTTTTAAGTCAGTGTTTTCCGTAATGATTGTAATGTGTGTGCGACTTTGCATATGTGTATGTCTGTGCACATGTTTGCGTGCATGTTCCTGTGTGTCAGTGTGTGTGTGCATGTGCGCATGTGTGTGTGTGTGTGTGTGTGGTGTGTGTGTGTGTGTGTGTGTGTGTGTGTGTGTGTGTGTGTGTGAGATACTACATAGAAATCTACAAGGTGCCTGACAAAACTTCATCAATGTCACTGGAGGTGTGTGGAGAGGGAAATGTGTGTGTGTGAGTGTTAGTGTACGCATGTTTGTGTGTGTCAGTGTGTGTAGTGTGTGTGTGGTGCGTGTGTGCACATGCGTGTGTGTTTGTGTGTGTGCATGGTGTGTGTGTGTGTGTGTGTGTGTGTGTGGTGCATGTTCAACAAGTCAGTATATCTCATTATAATGGGTAATCAAGGGGATTGTTGTTTATAAAATCATATATATGTGCATGAGTCATAGAATGTATTCACTGATGACCCCAGAAAAGAAGAGTTTTAAGTGAACCTGCCTCCACCCTCCAAATATGGAAATCAGTTAATAAGAATTGTTGTGTGGTCATGAGCTTGCTCATGGAGCACAGTTTTCCAATGGGATAAATGTAATAACTCAGAAGCGGAAACACAGTCCGCGCTTTAGCATATACTGTCATTTTCAGTTATTGCAGCAGGTGCATTGAGCACAGTATTGTGCAGAAGAAAACGTGATGGGTAAGTTTCTGGGTCGGGATCTGTATCAGTTTCTCTGACGGAGTTCCAGGCGCTTCATTTAAGACTCTTTTTTTTTTTCAACTGCAAACAGCTGGCCATTCATCAAGTACCATTTTGATCTGTATATTGTATTTTGCACTAAAAAAAAAGTATTATTTTCACAATACATTTTATGACTAGTTCTAGTTTTGTGTTTGTGTGATAGAGAGACTGGGAGCGAGGATAGGCTGAGAAGATCGGATGTTTCAGTCTGTATAAAATGACAGTCATCTGATATCTGATAAAATATGGTCAGATATGCTGTACAAAGTTTGACAGCATTTCAGTCAACTTTATGAATGGCACCAAGTTTCGCAGTTCTCATTGATTTTTTTTTAAAGTCTGTTGAACTCTAGGAGAGATTGGGAATTATATTTTAAGAATAAGATACAGGTGGCGTATGGTGTACTTGTGTTTGAGCGCATCCGGGGTCTTCGTGGTTTTATTTCTTTCTGTCACGTTGCAGGCTGTTTGGCAGTGCGGGAGAGGTGCTAGCAATTTTCCATACATGAATGATCACTTTAGCTAGTTACTGATCAATTGTCTACAGGAGAATTACCATAGCCCAAGATTATCAATCACAAACTTGTAATGACTTATAAGCAGCTTGAATTGGTTTGTGTGGTATGTCTCTTTTTTTTTTTTTTCTTTTTTGTCTAATCAGAATCATGATTAAAATGTCTTCTGAACAGAATCATGAATGGGTTGGTTCTTTCGCTATGGTACTCTGTGCTCTCTGTCTCTGTGCCCATTGTGATGCAGACATTTTCCAGATTCATCCTTTCTTCATCTTTGTTTAGCATTTATACTCTATGGCTGATTAATTGCAACACTAGTGTAACTAATGGCTTTTTCCATGATTTTTCATGTTCTCATTTGGATCTGACATATTTGATTTCATGTAGACTCTTTTAGAGAACTGTCCTTTCTCTTGGTTCAGCCTGCTAAATCAGCTTGTGGCTCCTTTAGAGAAAATTTGTGTACTCAGATTAAGATATCATGATTAGTTCATTTCACATCATTCAAATGAAAACAGTGCACAAAACATTTCATTAGACTCTTGCTAGACTGAGGTATGTTTGCTGTAAGTTATACAGCTGCGAGCTGTGGCATATTTTCCCCATATACACAATAGATATCAGGGGCTGACAAAGGTAGCAGCTAATTAAAAGGTTCAGTAGTAACTATTGGTGACAGTCGCATGCAAGGGAAAAGGGAATTTATGTTTGCCAAGTATTTGTCATGTCGCTTCACTTTTCATACTGTCTTAACTGGTTCAGAAGAGTACAGACTTAAAAGAGGCTGCGGCTTGGTTGGTTGGAGAAGGGCGGGTACGTACTCTTCTGAAAGGAAAGAGGTATACTTCACCTAGGGGTGTGGGTGCAATACCCTTCGTTTGTGATTATTTTTGTTTATGTATTACAAACAGTGCCTTAAGTAACTTACATGTAGCTCATTCTCTGTTATGTTTTGCTGAAAAATTGTTGTCTGCGTGACATGTAGGAAAACTAATTCATTAATGATGACATATATACAACAATAAGGTCGCAAGAGGCAGAGAATGATTTGAATTTTTCCCGTTAGACTGATTTTGTTGCTTGTTTTTTGTGTCTTTGTCATGATTTTAAAATTTCAAAATAGAACATTTGAACGTGCAGTTGTTTAATTATGTTTAAGATGTCCTTTTACAGTTTTATTGTTTTTGTTTTTATTTCAATCATTTATTTGCAATGCTCTCTTTCTGTGTTGCCTTGATAGCAAATTACACATTTTAATTGATTGGTATACTCTGCCAGTTTCATCATCTGGCTATTTTTGACTCCGAATACGAATTCCATGTCATTTATGGTTCCACGGTACTTTACAGTGAATTACACAGCTTAACCGATTGATACACTCTGCCAAAGTCATCATCTGAGTAGTTTTGACTAAAAGTGCCATGTTGTTTACAATGTCAGTCATCTGTTTTATTGTATCATGAATTTGCGTTTACTGAATACAGATCAACTTGTGTGTCTCCATCTAGTCTATGAATGCTTATAAACAAGATAAGACTTGGTAAGTGTAGTATAGATGTAGCACAGATGAGAGCACCAGCAAACCTCAAAATACCACTACTTGTATCATTTCCTTGCTTATTCAGACAGCATCCTGTCCGTGATAGAGTTCCATATCACTGGAAGTCCTGCTGTCAAGGCCAAGAGAATGATTTAGTCAATGTACAGTGAGCCTAACTGTCGTGTGTCACAAATACAAGTTTCTCCAGTCAATTTCAGGATGGTTGTCTTCCTCAATCTGGAGGGTCAGCCATCACTCCCGTCACGCAATACACCTTTGTTTTTAATAAACTGTTGCTTTAAAACATTATAGGTATATGTGTAGTACTTATCTTGATTCATATGAATGAGTGTTAAGATCCAATACAAATTAAATTGATAATGCATAAATTCATAAATATTTAGCAACAGTTATGTAAACATCTCTCTCTCTCTCTCTCTCTCTCTCTCTCTCTCTCTCTCTCTCTCTCTCTCTCTCTCTCTCTCTCTCTCTCTCTCTCTCTCTCTCTCTCTCTTTCTGTCTCTCACTCTCGCACTCACTCACTCTTATTATTGTTATTACTGCTTTTGTTTGGGTAAAAAAATGAAATACAAAAGGGAGAGAATAAGAAATACAATCCTCAGTTTGTATTTTCTTATCTCCTTGCTCAACATGTATATGATGACATGATAGATAAGGGAAGTAATTAACTGATGTTTTTTCTCAGCATACATGTATGTTTTGATCTGGTCTTTTACTTGTTGCTTCACTGCAGTGGTAAAGGTAAGTTTTTCACCTGGTATGCATATGTGTGTTTGTATATCTTTAGGTCTGTGTTAGGTCTGTACATCCATGTCTGTAGGTTTGTGTTGTGTCTGTACATCCATATCTGTATAGTTTCTGCATACCTAAATATTGTGTTAATTAGATTTAGAATGGTACCGCTGAATTGGTTCTTTTCGTTGTGTTTGTCTGGGTTGTCCTCCAAATCCATCACTGCTGAGGGGAGATCATTTTGGCCTATTTTCTAGCCTGTCATATTAATCCTGTTCGGCTGTCTGTGAGTATCACTTATACTTTATTGTATAGTTCAGCTTCTGTACATTCTGCAGCTCGGGCACATCCTTTAAACAAAATATTGGTCCTGAATATTTGCCATGGTGCCCGCTCCTAATTTGTTTCATTTGGCTCTTGCAGTTGGAGTTTTTCACCAAGGAACCCAATGCCTCTGAAGTGTTGGATGGAGAGCAAGGCATCTTGTTTGTTCATTATCCCGATGGCCGTTCCACGGGAGACGCCTTTGTGCTCTTTTCCAGTGAAGAGGAGTCTGAAAAGGCACTGAAAAAACATCGGGAGACCATGGGCACACGATACATTGAGCTTTTCAAAAGCACCACTGCTGAAGTGCAACAGGTAAGTTTGGAGTTTGTCCCAGAGGGATTCTGGCATTACACTTAGTTCCATATGCTTTGCACTTAGGTCTACCAAGAGCAGCCTGGAAGTAATCGTGTGATGGGCTCCTTGAGCCTGTGCAAAACCTTGTGTGTCGTCAGGGTCTTCAAATACAGATGTATGGGTGAGGCGAGGGGTGGGGAGAGCAAATGGGATTGATGAAAGTCTATAGTAACACCACCAGAATGATTGTAACAGATTTCTGTTTTGTGTATTGCAGGATTAATTTGAACTCGAGACATCAGATCATGAGTCGACGGCTCTTATCAACATAGCTAGCCAGCCTGGAAAAAAATGAATTAATATTTGTTTGAAACTGTGGTCCAAAAAGTAATACAACTGGCTAGCCAGACAGTTCCTTGATTCTTTTTTTTTTATGTCATTTTGCATGGAAATACTCAGGTTTTGTTTAAAAATTCTCTGTTTGCATGTGTTTTTGTATTTAAGCTAAAGAAAAGTTTTCATTTTTTAGATGTTGTTTTGTTAGTGCTAATCATTATTTGAGAATTCATTTCTAAGCTTAAGTTGTTTTTACTAAATGAGAATATTGTGTGAAAAATGTTCAGTTATTTTAATGAGTAAAATATGAATAACTTCTGTATCTTTGTATTTATGTGTAATTTTGCTCTAAACAGTAAGTAAAATTAATGTTTTGCCATTAGTTTTCCCACCTCTTTATTCTTTTCTTCAAAAGTAGATGATGGTTTGAGTTTAATTTGTTATGCATAAGTATAATTTTCGTTTTCTTTTCTCCATCACTGCATTCTTTTCCCCCCATTTTCAGTTTTTGTTTTTCTGAAGACAGTTCCTCAAAAACATGCTGTGCAGAATGTGTCTGTTTCACAGGTATTGAATCGTAGCATGGACCCACGTAATCCTGAGCAAGCAGACGGGCAGCTGGCAGCAGCAGGTCTGATCACACCCTTCACCACTGCTGCCATTCCGTACACGATGCCACAGCACTATATCACCACAGGTTCAGTGAGGGACTGTTTGCGTATGCGTAATCTCCCAACTGGGGCCCAGGTGACAGACATTCTCACCTTCTTGGGAAGCTACGCTCCAAACATTCAGTACCAAGGTGTCCACATGGTCTTCACTGCCCAGGTTAGCCATAACTTTTTTTAAATGAAAGAAAGTATTCAGAGTCAGCAGATACGCTATGTTTTGATCTCTCTAGATTTTCCTCAAGCAAAGTGGTTTGCTGTTAGCGCTTGTCTGTTAGCTGCCCCAGACTTAGTGTCTCTGTGTAAAAATGGCTTTCCTTCCATGATCCCTGGTGACTTTCTAAACCTTCATATTGCATTGTGACCCTCGGATGCCAGAACTCCCATATCTTTTCCTTTCCTTCCCCTATCCAGGAGACCACCTGTCACACCTGTCTGCAATATTGTCTCACAATTGTCAAAGAGGCCCCAATATTGTGGAACCCTTGGCCCTCTGCTGCCAGCATCTGGCAGTTTCTTCCATGGAATCATCGTCATAATCATCGCAAATCATGTGGTGGACAGATGTACGTCTTTTGTATGTTTCTGTTTTGCCCTGGGGTTGTAGCAGTTGAGCATTGAGAATGTTGAAGGGTTTGTGATAAACTCTAGTGTGATTTCTTGTTGAAAACTTTCAGCAATCACCATGGACACAGAAATGAAGTTAGGGAGAGAGAGAAGTAAATCTAGTCCTGGAGCCATTGGCTGTGAATGCTTTCTTCACACACCATAGTTCCATATTTTTGCCAAATGTTTCTATATTGATAGTATGGGCTCTAAGGAAAAGGGTCTTAAACCATCAAGTATTTGTGTCGTAGATAGTAGTTAGATTTGAAGTTCCTCCATAGGGATGCCAGGACTTTTTCAATATACAGTGGTACCTCAGGATACAAGCGTCTCGCCATACGAGCAATTCACGTTACGAGCACAAAATACTTGGAAAATTCGCTTCAGTATTTGAGCATTCGCTCGAGTTACGAGCGACGTTGTGGTTACTTCACGTGCTTCCCGCCGCTGCATCCCGCTCTCAGTGAGCATTGTTCTCTCGTAGCGGAAGCATCTCTGCATTCATTTGCAGAAATTTTGTAACCCATGATGTCGTCCAAGAAGATGGACGTCATGGTTGCCAAGGATAGTGCTGCTAAGAGGAAGAAGGATATAATTTCCATAGAATTGAAGAAGGAGATCATAGAAAAACACGAGCGTGGTCTATGTGTGGCTGATCTCGCCAAGTTGTACGACCGTTCCCCACAGTAACCCCTCTCCTCCTCCCCATCGTCTCTCAAGCCAGCCACGACTCTTCATAAAGGCAAAGCACAGTACATGTACACTGTATTTTATTTATCATTGTTAAATGTTAGAAAAATTACTTTAATTCTGCATAAAATACCATGTTAATTGATTTTTATATTGATATTTTTTGGGTGTGGAACGAATTAATTGGATTTCCATTATTTTCAGTGGGGAAATTCGTTTCGAGATACGAGTTTTTCAAGATACGAACTACGTTATGGAACGAATTAAATTCGTAACCCGAGACGCAACTGTATAGTATCCCCACCATCTGAAATTTCTGTCAAAAATGTCCTTTTTGTGTCACTCTTATTTCTGACTTGCTTCTTTACTTTATGTCATCTTTTGCTTTTATCTCTTTATCCTTTGCTGATTCAGTCACCTTTATGTTTTACACACTTTCTATCAGGGTTGATAATTGGGAGTGTATATTACATTTCTAGCTCTAGGAATGTGAACTGCTCAGTAGTAATTTTAGGTACTCTAGATCAGTTTTTATGTATGTTTTTGTCTACTTGGTTATGCTTATTATGCCTTTGTAGTTTGGTTTGTTTGTATAATACCCCTAGTGATAAATTCGGCCAAGTGTAGTGTTAACTTTCTTTTCCAGTTTTTTTCCCAGGGTTGTCGATGAGCATATATGTGTGTATTTTGTTTAAGATGGTTGCAGCCCTGATATGGTTCTGAGCAATCGCCTGTATTTAAAATGCTGATAATAAAATGGATTTGAAGTTAGATACTGATTTGTGTATATTGGTTTCCTGTAGACTGTTTACATGGTAGTACCATCTTCCAGATCATGTATTAACCCTTTTCCTACCAAGAAAATAGATCAGTGTATTAACTATTGACCAAGTAATATTAGGAGAGAGACTTCAGAAACACTCAAATTACGCCTGTTTTTTGCCACTTCAAATGTCGTGTAAATGCAGAAAGGAAATGACAAGAGTATACTCCCTTTGCTGGAAAAGGACTCACGTCAGCAATGTGGTCATTTTCTATTTATATACTCGAAACTGAAACTACGGTTCAGGGCATGAAATCCTTGTGACGTGGTCCACAGAGAGAGAAAGATGAGTCACGAGGATCTCATGACGCGGTACAGAATGTATTAAAATGTCCAAGAACGCCAGATGTCCATCCTACTCCATTTTCACTCTTAATTCCTTATCTGCAAGATGTGTCAGAAAGACTGGTGAAAGTTTTGCTCAAGTACAATAATACAGTTTACTACAAGCCTTTCAGAACCTCAGAGAACTACTAATACATACCCCGAGGACAAAGCAGGAAACAAACAAAAGATTTACTTTTTTCCCCTGTCTTCTTCCAGTTTTTCACTTTTTTCTGAGATCACTTCTAAGAGCAAGATTTACTTAAGTGTGTAACAGGCAATGTCAGTCTGCATCAGTGGGATAGTGGTATTACACATCAGCACAATAATAGGATACCAGAATGGTAAGGTAGACCTTTTTGTGACCAGTATACAGCTTTATTTTTAATTATGAGGAGGTGGAGGCCATGATGATGATGACAACAATGATGTAATACCAAAGGAAATAAGAGGGAAACAGGGAGAATTTTAAATATCAACTAAGTAACATAACTCTTGAGAGTCACGGAGTCATCTCCCATGTAGAATTTCTCAAACCCAACACAGTTTGCGCTACCCATTCAGCTAGCATAGACGAAACCACAAAGCATAAAGTGGTAAGCTCAGAACATTCCTTAAAAAAAATGTTACTGATGATGTATGATCTCTTGGTTAGAAGAGTTCCTTAATCCATTCATTCCCTCTCTGTCTCCACTAGCTTACCCAATTTAATGCAGTAGGCTGGGGGTAGGGTGAATGAGTGAAAAGGTTAACGATCTGTACTTACTCATAAAAACAGCTGTTTTTATGTGAATGTTTTTTTTTAATTAAAAACAAACTTGTTTTTTTCTTATAATCTTTTATATAACATATTCTTTTATGTAATATACACTTGCAATTCTTAACATTAACATCAGAATATATCTTATCATCATTTTTAGAAATAACTATTGAAAAAACTTTATTGCACCTGCTTTCTTTAACCACATTCTTGCATCTTTACCATTTACTTGACACCGTCAATGTCTGTGCACAGGGAGAACCATCTGGAGAGGCTTTCATTCAGATGGACTCAGAAAATTCTGCCTATATGGCTGCCCTACACCGACACCGACAACCCATGGGGTTCAACAACAAGAAGCGTATGATTGACGTGCTGCAGGTGTCTGGGGATGACATGAGTTTGGTGTTGGCCAACAGTCTGCCAGGAATGGTCCAAGGCATGCCACCCATGATTGCTCAAATGGCCCAGATACCTCAGATGGCTCCTATCCCCCCTCTGCCCTTGGCTTCTGTACCTCAAGTGCCAGTGTCACTCCCACAGCGACCTATGCTTACTCACAATGGAATAAGTAAGTGATATGCTTGGATGAGTGAATGAAGGAGTGATCATAGGTGAATCGTTTCTCTTTGCATCTTGATGTGGTTACCCCCCCCCCCCTGTGGAGATGCTGGGGGCTTTTTCAGTGGTTGGTGATGATGGTGGTAGTTTTTGGCTTGTGTCAGGTGTGTTTTTTTTTGGGGGGGGGGGGGGGCAGGGAAGGGGATATTGTTGCTTTTTGTTTGTGTGCTTGTGTGTTTTTTCTCTTTGCTTGATAAAGGCACTTCTTCCAAAAATGTATTGTGTCAAGTATTCAATAATCAGTTATTCTTCTGTGGAGATGTTTTATTGTGACATTAATACAGTGACAATTTGCTTCAGTCCAGCAGGTTTGAATCTGTTCTGTTGTGATGTTGACATTATAGGTGTGTGCTTCTGTCCAGTAACAGTTTGGTTGTTCTCTTGTGACGTTGACATAGTAATTGTTGACATGATAATTGTGTGTTTCTGTCCAGTAAGCTTGACTCTGTTCTTATGTGACTTTGCCACAATAATTATTTGTTTCTTTCCAGTTACAGCACAAACCCTACAGCTGGCACCTCCACAGATGCCACCCCCGACGGCCGCCCCTCTGGGAACGATGCCTATGTCTCAGCTGACACAGCCTGTACCAGCCACAGCCTTTACAACAGCCATGCCGCCCATGCCTCAGGCTCGGCCCTCCTACTACCAGCCCCAAATGGTCTACTGGTACCAAAGTACTCCTCTTTCCACTCAGACTTTCTTCACCCATCCCGGCCCTTGTGCCATCATAATGCGAGGCCTGCCTTATAACGTTACCATCCCAGACGTAGTGAACTATTTCCAGGGCTTTCCCGAGGTAGGCTGTCGGATCACAGCGAGGCTGCTAGCCGCACAAAATGCAGTCTCACTGTGTTCACGACGTTTTGAAGTGTGCCGCAGATTTTGGTTTGGTTGGGGGCTTTATGGTGATTTAGGAGAGTGTTAGCATAACACTTTCTCCTGCCGCTACGTTTGTATGGCTTTGGGATTAGGGACTGGCTTTCTGGATAAGTTTATGTTTAGTTCCATCTTTGTTTTTCAAGTTTGGTTTGATTCGTTCTCAGTAATGTTTGGTTTTGTTTCCGTTTGGAAGTGGGTAGGGACTCAGTGAGAGATCTCACAAATTTTGCACTTCATGTCCTTTTACAACCATTAGTGTGTTACGCAGTAAACTTAAGAAGGTTGATTACAAAAGACAAACCCCAACTGCTCTGAGATACTGACAACTTGTGTATTATCTGAAAAAAAAGCTGAATATAAGAAAAAGAAGAATTAGCCACCACAGAAACATCAGCTTTGTATGCAAAAGCGCCGTGCTGATATCAGTTACTACACAATGTATTCCCTACCAGTATCAGTTAATACACATTGTATTTCCCACCAGCATTAGTTAATACATATTGTATTCCCTACTGGCATCAGTTAATACATATTATATTCCCTACGGGTATCAGTTTATATACATTGTATTCCCTACCAGCATCAGTTAAAACACATTGTGTTCCATACCAGCATCAGTTAATATACACTGTATTCCCTACCAGCATCAGTTAATATGCACTGTATTCCCTACAGGCATCAGTAAATACACATTGTATTCCCTACCAGGATCAGTTAATACATAATGGATTCCCTACCGGCATCAGCTAACACACAATGTATTCCCGTAGATGGATGACACAAGATAAAGACTGAAATAAAAACATTTTCTTTTTCACTGATTTACAAGTATTGTGTTTTTCACAGTTAATTATGTGATGGTGTTCATATTTCACCAACAGATGGAAGAAATCATTGATGACAGTGTGAAGAAGTTATGGGGTGTGATGTAATTGGTGAAGGTGTGAAGAAATCATTGATAAAGGCATAAAGAAATCATTGATGAAGGTGAGAAGAAATCATTGATGAAGGTGTGAAGAAATCATTGATAAAGGCATAAAGAAATCATTGATGGAAGTGTCAAAAATTTGTCGATGAAGAAGGCAGTCGGCATACATCACTAGGCAGAACCTGTAGTAGACTTCATTTGGTGTGGGCAACGTTAACTGGCTTGGCTCTCCATTATGTTTTGTCACAATTTCTGTTTTCATTCAGTTGATTTATTTTCAGTCCTTTTCTGTCTTTTTTTTTTTTAACTCTCCTACTCCCTTGCCCTCTCCAACAGCTTCCTGCAAGAAACTTGTGGGATGGGCAGTGGAATAAAAGAGTTAAAAAACAAAAGAAAAAGGATGAGAAAAATTGATAACCAGGATTGGGCTTGGTATGATGTTGTGTGTGCATGTGTGTGTGTGTGTCTGTCTGGGAATGTAACATGTGTCCAAGAATTCATGTTATATGGGTGTGTGCATGGCTCCACTGACTAAAGACTCCAGGAATGGGCATTATTATTTACATTAGTTTCAGAACCCATACATCAGAGATAAATTTAAAGATTTCACAGGCAATTAGGATTTCACACTACATGGATTCTCGCTCAGCTGCGTGTGTATAGGTTGTTTGGCCAACACTGCGGGTGTTATATTGCTGCACAGTCTGCATACTCTGGTGGGTATTTTCATATTTCCATAAGCTAGCAAACACTGGCAGATTTACATGATATTAATGTGCATGTACACACGTGTGCATACGTACACAAAGGGGTTCAAGTACTGGCAAGTCAGCACAAATGTTGACCCAGAAGTGGTACCCAGGTTTCTGGATTTGAAGTACCAACATCCTAAATACTCATGTCATGCCCATCTATTTTAGTGCTGTAAACCAGTGTAAATAAAAGATACTTCAAAATGGAAAAGCTCGACCCTCATCAAAATTCAAGAGCGCTGTAACCCAAAACAGACACAAAACTTAAAATGTTTAAATCAGTGTGATATTCAGTAACATAACTAGTTTCTTAAAGTCTTAACATTTCTTATTCAATAACATCACTAGTTTGTCAAAGTCTTAAGATCTAAGGCTGTGCTGGACCTTGCCAGTGCACAGGCATATGGCCTGTGCTATGATCATTTTGGATCTTCTGCATCACATGGCATCACTGATGTCAGTGTGTATGGAATTTATTTTGACCGCAGAGATGCTGTTTTGAGAAACTGAAACTGCAAGTGGAGTCACCATCCCTAAATGTTGCTAAAAATGTCTTGCATAAGCAGAAGCTTAAATGGACAGGTTGAAGTTTCAAAGTGTTAGTGAATATAAAACTTTAGTAGAGGCATCATACATAGGGAAGAGGTTTGTGTGACTTTACCAGCAGGCATGGGTGTGAGTTTGAATGTGTGGGTGTTCGTGTTTTCCTGAGCATACATTCCCTTTCTGTTCTTCTCCTGATTGATTTGATTTTTTAATTTCATTTACTGTCTTCATTGTGATTTATGTTATTGCATTTCACTATCTTTAGTTCATTGAGGCTGATTTTTATCTTCTGTCTTCTCTTTTTGATTTGCATGATCGGAAAGGACTATCTTTTGTTTCCTGTTTAATTATATTATCATTTCATTCTCTGATGATCACTGTTAAGCTGAAGACTAGGTCTAGTATTTATCATATTCAAATCCTATTTCTATGTTTAAATCACATTGAATTGATGCCTGTCATAATCATTTCACAATTTAATTCTGTTTATTGAACAGTTCACACTTACGATGATAACATGACTAGCATAACAGTTTTTTTCCATTATGTTTTCGTATGCTTGAGATAATGATGCATTTAGCATAACAGTTAAGTTTTCCATTTCGATGTTTCTTTTCATGTTTATCAAATGTGCCAGCCATCTTTCTTTGTAAAATGTTTTGGGCTGTTTTTGTTTCAATCAATTACTGTCTTCCATTTAATATAATAATACTTTATTTGAGTAAAAGGGTAGGGTGTCACATCAGAATACTTTACTGTCAGTCACATTATCTTGTGTAAGTATTCTCATTTTCTTGTAATGTAGAGTCCCAGAAAATAATTTGTTTACATGTCAAAGAAAATATTTTGTTTGTTTGACAGGTGACTGCTGAGTGTGTGCAGTTGCAGACCAATTCAGAAGGGAAACCTAATGGCGATGCAATAGTCACCTTTGCAACTAGAATGGAAGCAGAACGTGCAATTGTTGAACGCAACCGTCGTCATCTTGGGAACAGATTCATTGAACTCTTCATGGCATAAAAGTGACAAGAACAGCTTTTTACTGTATATACGGTCAGATTGATCTTCATTGTATTTTTGTAGTGAGCATTCTAATCTCCACACATCCTTTTTTAACCTTTTTTTTAACTTTTTGACTCTCTCAGCCTTTCTTCAGGTTTCCTGTAGGGAACTGTTGGTGAAGCTGAAGGAGTCAGAGTGTTGGAGAAAACGAGAAATAATTCATATCAGCATGAAGGATGTATTTCTTTCTGCCTGTTTTCTTGTCTGTGCAGAAAGTGTGTTAGCAAAGATTCCTCAGTTGTTTCTGTCCGTCTATCTATTTTTGTGTATGTGAAGAAAGTGTGTTAGCAAAGGTTCTTCAACTGTTTCTGTCCATCTGTGTGTCTGTTTTTGTGTCTATGAAGAAAGTGTGTCGGCAAAGATTCCTGAATGTTTACAGATATTTTTTACTGAACTTGAACTGTAGGTTTCTTTCTGTAAGGACTTGCAAATGCATATGTAAGATCGACCAGAATGGTCCAGTATTTGGACCACATGTCCAAAATGTGAAAATATCTACTTCAAGATATCTTGAGTATTTGATGATGAACATAAACTGATCTTGTGGTGCTGAGGATGAATTGAATCCTGTCCTATAAGTTACATTGAGAACAGTCAGAATCAAGATTACAACTATGCAAAACACGTTTGGCATCATATGTTTTACTGTATCAGACCAATGTGAACTCCAGCCGGTTATGTTGCTGCGTTCAGCCAAACTTGTACACGGGTGACAGTGAAAAGATGACTCCATTCCTTTCCATCACAGATAAGTGCCCTTGATCACAAGATGAATCACATACTATCTTAGGTAGTGTAGGTGAAGGATGGCCATGTCTGCATGCCCTGTTGTAAGGCCATCAGCATGCGCATAGCAATGTGGCATGGAGAGAGTAAACACCACATTCATTATCTTTCATGTTCAGTTTTGAATATAATTCTGAGTTTCAGTGAGTTAGGTTGCTATGTATCTAATCAGGAATTTTTTTTGTTATTTTCATATGTATTTTTATGCAAATATTTCTGTATATATACTCATATTCCTGTTTTTACTTATTTCAGCATTTTCTAGAAATTAGTACTCATGATTAACACAGATGTAGGCATACTGTTAATTGTTGCATTGGTTAGAAACAAGCAAGATATGCCAGCTGTTTGACCACTGCTGTTAAATATTTAGAAAAAAATTAATCATTTCCTGGCTTTTTACAGATGTTTGGATTGGTTCTTAGTTGTATGTTTAATACTGTTATGAAACTCATCACTGAAAAATTTTATGGGGAAGTACTGCTTGCAATTTGCCAAAGGGGATATTGTTAGTATGACTTGATCATAGGTTGTGTTGCTTATGGCTTGACTTTAGGTTATGTTCTTTGTTTGTTTCTATTTATTTGTACATGTTTTTTGCTCGTTTGTTGTATTGAATCCTATGACACATTCATCCCTCAGAATTTCATGAATACAGATCTTCATGTGTTACTGTGCATGGATATTTCTCAAGAGCCTTATAAGATTTTGGCATCATATGCTATGGTGTGTCAGACTTCAGCACTTTGATCGACCTACTCCTTGGCACAAACAGTTTATGGGATACTAAAGTACATGATTTTTTGTGGAACCTCAGACCCACTGCTTGGATAAATCTAGTCTTAGGTGGCTTTAACCACCCAAGTGATCCCTCACCCTTTATGGGCATGGATTTTCATCTGTTGTTGCCCTTGACTATTTTTTTCATGATGCTCAGAAAAAGTGGGTTGGGTCTGGCAGTAAAATAAAATCAGATCTTCACATGTTACTGGCTTTGAATATTTAACATGAGCCATGGAAAAAAGAAAGATTTGGGTCTCATAGTAAATAATATCAGATCTTGACATGTTACTGGCTTTGAATAGTTATCATGAGCCATGGAAAAAAGAAAGATTTGGGTCTCATAGTGAAATAATATCAGTTATGTATGCTTGTTTATCATGACCCGAAAAAAAGATTGGTTCTAGTAATATACAATTGACATTTACTGGCTTTGAATAGTTATCATGAGCCATGGAAAAAAGAAAGATTTGGGTCTCATAGTAAAATAAAATCAGATCTTGACATGTTACTGGCTTTGAATATTTATCATGAGCCATGGAAAAAAGAAAGATTTGGGTCTCATAGTAAAATGGTATCAAATCTTCACATGTTACTGGCTTTGAATAGTTATCATGAGCCATGGAAAAAAGAAAGATTTGGGTCTCATAGTAAAATGGTATCAAATCTTGACATGTTACTGGCTTTGAATAGTTATCATGAGCCAAAGAAAAGAAATGTTCTGACATCCAGATGAAATCAGTTTTTGGAGTTAATGGTGGTTGTGTTCATCTTTTTTTTTTTTTAACTGTCAGCGCATTCAAAATGTATTGATGTTGAGCTAATAATTGTTTTATGGAGTGCCATCTGGTCAGGGCGTTGTTTTCTTTATGTTTTATGATAGTGGTGACTACATTGCTTATTGTAACCAGTTGTTGAAAGACATTCAACTTTTGGTCATGTCATTTTATATTTTTGAATGTGGACAGAATATGAGTCATCAACTGCTAAAGCTGATCAGTCCTGTTCACATAAAAATGGGGTGGATGGGGAAGGATAGGCGATGAATTATGCTGTTTGTGTTAGTTTAATGGACATGTAAAATGGGGTGTACATTGTCAACGCTCTCTAGTGTTGGTTACCGCACAGCCTTTGTGTGAAATATATATATGTATGTATAATCAGTCTTCCATTTATTCTCAGGCTCATCAAGATTCATTGATGTACAGGCATGATATGACGTATATATCATTCAGTTATATGATACACACTTATATCCAGCTCCAGACTAATATGAAGCAGTTGTATTGTATTTGAAGTTATTTTTGATTACCTTTTCTTTTCAAAAGTGCCATTCTGAAGTTTCATCATCCAGATGACTGTAATGTCATTTGAGCCTTGCATGGTCAAAAGTCTCAAGGAGAGCTCAGGCAAAAATGTTCCAAACTTACGTGAACAGATGAAAATTGTGTACTGTCACAAAATTCTTCTCCATTGTCAAGCTATTAAAAGAATTATTTTTTTGTGAACTGGCTTTTTAAAAAAAATTTTTTAAATATATAAGCCAAAGTGCCTACTATAACTAACATTCCAGATGGTCCATCACTGTTGATCAAGAACTGTTGTACCTTTGCACAAAGCCCATGACAGATGCAGTGCCTTGTCTTCCTTGGAATCAACATATCTCTTTTGCCCCCATCTCATGCTCAGGCGAAATTGATGTCAGATCTGCTTGCTGATAATGTAAATCATTTTTCATTTCACATTCCTTTTCTGCCTATTGATATGTACACATACAAGTCAGAACTAACTTTTTGTGTGTGCCTTGCTGTTTTCAGCAGGAATCACTTGCATGTAATGTGGAAAGAGTGTGAGCATTCCTATTTGATGTTTATTTTCACTCCAGTTGAAAAAAGAAAAAAAAAAGACGAAGCAGTTGATATAACCTGCAAATAGGTAAGCATATCCACACACACAGGCATTGAAAAATCATTGTTCCAGTCAGTTGAATGTTTTCATTATATGTTTTGTCTTTAAAGTAGACTTATGTTTTGTTTGTAGTTTGACTCATGATTCGTTTTGCAAAAAAATATTTTTATCATAACTGTTGCTACGCAGACATGCTTTTTGAAAAATAATTCACTGTTGTACATAATGTTTTGCCAAGATATTTTATCGAAGATGGACAGTTTGTCTTTTCATCATTTCAGCTTCCTTTGGTAGTTATTGCTTGTGTGTGTGTGTGTGCGCGCGCATGTGTGTATGCGCGCACGCGCATGTGTGTGTGGGGATGTGTGTGTGTGTGTGTGTGTTCATTAGGAAAGCAGGTTAAACATTCCAGTCTCTATGCTATTGTTGTTTTCTATATTCTCATACCTCATGTATTGTATCTCATTTTAGATTTTTATTTTAACATAATCAGTATCAGCATCAATTTTTTTTAGAACTTATCAGTCACTGCGGCAAAGTGGAAAGCACAGCAAACTGATGACTGGGTGAGTGGAGGTTCGATTCCCCATCAGTTCGTAATTATTACGATGGGATTTTCTGGCCTCAGCCAGCTCCTTTTGGAGTTTAGCATTCATACTATGGGTTCACTGGGACTTCACAGTCAAGTCGTCTTGTCCATTTCACAGATTTGTCATTGAGGGTGTTGCTCAGATATCCTGAACAGTACCACAGGTGTTTGGTGGAACGACGAAATACACCACGAAAGTAGATATACAGCACAGCCCTGTCACACAGTCTCATTCCAAAAATGGACTGCTTAGCATATCACTGTCATCTTCATTTTGATAAGGTATCTCAGTGTTGTGACAAATTGTCCCAGATTTTGTGGCCCTGCATGCCTTGCTGTCATAGTGATTTCAGCTCAATTTCAGTGGGTTTGTAGGTGTATCAGAAAGAGTTGAGAGGAGCTGTGGGAGTACTAACACAAAGGCAATGCTGATGACAAGGAAAAAAATATGTTTTATATTATTCATGAATGTGTAGACTGCTGCAAGCATGCATTATGTAGTTCTGCTTCCATCTATCAATCATGGGGCATTGTGTAATCATTCATGCATGATTATAGGTGTATGTGTATGTATGGTTAGAAAATGTTAGATATATTCATTTGTACACTGTGTTATTGTGTAAAGCCTAAAGTGTGTGTGTGTGTGTGTGTGTGTGTGTGTGTGTGTGTGTGTGTGTGTGTGTGTATGTGTGCGCTTCTCTATATATTACACTGTGTATCTTGTCATGTAAATGTATAGCACACAGTGAGACCAAATGAGTTTGGAAAATAGTGCTACACAATGATTTATTACCATTATCATTATTATTGTTTTATATAACCGCGTAAAATTACCAACCACATGTCATAGGAGTTGTGTGCTAACACAGGTCGTGTGTATTGTGACAGTTTGGTTGGAAGTTGTTGCTGTAGTTTTAGGCATGCTGTGCTCGTACAATATTGTGACTTTTTGAGTTCTTTGTCTGTATTTTGCTTGTCACTTGCTGCTTACAGCATTAACTTGATATATGTCTCATGCAACCAGCAATATGAATGAACTCTACGGTGTCATGATCTACGTATGTGACATACGGTTATGCAATCTAGTCAGCTATGCAGGGTACAAATACCACTCCAGGTTACTGAAATAGCAGAAGACACTGTGGTGCACTCAAAGTGATTATGACGAATTGTCTTTCCCGGAATAAAAACAATTATGGACGTTTGCAGCAAACAGTAAACACACAGATAGTTTTCAAGATTTCTTAATAATCTTCTTCAGGTATGAATATGAAATAAAAATACATCACATTTTACGCAGCTGAGCAGATGAAAACAGTTCACATTTAAATAATACATGACAGAGATACATTCAAACATTGAGGACGAGACAAATAGACAGACGGATAGGGAGAAAGATGCACCACACATGCACACTCGCACGCATGCTCAGAGACCGGGAGGGGGATGATCAGGTGAGAGAGAGAGAATGGAGTGAGACAAACAGACAGGGAGGGGGATAGAGTGAGAGAGACAAGCAGACAGGGAGGGGATAGAGTGAGTGAGACAACAGACAGGAGGGATAGAGTAGAGAGACAAGCAGACAGGGAGGGGATAGAGTGAGAGAGACAAGCAGATAGGGAGGGGGATAGAGTGAGTGAGACAAGCAGACAGGGAGGGGGATAGAGTGAGTGAGACAAGCAGACAGGGAGGGGGATAGAGTGAGTGAGACAAGCAGACAGGGAGGGGGATAGAGTGAGTGAGACAAACAGACAGGGAGGGGGATAGAGAGAGACAAACAGACAGGGAGGGGGATAGAGAGAGACAAACAGACAGGGAGGGGGATAGAGTGAGAGAGACAAACAGACAGGGAGGGGGATAGAGTGAGAGAGACAAACAGACAGGGAGGGGGATAGAGTGAGTGAGAACAGACAGGGAGGGGGATAGAGGAGAGACAAACAGACAGGGAGGGGGATAGAGAGAGACAAGCGAGGGAGGGGGATAGAGAGAGAGCAAACAGACAGGGAGGGGGATAGAGAGAGAGACAACAGGGAGGGGGATAGAGTGAGAGAGACAACAGACAGGGAGGGGGATAGAGTGAGAGAGACAAGCAGACAGGGAGGGGGATAGAGTGAGAGAGACAAACAGACAGGGAGGGGGATAGAGTGAGGAGAGACAGAAGAGAGCAGGGAGGGGGATAGAGTGAGAGAGACAAACAGACAGGGAGGGGGATAGAGTGAGAGAGACAAGCAGACAGGGAGGGGGATAGAGTGAGTGAGACAAACAGACAGGGAGGGGGATAGAGTGAGAGAGACAAGCAGACAGGGAGGGGGATAGAGTGAGAGAGACAAACAGACAGGGAGGGGGATAGAGTGAGTGAGACAAGCAGACAGGGAGGGGGATAGAGTGAGAGAGACAAGCAGACAGGAGAGGGGATAGAGTGAGTGAGACAAACAGACAGGGAGGGGATAGAGTGAGTGAGACAAGCAGACAGGGAGGGGATAGAGTGAGAGAGACAAACAGACAGGGAGGGGGATAGAGTGAGAGAGACAAACAGACATGGAGGGGGATAGAGAGAGACAAACAGACAGGGAGGGGGATAGAGAGAGACAAACAGACAGGGAGGGGGATAGAGTGAGAGAGACAAACAGACAGGGAGGGGGATAGAATGAGAGAGACAAACAGACAGGGAGGGGGATAGAGTGAGTGAGACAAACAGACAGGGAGGGGGATAGAGTGAGAGAGACAAACAGACAGGGAGGGGGATAGAGTGAGAGAGACAAACAGACAGGGAGGGGGATAGAGTGAGAGAGACAAGCAGACAGGAAGAGTGATAGGTTAAGAGACAACAACACATAAAGACATTGGAGTATATATATATGCACGCAGACATGCAAACCACACTTGAACATGCATGTGCACATGTTGTACAGTTCAAGTACTTTTAAAAAGTTAATTTGAAAAACAATGTTTTGGAGCTCACATAAAAAAAAATTAAAGAAACAATGTACAGAAATAAGCATGCATGCCTGAATGTGCATGCACACTCAGACACACATGCACTTATAAACATACACTTGCACTGTAGGTTACAGCAATAGAGATACATGCTGTAACACATTCAGTGTGGTTGTGATAACAATTTGTTTTTCAGTTCACACTGAAGACAACAACTGACAGAAATAAGCATGCATGCATGAATGTACATGTGCACGTGTGCACACACACATGCATGCACCACGCACGTGTGCGCACACGCGCACACACACACACACACACACACACACACACACACACACACACACACACACACACACATCACACACACATATCACACACGCATATCACACACATAGTCTTACACTTTCTTTACGCACAGTCTCCCATACATTTGCACATACACATTACAGTAGTTATAAGTGAACGTTCATGCCTAGGTATGAGCAGATGCACACATCCTCTTACAAATATACATAGTTGATATTAGTCTAGACTGTTCATTTTCAAGATGCAGAGTTAATTAATCAACACGCTTCAGTGAACAACGAACTGTGATAATGTAGTCGGGTATGCTGCTATATTTTCTTTCCTCACAACAACTTGATGAAAAGTAGTAACTCTAAGCATCTTTTGCAGCATTGTAAATGAAAAGTAGAAAGACTCAGAAGGTAGAACATCAGCTTGCGTGATTTTGATTTTTTAAAACATTGCATAAACTTGTATAGTCTGGATTTGCTCTCTTGACTCTTGTGTAGTTGTGTGTGCAAACAAACGGATAAAAGCGGGGGGGGGGTGGGGGGGGGGGGAATCTGATGTCTGATGGTTGTAAACAGGGCTGAACTCAAGGGAAAATTTTTTTAACTGACAGCATTTTATGTTTTTAACCTATGTATTTTTTTTAAATCAGCAATTTTAACTATGCTAAAAATACTTTTAAACGTATATATCAGGATATTTTAGGAATGGCCAATGTTCTTCATAATCACTTTTTTTCAAAACTTAACTTAATGTGATTTGAATATCAGGACTCCAATAACATACTCTTCCCTAAATATATCCAATGTCACATGAAGCACGTAATTATAACCAACCTAGTTGATCGTTGTTTGATCCAGTACAAAATCAGATATCACTCAAGAATTTTGTTTGGAAGAAGGTTGTTTTTTTCTGTTGTTGTTTTTTGTAACATTTCTTTTTGGATGAGGCATATTTGTGGATTTGCCTTTTCTTGATTATGAAATATTTAGTGGTCTGCTACTGTCTATCATAAATTTGACATCAAAACAGTAGTTAGTCAGTGTTTTGGTGAATACTGTAAGTTTTTTGTATGGTTTTTATTATTTTTATAAGTCTAGAGAAGCTTTTTACAACCAAAACCACACCAAAGCACAAGACTCTAGGCAAGAGGTAAAGTCCTTGTTTATACTGTGCAATACAATGCAATTGTTCTATTTATGTTGTTTGGATATATTTAGATTGTTCTGTATTATTTGAATTACAGCGAAACCTTTTTTCTGGTTCTGCTGATCAGTGTGTTAATGTTTACGGTTATTCTGTCTCTTGGTGTCCTTGTCTGGAAAATGAAATGAATTTTCTGCTGTATGAAATGCAATGATTGGTCTTTATCTGAAAAACAAGATCATATTTTTGTTTTGTAAGTGCATGTATTGTAGATAATATTGTCAAGACATATTC
This sequence comes from Monoplex corrugatus, assembly GCA_030674185.1. Classification (NCBI taxonomy): domain Eukaryota; kingdom Metazoa; phylum Mollusca; class Gastropoda; order Littorinimorpha; family Ranellidae; genus Monoplex; species Monoplex corrugatus. The sequence goes on along the minus strand of JAPXFY010000014.1, from coordinate 13,257,346 downwards.
ATGTTATACAGTGAAATCTGCTTAACTTTCATGTGCAACTTGAATTTACTTGATAAACTGCTTAACATCCTGCATAAAATTTGGAGTTAAGTGTATGCTAAGTTTGCCAGGGACACAAAAATTGTTTGAAGTTATTCAAAATTTGAAGATATTCGACTCAAAATTAACCGACAATTTGTGACAAAGCTATGAAAGTGCTTTGACCAGTACATAAGGGCTGCTTGTAGTCAACAGTAAGTGGAATTTGAAGATTTCTGGCCTTGAAGTTAAGTGGTTTTCACTCTTCTTTATTTTCATGATGTAAATTGAAGTCATCAAGTGAAATGGTTTAACACAAAATGTGGATACATTCATGACAGCCATTTCACAATTTATGAAACTTCATGGTACCAGTTATATCTAGAGACATTTTCACTTTTTCATTTTTGTGTTTTGAGTCTGTGGATTGTAGAGGAGTGTCCCGAATCCTCAGAAAACAAAATGTCACCACAGCATCTTGTACAGATCACATTTTTCTCTCTTTGGTTTAGTGTGTCCATTTTGTATATTGATTGATGATGATATTTTGTGTGTGTGTCAAATGAATACATGTCTGTTCACAGTGAAAGCATATCTGCAACTGAGCAACTGCAAACATCTGGTTTTACCATTCCCCAAGGCAGATTAATGATTAAACATCATTTCGTGATACACAAGTGTAACAAAACAATTCCTGTCTGCCATTCTCCATAGCATTCCCATTACTGTTGGAGGAAAATGTGTATATAATGAAATGTTACTAAGCATATACTAATATACTAGATGGAATGCTCCAAACTGTGCTTTTTGGGTTGCATATGATATAGGTTGATTACTAATTACACATCTGTATGTAAAATATAGACTTTTCCAATGGTAAGTATATTATACAATTGCTGGTTGTACTATGCTTTGATTTATTTGGCGTTTTTGGCCCTATTGGGATGTTTAATACATGAACCTTTTAGACTGGAATGTTTAATCTATATATTATGATTGATCTGTCAACTGTATGTTGAATCTGTGCCTTACTGACTTGGACAGTTGAGTTCCCCTTGTACATGCAGCATAATCCAGAAATAAAAGATCTTTCCCACATTTGCTGTTTGGTGGTGGTGCTTAGGAATGGGCTTGTACTTGGTGGTGGTGTGTTTTGTTGTTATGTTGTTCCCTGCCTGGGGAAGATGCGGTCAAGGGTTTTCATTCCACACATTTCTTGTTTTTTTCTTTGTGCTTTTGTTGTTGGTGGTTTTTTTGTGTATTTTTGTTTGTTTTTTTTGCTTTTGTTTTTGGTTGTTTTTTGTTTTTGTTTTTTGTCATCTGCTGGAAGACAGTTCAGTCACTGTCGTTCTTGTTGATCTGAAATGTTACCTGCATGCTCAGTTTACCCTTCCATCATCTTTCATCGCTCTTCATTATTCTGTCCACGTTTCTTCTCATGTTTCATGACTTATGTCTGAAAGGGGAGGCAAAAAATGTATTCCAGCAGTTGTTGATGTTTGTGTCTGTGTTGTTGGAATTCTGAAACTCAGAGAGTTAAAGAGACATTGATAAACAAAAAAAGGCGCTGCCTATTTAATGTGTTTTTGACAAGGAGGCCAGACAGCACATTGATGCTGATAAATCTGATCTGTATGTAGTGCATTGTCGTCATTCTTTTAACAGTTTCAGGATTCCACATTCGTCTTACTACTAGAATCGTTTTCTTCACCCAGGATTGTTTGTGCATCCCAGGTCCCAAGCTCCCCCCCCCCCCCCCCCCTTCATTATCTTTTTTTATTTTATCTTTTTTGTTTGATGATTTGTTTTGTTTTCCTGGCTAATCTGCTTTGGTGTTGGCTGGCATTACTGTTGATGTGGGGGACTGCACAGGGTGTATGTTTCTATGCACTAACTACTGAAATGTCATTAAATCCGCATACTAACCATATCTCCAGTACAATCAGTCTAATGTGAACACATTGGTATCACAGATTCACTTACAAGCTGTTACTACGTACAGTGACAGTAAGGGTGCTAGTCTCTTCAGGTGGGTAGCCCCATCAGGGCTTAATACCAGTAGCTCCTGTAGTCTTCCTGGCTCTGGGAATATGACTGAATAAACCTGGGTTGATGCGTGCTGAAGAGCTGATGTGAACGGCGTGGGGGCAATGCCACCGAAGGAGTGCAGAAGATGGGGCAGGAAGAATAAGAAGCAAGAGTATAAAACAAAACACAAAAATATGAAATACTCTTCATCTCTCGGCTGAAAAAAAAATATGGACCAGTTACCTAACATAATCAAAATGATATTAGGAGTCTGACATTCCATTGTTCTAAAAGTAGGAGGGGGGGGGGAGGCATGTACCTTCCTCATTATTTATTACATTTACTTTAGTGTTAACTTTTTTCCTGGTCACTTGGGCACAAAATCCATTAAAAATAAATGATGTGATGTATGACAGTCACATTAGACACAGGGGTGTTGGTAAATAATATGAAGTAAATTTTGGAGTATTTCTGTCTGTCCTGTCTGCAGGGTCAAAACTTATAAACATAGTTCTTATCTTCTCTCCATACCTGCATTCAACTGGCTCCTGGATGGGTGGACACATTAGGGGCAAGTAACCAGAGGCTAGTAACATGTCATTATCTTTCCAACAGTCATTATCTTCCCAACACGAAGGGTTTATGCACTGGTTCAGAACTTCAGCTGTAACTACTGTCACAAATCAGAAGTATACAGTGTAGTCCTATTCTAAAACCTGGCGTGCACAAGAAAATGTCTTTTTGAATTAAAACGAGATCTGGGTTCTTGTATATTGTTTGTAGAAATATTTCATGTCCTCTTTATTTCAAAAACAATTTCCAACAACTGGGAAGAATGGAAAAAGACGAACACAAAGAAACAAAAACTACTGTCTAGCCATGTTAACATTTATATTTTCAGACACTTACGTATTTATTTTCAAAACCATAAAAAAAGAACCATAAAGATTTGAAACTTCTGTATCCTCACTACTTGATGGGCCAAATGGGGAACAACTTGAACTTGTTACAGACAAGTTCATAAACCAGTGAGACAGCATTGACAGTTTTGCTGTTTGGTAACTTTGATCAAACCATTGTGTTGACCCATGCAAACTTTTTAGCCAGTACTTGGTTTCCCAAGCCATTAACTCCAAATTTGTAAAGATCCTCCGACAGACAGTGGATAGATTTAAATGGACAATGTTTAAGCATACACACAGTTTGTGGTCTGACATTCACCTGCCCCTTTCTTTCCACAGTTTAATAGCAACAACAACAAAAGTTGGTGATTATTGCATGCATGTATCTTTTAATCTTTCATATCTTCCGTGGGATTAGTGTGGAAAATAGATGTTTGATGTAGAGTGTGGCATATGGCTCAGTGTTTTTATTTCCTTTGATTTTTCCTATTATCAGTGGGATTAGTGTTGATTAGAGATGTTTGCTATGGAATGTGGTATATAGTTCATTTTTTTATGTCCTATTATGTCTCTAGTTGCACAGCAACAACTTTAACTTTGAGGTGATTGGAATGGTTCTACACTCATCATTTTTAACTGTGGAGGATTAGGATGGATACACTTTGTAAACTGCTCTCTCTGTCTTTTACTTCTAGTGTAGGCTGTGGGTTATGTTATTCAGAGAGCTACCTTTCACTGCCCTGGCACAGAGTCGGCATACTTACACAAATTTGGGAATATTTACACTGTTATCTCAAATTCAGATATACTGTTTCTGACCAGTCATACAGAGTAAATTTATTTAATTGTGCAAAAGATGAGTATGTATGCATATAAATATATACATGTATATACAGAGATATACTATAAATTATCAGTCTACATAAAACATAGTTGTACTGTATCTTGTGCCCGTATATTATGTAGTGTTTGTTCACAACAGAATTGTCAGTTGATGACTGAAAAAGAAAAAAAAAGTTTGGATAGGTGAAACATTGATCGCTCAGTAGTAGTAGTAGTAGAAGTAGTAGTAGTAATTGTCATTGTTGTTGTTCTTGTTCTTGTTCTTGTTCTTGTTGGTATGTGCATGTACATTTGATTAGGATACAGTATAATTTTGTTTTCTTGTTTACATATCATTTTTGATTGCCATGCTTTTAATGGTTGCTACACATGTACAGAATGTCTCATTTAGGTGTAAAACTTTGTTTGTATTTAAGTTTTACATCTAATTTTTTGTATATATCGTAATTTATTAAAACTATTTTGTGACACAATCTCATTCCTGCAATATTTACAGAATACTGATAGAAATAGGATAGAGATAAACATGTAAATATGTTGTACACTAGAAGTGACGCTGCACAAATTTCAATGAGATGATACACAAGTTAAGAGTTACGGATTGCCAAATGATTTTTTTTTATTGTTTCCATGACAGTTGATCAATGCAAATAGGAATATTACTGAGTGTGCCAGAACATACTAGTCAGTGATCAATACGTTAATGTTCATTTCTGCCTTAAACAACAGTGGCTGATATCATCTCTCATCCGTCTACCCTTTGAGGTTTGTTTCATGTGTATGTGTAGATCTCCTAAACGAGCTGTTTGAGAAGACATATTTTGTACTTTTGTTTTGTCTTCATTCTGACGATACTGCTGATGTATTATCAAATGAAGACTGCTTTTTATTTAAGAGTTATTCAAGATTTTTCTCTTTTTCTCACAGAACTACTGATGTATTATTGAATAAAGAAATCATCAGAAATATGATTTATATTGCGTCGAGTATATTTTTCATGAAGCCACACAATTACTGCTAACAAAAATAGAATTCAATATTTTCTGCAGAGTAGAGGTAGGATTTTTAATGGTCGCAGTTATTTGTGATGCTGCTGCTATTTGTTAGTTAAACAAATAATTTAAAATATTTTTCTTGTTAACAATTATCCTAGAAATGCTTATTGACTTTAGAATATTTTCCATGAAGATGCTGCTGTTTAAAAACGGAGAGAAAATGCTTTCTGTTCAACAGATGCAAAACACATTGATTCCAGAACATTTTCCATAAAGCTGATACTGTTAAAAAATAACAGTACAAATGATTATGATTTATCAACAACTAAGACAGACACCCCAACTGACTCCAGTGTATTTTTGCGGGGAACGATTTGCTGTGGAAAACAATTTAATGATAAAGAAAAATAAATATATACAAAAAGCATTTCCGTGTGTGAAAATCATTTAGATTTTGTAGTTTTTCGCCAGTTCCAAAACGTATCTTAGAGGAGATACAAGTCTCCAAACGCAACTTAGAGAAATTGCCAGTCCCAAAACAAATCTTAGAGAAGAATATTTTACTCATATTGTGATCTTGACCATGAACTGGTGTTAGAGATTAGAAAGGCTTCAAGCAAGCATTACAATGGGTAAACATATTTTGATTTTGTCGGTTTTAGTGCCAGTTTTAAAAACCAATGTCTGAGAAGGAGGGTTTCATTTACATTGTGATAACTGACCATGATTTTGTGATGTAGATTCATGTGGTTTTTCTATGTATTATTTTACCTAAGCGTATAACGTACATAGGTCAGTGATATGTATTTATTTATTCATTTATTTCCTCACTGCTTTCTCGTTGCAGAACTCTTTATTATATTAATTGTTTTAACGTGTGTCTTTCTTTTCTAGACATAAATGCAAAATTGAGAGTGAAATAGGTCAAAGTTACCTTATGTCGAAGAAAATAAAATAAACTGAATAAACTCAGCCGCAGTTTATGGAATATGCACAAAGAAAATGTCCAAGACAATGTACAGGAGACAATGATATATTTATATGTAAATGAGTGCATGCTCACCTGTGTGTAAGACTGGGTGTGTTTGTCGATATGTGTTGGTGATATATTCTAGATTGAAAAGCAAACCTCAGAATATGAACTAGAAGGGGAAAATATAAGAGCCCTTATGATTAGAATATGTTAAAATTATTTTGTTTACGTGTCATATAAACGGTGTGTGTGTGTGTGTGTGTGTGTGTGTGTGTGTGTGTGTGTGTGTGTGTGTGTCGTGCGTATGTGTGTGTGTCTGCATGTGTGTGTGTGTGTATGTCTTCGTGCGTATGTGTGTGTGTGTGTGTGTGTCTGCATGTGTGTGTGTGTGTGTGATGTGTGTGTGTGTGTGTGTGTGTGTGTGTGTGTGTGTGTTGAGATAAATTATGCTTTCATTCATTTTAGTTCCAATTTTTCAGAAAAGACACAAACAAGCCTAATACTGTTTTGAGAGATGGGGGGGAGGGGGGGGGGGAGAGAAATTGTGTTAGATGTACTCAAACTGTTTATATTTATTTTCCTCAATCGTTTATTCTACCTTTACCAATTCACTACCCCACACCACTCCTGTGAAAACTGGTCTCATTTTGCGTTAATCTATAATGTTGTTTTTATTTTGTTTCGTGATCATATTTTTACTGTTGTTATGATGAGTGTATCAGATGAGCCTTAGTGTTGACACAATTGTTAACTGACTTGATGTTTATATTGTTATTCAACTGATGGTTTCATGTCTTTCTGAAACCTTGACACACTCTATTTTAACTCTCAGTTTGTTCTCTTGTTCCCCATGTTTAATAGAAAACAATAAAGATAACGAGAAGAAATAAATAAGAAAAGGTGGGGGCGAGGGTGAGATGTATGTGCACTCCAGCTTATCCAGCTGTGAAAGCGTACCTCGCATTGCTTAGAGTGAAAGAAAATACAGTTCTTAGAGAGAGGAGTGAATACCTGCGTTAACCATACAGGAGGTCATAGAGTGTTGTGGAGGTCTTAATCTTGACATGCACAGACCTCATTGACTTTATCAGCCTCAGACAACTCACCACTCCCCAACAACACTGGTTACTGGACGTTCTGGTGAGGTATGACTTCACGTACTTGGCTACAATTCAGACAGGCTAGTAAAGTTCATAGGACAGATTATGGCGATATTGATACGTGATCTAAAACTTGATATATACGCTGCAGAATCCACGACTGGCATAAATGTGACTGGAAGGGGTACTGTGCTTGGTGTATTTATTAGCAGGTAAGGGTACTGGCTTGTGTGTGGAAGTTGATAGTGCTGTGACTGAACCTTCTTCACTAGGCACTAAGCCTTACAGTCCATTCCCACGGAGTTGCAAAGTCTCTGTAACCACTTTGCTCCTCCTCCCCCCCCCCCCCCCCAACATTCCGCAAAGAGAGGTTTCTTTTACCAATTACCAACAACCATTTTTTGTGAATAGATCAACAAGTTGGACACGACAGAAGCAGGTTTTAGCCTCAAATCTCAAAAGCCTGATTTTAACAGGATCATTTTAGTAAGGTGTTTTGTCGCTCTTTGGTGTAATGTTGGACAAACCAGTGGAGTCTATAACCAACTGACTCCTCAACGACCTTACTGAACAATCCATAGACATGGGTATCTCGGCATATAGTATATAATGGATCACACGGAAGATATGGGAGGAAAATAATTCTTACAATAAAAAAAATACATTATTGCATTGTAATTCATCGGTGTGCCCATATTGACAGGACTTGTCACGTTTATCAGTCATGTGTATTTTGTTTGAAGCATTCTGTCTCAATGTGCGCCATTGTTAACTTGTATCTCTCTCTCTCCTCTCTCTCTCTCTCTCTCTCTCTCTCTCTCTCTCTCTCTCTCTCTCTCTCTCTCTCTCTCCCCCCCCATATCTACATGTATCTATCTCTCTCTCTCTCTACCTCAACACACACACACACACACACACACACACCACGCGTACGCACGCACCACACACACACACACACACACACACACACACACACACACACACACACACACACACACACACACACACACACACACACACACACACACCACAGCAGTTGCAAAAGAAAGAGAAAAAAATGTTTTGAAAATAAGTATAGAATAAACCCCATGTGCTGAGATTGCAATCTTGCCCAAGTCAGATCATTGTTCTTTGTGGATGATCTGCATAACATGTATTGTTCAAATATTCACATAATTGTTTATGAATCAATAAAAACAATGTGTATGTGTTATCGTTTTAATTTATTGCAGTAAATAAAAATTGGCGTCTAGTCACCATGTCCTGGTTGTCTTCTTTACACACAACGTGCTGTTCAGGTGGAGGGGTGGAGGTGGGTTTACATTTCCGTCTGTGTGTGCCCAGGGTGGGAGTACATTTCTGTGTTCTGTGTCTAGGGTGGTGTACATTTCTGTTTTTGTGTGTCCAGGGTGGGCGTACATTTCTGTGTTCTGTGTCCAGGGTGGGCGTACTTTTTCTGTGTTCAGGGTGGGCGTACTTTCTGTCTCTGTGTCCCGGGTGGGCGTACATTTCTGTCTTCTGTGTCCAGGTGGGCGTACATTTCTGTGTTCTGTGTTCAGGGTGGGCGTACATTTCTGTGTTCGTGTGTTCAGGGTGGGCGTACATTTCTGTGTTCGTGTGTTCAGGGTGGGCGTACATTTCTGTGTTCGTGTGTTCGGGGGGGCGTACATTTCTGTGTTCGTGTGTTCAGGTGGGCGTACATTCTGGTTCAGGGTGGGCGTACATTTCTGTGTGGTGTCCAGGTGAGCATCATTCTGTGTTCTGGTGGGCGTACATTTCTGTGTCGTGTTCTGGTGGGCGTACATTTCTGTCCTCTGTGTTCTGGGTGGGTCTACATTTCTGTGTTCTGGGTGGGCGTACATTTCTGTCTCTGTGTTCTGGGTGGGCGTACATTTCTGTCCTCTGTGTTCTGGTGGGCGTACATTTCTGTGTTCTGGGTGGGCGTACATTTCTGTCTCTGTGTTCTGGGTGGGCGTACATTCTGTCTCTGTGTTCTGGTGGGCGTACATTTCTGTCTCTGTTCTGGTGGGCGTACATTTCTGTCCTCTGTGTTCTGGTGGGCGTACATTTCTGTCCTCTGTGTTCTGGGTGGGCGTACATTTCTGTCCTCTGTGTTCTGGGTGGGCGTACATTTCTGTCGTCTGTGTTCTGGTGGGCGTACATTTCTGTCTCTGTGTTCTGGGTGGGCGTACATTTCTGTCGTCTGTGTTCTGGTGGGCGTACATTTCTGTCCTCTGTGTTCTGGGTGGGCGTACATTTCTGTCCTCTGTGTTCTGGGTGGGCGTACATTTCTGTCTCTGTGTTCTGGTGGGCGTACATTTCTGTCCTCTGTGTTCTGTGGGGCGTACATTTCTGTCTCTGTGTTCTGGGTGGGCGTACATTTCTGTGTTCTGGGTGGGCGTACATTTCTGTCTCTGTGTTCTGGTGGGCGTACATTTCTGTCCTCTGTGTTCTGGGTGGGCGTACATTTCTGTGTTCTGGGTGGGCGTACATTTCTGTGTTCTGGGTGGGCGTACATTTCTGTGTTCTGGGTGGGCATACATTTCTGTCTCTGTGTTCTGGGTGGGCGTACATTTCTGTCCTCTGTGTTCTGGATAGGCGTACATTTCTGTGTTCTGGTGGGCGTACATTTCTGTGTCTGTGTTCTGGGTGGGCGTACATTTCTGGGTGGGTACATTTCTGTCCTCTGTGTTCTGGGTGGGCGTACATTTCTGTGTTCTGGGTGGGCGTACATTTCTGTCCTCTGTGTTCTGGGTGGGCGTACATTTCTGTGTTCTGGGTGGGCGTACATTTCTGTCCTCTGGGTGGGCGTACATTCTGTCCTCTGTGTTCTGGGTGGGTCGTACATTTCTGTGTTCTGGTGGGCGTACATTTCTGTCGTCTGTGTTCTGGTGGGCGTACATTGGGTGGGCGTACATTTCATTGTTTGTGTGTTCAGGGTGGGCGTACATTTCTGTGTTCGTGTGTCCAGGGTGGGCATACATTTCTGTGTTCTGGGTGGCGTACATTTCTGTGTTCTGGGTGGGTCTACATTTCTGTGTTCTGGGTGGGTCTACATTTCTGTGTTCTGGTGGGCGTACATTTCTGTTTCTGGGTGGGCGTACATTTCTGTCTTCTGGTGGGCGTACATTTCTGTGTTCTGGGTGGGCGTACATTTCTGTTTCTGGGTGGGCGTACATTTCTGTGTTCTGGTGGGCCGTACATTTCTGTGTTCTGGGTGTGCGTACATTTCTGTCTTCTGGTGGGCGTATATTTTGTTTTGGGTGGGCGTACATTTCTGTGTTCTGGGGTGGGCGTACATTTCTGTCTTTTGTGTTCTGTGTGGGCGTACATTTTCTGTGTTTCAGGTGGGCGTACATTTCTGTCTTTCTGTGTCCAGGTGGCGTACATTTCTGTCTTCGTGTGCCCACAGTTCTGACTTTGATTAGCTCTACGTCTGTGCCTGTCTGAGAAGGTCAGCTGCTTGGTTATTGGTTGCAGCTTTGTTGGTCGGTCGGCTGCTGTTAGTTGGTTGGCTCTCGTTGGTTGGTTGGCTGCATGTTATGACTTTTTTATAATGTAGTGTCCCGACATTGAATCAAAGACATGATACTTCACTTTTGCTCATTTGGGCATTGTAGGGCTCTAAAACACACAGAAATGTTGATTCAGACTTAGTCGACATTACCAAAATCAGTTTGTCAGCAACAAAGGGCACGTTTGTCGATGAGACTCACACAACCAAGTAGGCCTACTAAACCTGGATTAGACTTCGACACTCACACAACCAAGTACTGAACTTGGATTAGACAACCCTTCTATTTGATGTATTCGTTATCTAACCCCTGAACCAGAGTGGTAGCAGCTGATGGTGCTGGTGGTTGTGAGGAGGCGTTGATGGAATACAACAACAGACAGCATCTTCCATTTCTGTCTTTGGGGTGCAATAGCAAGTAGTTAAGACATACTGAGATTATCTATTAATACTACCTCTAAATTAATCAACAAAGAAGGCAAGATTCAGTTACATGCATATATATAAAACAGCGAGTCATACATTAATTGAACAAGGGGGAGATGTTCAACATATTGTCAAATAACAATACACAATAAACGGTGAGCGCCCATCCCAATAGTTACAGCCACTATCCAAGATAGCATCTACAGTTTTATGATTCACTCCATATGACTGATGCCATATGAGGAAGAAGATTGATCATGGTATAAGCCATAAACCTGTACATAAGTTCTATGCGCTGGCAAGTTGAGCGAAACATCAGAGTAAAGCAGTTTAGCATTCATCTCAAACATTTCATAGGGGCACTTTCTGGTGGAAACACACACACACACACACACACACACACACACACACACACACACACACACACACACACACACCACTCACACACACACACACACACACACACACACACACACACACACACACACACACAGACAACACACACACACACACACACGGAACTAGTTAACAGCTCTTGGCAGACAAAAATACAGAGATGAAAGAAAAATTGAAGAAGACAGTATAAAATAAGAAAGCAGACATAAAATGAGGATGTTTATAGCATGTCACATTCAGAAACTGGAACTACCGTGCGCAGTAGAAAACAAATGTCATTCCAGCAATTTATTGTAAACAAAAAATATAAGAAAAAGAATGAAATAAAACATGCAGTACTTCAGCCCCAAAAGAGGTTACTTTTTCCTTCAGCTGTACCAGAATGTGTTGCGGGTATACGAAGCTTGCTACGCAAGCACGATTTGACTCTCTGCCTTGGTCAAACAAATTAACAAGCAGAAACACGAAAAGAAAGGGAAAGCAACAAATTAACAAACAAAAAAGACTTTCAAAACAGAAGCGCTTTATTTCCATATCCTCTCCACCACTGCGCCATTCCCAGTCTCTGACAGAAGAGGCATTTGAGGCGCAGTTAACTGTCTGGTTAGAGAGATAGCTTCATTTCCCTGGCCCCTCCCCTTGGAAGCCAGTTAGCCTTCTTGCCTTTCTGAAGTCTTCGTAAAAACAAACAAACAAACAACAACAACTACAACTACACGCTGTCAACGGAGAGAGTAGCCGTGGTTTCACGTGGAATGGAAAAGGCAGACATTTATACCTATCATATTCAAATCAAGCATTATACATAAATCAACATCCCTAGCTCAACATTCAGTGTGCGTGTGTGCGTGCGCGCGTGTGTGTGTGTGCGCGCGCGCATGTATGTGTGACAGAGTGAGGATGAGAGTTTTGGGTTAAAGGTGACACGCGCAACAGTTTCGATCTGTATAGCTCCCACAGACTTGCTGCATGGAGAAGACCATCAATTCGCATTCAGAAAATAAAATGTGATGGAAGAGATAGTTGATCAGTGAATGTTGACAGCACATCATAATCATTAACGTGTGCCCTTCTGCATGGCGTTGGCAATCATGGCCCTCTATACGAATCTATCTTTTGTCACTGCAGGTATATCTCCTACCCTTTCTGTCCCCATTCACTCCGCAAAACTGTCTAACATTTTCTTCCTGGGTCTACCTGTGCTCTTTTTCCCTCCAACTTTTCTGTTATGACTAAGTGCTCAAATTTCCCTTGTCTCATAAAATGTTCCATACATATTGTTTGTCTTTTCCTAATCCTGTCCATCAGTGTTCTTTTTGTGTTTGTTTGTTTTATTCAAGACTGTCGTTTGTTTTCTTTGCTGTCCATGAAACTCTTAACATTCTTCCTAGAAACCACATTTTAACTGCCTCAATCTTGTTCTGACTTCGGTTGCTGATTGTTTCCAAGCTTCCCATCCGTGGCCGCAAACGTACTGTTATCATCTAAAGTCTTTGGAACAGTAGTACCGATAATGAGGGTGCTGCAGGCCACCATTCCTCATTGTCTCATCTGAAAAGGGTTTGGGGTGAAGATATACATACATATCTTTGTCAAAGTGTTGAGTTCACCACATGAAAATGCAGGGAAAAAACACAAAAACAAGATAACCAACATGAAAAAGGAAGGACAGAAATCTTAGACCCTCGAATCAAACAAGCTGTCAAACGAACACAAAAGCTGTGAACATATAAAATTAGCTAGAAGCTTTAGTCAGCGATGTGCAGTTGATGGAAGGGGAGAGAGGGAACAAATCTTCGTACAAACACAACTGAACACCGGACACACACACACACACACAAACACACACACAACACACACACATACACACACACGCACATACATAGACATACATACATACATACACACACACATACATACACACACATACATAGCCACACACAACGCCACACACACACGCACGCACGCAAACACGCACGCACACACACATACATACACACACATACATACATACACACATAGCCACACACACACGCACACACACACGCACGCACGCAAACACGCACGCCACCACACACACACACACACACACACACACACACACCAATACAAAATCTTCACCCATGTGGAGAATATAATCATTATTGCTACCCTTGCAGAAGTCAGTTTTGTTCCTGTCCAGCACAGCTGTGGCATTCTCTGTGAGCGCAAGTGTAGATAATTTAGATATCAGGAAAGACTGCCATGACACCAGTCATTACGCTAAAAATATCGCTTAGCATGAAAACACCATCCTTAACCCTTTGACTCTTGCTCTCTGTCCACCAGCATCCTGAATTGCCAACTATGTTAGCAAAGCAAAAACTTAACCCTTTGTTCCTCCACCCTATGCATCCACTAGCTTCCTGCAGGAAGTTAATGGATAGGATGAGGGAGTCAAAGGGTTAATTTTTGTAAAAAAATCATCTTCGTTTGATGAATATTCTTCTATTAGCATATTTGGATTTCCTTTGCTGTGTTTGTTGTACAGTTTATAGCAGTGCTCATTTCTCCCTTTTATGATGTCTTTTTCCCGTATGGGACAGTTGCCATCTTTGTTCTGAATGTTGGTTGAGTTTGTTCATTCCTCTTCACTGTCACCAACGGAGTCCTCCAGAACACTGAATTCGTTTTAGACATACATGTTAGATTTTGCACGAGTTGATTCATCTGTCTTTAGGAGTCCAAGATTTAGTTTGATGTCATTTTGGGTTTGTTCTCTTCTTATGAGTTGCAGCCTTAATCTTCCCATAACAAGATTGTTGTCACTGTTGCAGTCTGCACCTGGTAAATTTTTTGCTATCAGTAAAGAATTTCTAAATCTTTTATTTATCAGGATGTAATCAATTTGATTTGTTATGCTGTCCTGGGTCCATCCACGTCCACTTTCTTCTGTTAGGTTGCTCAAAACCAAGTGTTTCCTATTATGAATTCATTTACTTGTGCCCACTCAACAAGTTTCTCTCCCCTTTCATTTCGCGTGTCAAGGCCAGGAGGTCCAGCTAAATCTCTCATTATCATTGTAATGTCCTGTGATTTACCTTGACGGTCTCTAATTTTTTCATAGAAGTTGTCCACTTCTTCCTCAGTGCGGCTGTTGTGCATGTACTTAGATGATGTTGATATCAGATGGCTTGCCCGCCAAAGTAACTGATAAAACTCGGCCTCAATATTAAACGCATCAAAAGCAGATTCGGTTAGGTCATGGAACTAGACTAACACAGGACACGCCCATCATAAAAACGAAAGACCAAGTAGGCTAGATGTCTGGTGGATGGAGACGAAGGCGCCGAGAAGTGAGTGCATGTGTGTCACGTGACATACAGATCTACCAATGAATGCACGAGGAGGACATGACGACCATTGTGAGTTTCTGCTGCAGTTTTATTTTGATGGTGAGTGATGCACGCCTAAGCTACATATAAATCTGATTTTTGCAGTCGCTGGACAATAACTTTGTATGTCGTTATTGATCAATGTGTAGGATACGGTTTAGCTACTTTTTAAGCGCTCCAATTGAATTTACATCTAAGAGATGACACGGCAAAAACATGACAACTGTCGTCTGACCTAAGTTTCTTTCGGTTTCGCACGTTATTCAGAAGTGTCTTCACGAACGGCATAAATCACATGTGCTCTGACGTCACATATACCATATGATTGAAAAGGTGCAAAATGAAACGGGCAATAAGTATAAGCAGCGTACCACAAGAAATATCTAGATCTATATCAATATTATCATATGCCACTGAGGCACTAGCCTGGGTAGTAGGTACTGAGCCTGAGGTAGACTGACTAGGAAGACGGTCGGTCGTTGGCGTTTTACGCAACTTTCGTGACTGAGAAAGAAATGCAGTAGTAGAACATGAAATAAACTTGAAAATCTATCATGCGTATTTCATACAAGTGTAAGACTGAGAACAGTATTCATTGTGTCGTCACTTGTATATTAGACAAGGTTACCTAACATCGTAGAATGCTGTATTCCGTAATACAGAAGAGTAAGTCGTCTGCTACACTATCTGTGTGACTATTCCGACAGGGTATTGTCACATTCACTAAATAGTGCCCGAGTTTGTCTGACTTAACAGTAAAATATCTTTAAATGTGTGACAGTGATTATGCTATTTTGTCATTGAGGTGTGTCATGTATTTAGATTCTAAGCATCAGAAATTCATACTTGTTTAGAATACACTATTCGGGGCATCTTGACCAAACATTTCAGTTATGATTACACTATTCGGGGCATCTTGACCAAATTATTCAGTTATGATTACATTATTCAGGGCACCTTGACCAAACTTTTCAGTTATGATTACATTATTCAGGGCACCTTGACCAAACTTTTCAGTTATGATTACATTATTCAGGGCACCTTGACCAAACTTTTCAGTTATGATTACATTATTCAGGGCACCTTGACCAAACTTTTCAGTTATGATTACACTATCAGGGGCAAACTTTTCAGTAATAATAAAAAGGGGGAAGGTTTAGTGGCATCTCAGGGTAAACTTACTTCTAATCTGTCTGTTGCTTGCTGTATGTGTGTGTGTGTGTGTATATATATACTACACGTCATTATTGAAGGGCCAGGAACGTTTTTGAGTCAATTTTTGAAAGGAGAAATAACCTATTTTCTCTTACTCTTTTCTCCAATTCGTTGCCGTAACTGAATGGATAAGAGCTTAGACAACATTGCAGTTTCCTTTTGGCACGTGTTTGGGGATTTGCCGATTTGCAATGGGCGGCCCAAGGAAGACAATTTCCACACGAAATTGTCGAATCTTCAGCAGGGTCTCTCTGACGACGCAGGCAAGGTAGCGACAAAATTCGCTTTGCACGTGCAAGGCAAGCCCTTTTTGAACACTACTCCAGCCAAAGTTGCCCGCAGACGAGGATAAAAAGGACCCGTTCTTGGTTCGTTTTAACCATGCTTGCAAGACGACGGATGACGGATGAGCAGCGGGGGAGGAGCCCTTGCTCTGCTTGATGAAGGCCTAGCGCAGCGGGAAGTTGCTAGACGACTTGAAGTGTCGCATTCCACAATCCAGAGACTGCTGGAGCGCTTCAATGAGACTGGAGCAGTCCAGGAAAGGCGTCACACGGGTCGACCCAGAGTAACGACAAGACAGCAAGACCGCTACCTTGCCCTCTCCGTCCTGAGGGAAAGGGCATCCACTGCGGTGACCTTGAGGGGTCAGCTGAGGGACGCAACAGGTGCTAACATCAGCTGCAGCACGGTGAGAAGACGGCTACATGAGGCAAACTTGAGGTCACGGAGACCGGCCGTCCGACCCGTGCTGTCACCGGTCAACAGAGTGCGCCGCATGACCTGGGCCAGGGAGCACGTGACCTGGACAAGACAACAGTGGGCCCGGGTCTTGTTTTCGGATGAGTCCAGGTTCACCCTGACCTTTAACGATGGCCGGGCTCGGGTGTGGCGACGTCAAGGGGAGAGGTTCGCTGACGCCACTGTCCAAGAGCATAACCGGTACGGCGGCGGGTCGGTGATGGTGTGGGGTGGCATGAGCCGTGGTACCCGGACCCCCCTGCTCCCCATTGACGGCATCCTGAACGGGGTCGGTACCGGGACGAGGTTCTGGCGGCTGTGGCACTGCCTGCGCTTGTGGACCTTGGTCAAGGCGCCATCTTCCAGGACGACAATGCACCTGCGCATCGAGCACGCCTTGTGACCGACTTCCTGGAGCAGCATGAAGTCGTCCGTATGGCCTGGCCAGCGTGCTTACCTGACCTGAACCCAATTGAACACCTCTGGGATGTGCTCGGGAGGCGCATCAGGGACAACCACCCCCCACCGGGCACCCTGGCCAGGCTGGTCGACATCCTGCAGATCGAGTGGGCGGCCATCCCTCAGGACACACTCCGTACCCTTGTGGGGTCGATGCATCGGCGCTGTGAAGCATGCATCCAGGCTCGGGGCGGACACACGCGATATTGAAAACAGATTGGCCAAATCTGACACTTTCTGTTTTTTGAAAAGGGGGGATGTTCCTTTAAATGCATGTGCTGTTCACTAATGGGTCATTGTGCTAATTTCTTTTTCCAAAACAGGTGTGGAAATGATGAAATAAAACATAGAATCAATTCTAAACATTGTCAATTATTTCAACTTAAAATTAGAGAGGAAGGAAGAAGTGGCCCTTAAATTATGATTAGGAGTATATATAATATATGTATATTTTAATCTTCTGCCCTTGGCCAGCTACACCTTTAACCAGTCATTCTCAAGATCGTGGGCACCAAAGGAAAGAAGAAGAAGAAGCGATGTACACTATTCACATGCAATTTAACATTTCAGAACAACACGCACATCCAGACGATGAATAGTTTATAGATTTCTTGGTACGTTAATTGGGGGAAAAAAAAGGGGGGGGGGGGTTATAATCATAAATAATGCATACAAAAGACTTGTACATAACCAGTAAAGGTAAAGCCAGTACATTAAAACTAGGACATAGTCTGTACCATATAACCAAAAACGAGTAGGCCTACAACAAAAGCCAAAAGCA
>JAPXFY010000014.1:13184581-13237081 GCA_030674185.1 Monoplex corrugatus | reverse complement strand
GAGTTTCATTTAGCCCTATTTTAGTTTTGTTTGTTATTGGATTTAATTGGGTTTTTTTTTTGGGTTTTTTTGTCACAACAAAATTTTTCCACTTCATATGCTGGCCAGACTCTTTGGATAAGGCACATTATCATAGTATGGCGCCAATCCCTACTGAAAATAGACTTTTTTACAGAATTTTGCCAAGGACAACTCTTTCATTGTGGTGGGATCCTCTGCACATGTGCTGAATCATTAAATGCATGCTGTACATAGGATCTCAGTGTTCTTGTGTTATCTGAAAAACTAGCACCCAGACCACAACTCATTGTCTTCTGGAGAAAGAAAGAATGTCTTGCTGACTGGGAATCAAATCCAGGTTTGTCACATCCCAGGTGGTTACTTTATCCAAAGGACTGTGCACTCAGCTGTATTCAGTTTTTGGTTTATTGTAACCGCTGTAGTAAATGTACAGCATACAGCCTCTGGGGAATTGCTGAGAGACTGATGCAGTGAGAACAGTTTCAGTTAGGGTTTTTGTTTTTTGTTTGTTTCAGGATGGCATTTAAACCCTCAAATGATTCCATATGCACTAACACCACAAATGCCATTTCTTGCAAGTATCCAACATAGCCATGGCATATGCCATTAAGCCTGTGCTGGCAAGATCTTTGAAGTTCTGCTTGATGTACATCCTGTGCTTTGTTCATTTTTTGTATGATAAAGGTATATCTTAAGTAGAGGCTATTTTTTTTTTGTGAGCTTGTGTTTTACATGCGAGATTGAGTTTTTCTACAGAATTTTGCAGGGACAACACTTTTGTGTCATGGGTTCCTTTACATGTGCTGTGTGTATGCTGCACACAGGTCCCAGTCTATCAACTCATCTGAAAGACTATAACCCTGCCCACCACTCAGGGTCTTGAAGAGGGGAAACAAATTCCTGACCTATTAGAATCGTGCAGTCTTTTGCACCATTTTATCTTGGCCAAGCATATTAACCTGTAACAATATAATACTAACTACAAATTATAGCTCTAGCGCTTTCTTGACGCTATTCATACTTACACCAGCAGTGCAAAGTGCAAGCCTATACTTAATTTGTGATTTATTTTTGCAGGTCGTCTCAAGAATTCCTTCTTCCTGCTGTCAAGTTAATCAGTTTTTCGCTACTGATTCGCTGTGAATGTGTTGTATCCCAATGCCAGGAACTCTGATACTCTGATACAAAACACTTATCCTGTGCACATATGAATAAATTTAACATGCAACGAAGGTCAGCACGTTTAGATTTGAAGAAAAAGGAATTCCAGTTGAAATGGGAAAAATGGAGTACGGAGCAGAGACGGGTGAAGAAAAAGCGGATTGTGACATCTCAGGAACCTGCTTGTTCATTCCAGTCATATCAAACACCTCTCAGATACAGAAGGGGTTCTGCTGAAATACATTCTGAAGAAAGTACCTCCGTCCCAGTTGTAGTCTATGAACAAAGCTTAGCAAAGACTTCTTCAAGGAAAAAGATAAAGTTTGACACCAGTCAAACCAACACAGGTCTTGAAAAAATGGTCTCACCATCAATTGGGAAAAAAGTCAGAGCTCCTGAAAGTGGTACTCCTGTGCAAACCTCGGACAAGAATTCACCATTACTGGATGATTGTATCGCACTTGTTGAAACACTAACAGACAATAAATTAACAGCAGTGTCCAAAGCATCACCACAGTGTAATTATTCTTGCAGATTGTTTGCATCTAAGAAAAATTATCTAGACTTGGCTAACATTAACAGAAAGCAGATAGGTAGAAAAACTATGACAAATTCTGTTTCACATACTTGTGCTTCACCACAAATTCAGTGTGTCACTCACACTGAAAATGACAATGCTTTTCTCCATGTTTTCGAATGGTCTAGCTCTGTTGAAGCAAAACGCTCAAGCCCTGCTGAAGCAGAATGCACTAGCTCATTTGAACCAGAACACACTAGTTCTGCTGAACTAGAATGCACTACCTCGGTTGAACCAAAACACTCTAGCTCTCCTGAACCAAAAAAACCTGCATCAGTTGAACCAGAACCCACTAGTTCTCCTGAACCAGAATGCAATACCTCATTTGAACCAGAACACACTAGTTCTCCTGAACCAGAATGCAATACCTCAGTTGAACCTGAACCACATAGTTCTCCTGAACCAGAATGCAGTACTTCAGTTGAACCAGAATGCACAAGTTCTCCTGAACCAGAATGCATTACTTCAGTTGAACCAGAATACACAAGTTCTCCTGAACCAGAATGCATTACTTCAGTTGAACCAGAAACACTAGTTTCTGAACCAGAATGCAGTACCTCAGTTGAACCAGAATACACAAGTTCTCCTGAACCAGAATGCCATACCACAGTTGAACCAGAACACACTAGTTCTGAACCAGAATGCAGTACCTCAGTTGAACCAGAATACACAAGTTCTCCTGAACAGAATGCCATACCACAGTTGAACCAGAATGCTCTAGCTCTGCTGAACAAAAAACACAGCGTCAGTTGAACCAGAGCACACCAGTTCTCCTGAAGCAGAACACACTAATTCTGCTGAACCAGAGCTTGTTAACTGTGTTGAACACGTGACCAGTACAAAGTCTGCAGATGCATCATTCAGTCCAGGTGACAAGAGTGTGAATCATGAAACTGATGCTGTCAGAAGATTGAAGCCTTTGGTGCTTGTGCAGAAACTGCCACAGTTTTGTCAAGTAGGTTGCCCTATAAGTGCTGCTAGCCTTAGCAGAATGAATTCGCCAGATGGGTCTTACCAACTGTCACAAAAAATCTGTTGATGAAATTTCTACAAAAAAATCTGTTGATGAAATTTCTACCACATGTCATGTGCAGCCCAGTTATGCTGCTGATACAAACTTTTCATATTCTGAGATGCCTGACAATTACCTGAATTATCCTGACCATGTTGGTCAGGCAGATTACAAAGATGATACGTCTGCTGTTTTCAGTACACCTACAGGTCTGGTGTTAACCAGCCTGGAATTAGCTGCCAATGATAGAATTGACGATGAGGGTTTTGAGAACCTACTGGAAATATGTTCCAAAATAACTAAAGTAAACCCAAACAGTGAAAGAGTAGAAAACTATCCCCATGAGCATTTATGTCTTTCAGCAACTGCTGATGAGTCCTGTCAGTCAGAGTGTGCTAATAGTGCAGATAAGGAAAAAATGGGGACTACTGTTGAGAGTTTGATGTCCCTTGATCAGACGTGTTTATCAGACTTGCCCAGAGTCTGTGAACCAAGGCAACAAGTTACATATGAGCCAAAGGTATCAACAGCTTTCTTACAGCCTCCACTTGCAGCAGAGGCTGAATGTGATGGAAGGAAGACGCCAATCAAAAGAAAAAAGGAATGTTTACAAAAGAACATTGAAAGGTTGATCAAAGGAAAAAGACGGATTCTACCCAAAGATACTGAAAGATTGAAAAACAGGAAAAATTTAAGTCTACCAAAGGACAAAGAAAGCATAAACAAGGGAAAAAGAGGAAGTCCATCAAAAGGGAAAGGAAGCACAAACCAAAGAGAAAAAGGAAGTCCACCAAAGAACAAACAAAGTATAAACAAAGGAAAAAGGGAAAGTCCATCAAAGGATAAAGACAGCATGTGCCAAGGAAAAAGAGGAAATCCACCAAAGGACAAAGAAAGCATGAACAAAGGAAAAGGAGGAAGTCCATGGAAGGACAGAGAAAGCGTAAACAAAGGAAGAAGAGGAAGCTTACCAAAGGACAAACGCATGAACAGTAGAAAGAGAGGATGTCCACCAGAGGACATCATCAAATGTTCCTTACTTGGTAAGGGTTTAATTAATTGCAGATTAATCTTGTTTGATATATTGGTAAAAAATGATTTCATTTGTATGAAACTTTGTCATTATTGTGTAGTTCATGAAGTGATGTGGTCTTTGTGGGGACTGATGATTGGAAGCAGTTCACAGAATCCTCCGTCTTGTCTCGCGTTGTGGCGGCAAGCAGGTCAGACATGTTGCATTTGTTCAGTTCCTTGAAGTTTAACCATCCATCTCTTTTCCTGGTGTCTTCATCAGTAACGTGACACCAGAAGTGATAGGTTTGGACAGTGTGCCATGGTAAATGATGTGAGCAAGTGTATTGTGGAGGATGATGTGAGCAAACTGAGCACACTTATACTGCTTTACTGGTGCCAGAAGAAGTTCCTATAGGTATTTATGTTCATGCTTGTTGGTCTTATGTCTAAAGCAGTAGCTTGGTAGCTATTTGGCCAGAAACAGTGGAGAAGTTATTGACTTGTGTTCGTTTGTTAACCACTGTAATCTGCGAATTAGTTCATATGCACTTATACCTGACAGTGAGGTGTTAAGCAAGGTAGCATAATTCCATGAAAACTGGACAGATTCATTTGTAAATAGTTAAGAAGCCCATGCCATGAACTAGATGTGTTTGTTTTGGGGCACTTGTGACCCAAAGTATAGGCTGTGCCTAGATACAGATATTATTGAGGAGTTCCTTATATTGTTATTTCACACTGAAAATGTTCCAAGTTTGATTCGGATCTGGCCATGAAAATCTTGGGTATAAGTGGTCCTGAAATTGGGTCAGGGCCAGTCAACTCTGTGCATTTGTGAATACACTTGAAAGAGGCTTTTGACCCATCCTTTTTAAAAAAAGCACAAACAGTTAAGAACGTGTTGGTGATACTGTATGTTCACGCATGCATGCACGCATTCTCTCTCTCTCTGTGACACACACACACATACACATACACATTCACACTTTTTAAGTTAATAAAAGGATAGGGGATATTACATACATGCCGTTATAAAGATCTTGCAGTTTTCATCTCTCTCTCTCTCTCTTTCTCTCCCTCCCCCCCTCTCTCTCACACACACACATACACACACACACACTCACATTCTTTATGTTTTAAAAAAAAGGATAAGGGATATTATGTATATTACATGCTCCTATAAAGATCCTGCAGTTTTCTTTCAGGTGCAGATCATTCAAAGGAGGCTTCTAGCTGCAAGGGGCTGACAACCAGATCCAGAAGAGGAAGTGGTGTGAAGATGATGTCTGTGTCCAGAAAGAATAAGAGAAATTCTGAGTTCAAATGTGGTCACTGCAGCTTTCATACCACAGATAAAACTGCCAAAGAAGAACATGTCAAAAGTTGCCATCCATATCTCTGTCATAACTGTCATCAACGTTTTTCTGTGCAGGTGAGTAATCATATTGATTTTTGGTGTTTGCCTATACCAATTATACTATGTTATACATAATTCATTATGCCGGTGTGCATTTATGCAGATTTGTCTGTACCATAGAAATCCAGTGAAATAATAGTCCAGTTTCAGCTTGAAGCTTTGATATGAAGCAGATAACATTGCTAGTATTATGTATCTCACACCAAAGTAGAATCCATTGCAAGGTTGTTATCCCCCACATTTTTAAGATTAGTACAAAAGTTACCTAATATTTATTGCCCAGCTTTTTATGACAAGCTGACTTTCTTTTTTCTGCTAGTGAGACAAGTTCTTGTCAAGATTTATGTTGTTGTATGGTTAGGTTTCTATATTCCAAGAAAATAAATATTGTAGTCCTTGCAGCTGATGCCTATCATGTGCTTCGTCCTTGCTTTTCAAGTCAACATTGCATAAATCTGGTGTGCTTTTCAAGTCAACATTACATAAATCTGGTGTGCTTTTCAAGTCAACATTGCATAAATCTGGTGTGCTTTTCAAGTCAACATTACATAAATCTGGTGTGCTTTTCAAGTCAACATTGCATAAATCTGGTGTCTTTTCAAGTCAACATTGCATAAATCTGGTGTGCTTTTCAAGTCAACATTGCATAAATCTGGTGTGCTTTTCAAGTCAACATTACATAAATCTGGTGTGCTTTTCAAGTCAACATTGCATAAATCTGGTGTGCTTTTCAAGTCAACATTGCATAAATCTGGTGTGCTTTTCAAGTCAACATTGCATAAATCTGGTGTGCTTTTCAAGTCAACATTGCATAAATCTGGTATGCTTTTCAAGTCAACATTACATAAATCTGGTGTGCTTTTCAAGTCAGCATTGCATAAATCTGGTGTGCTTTTCAAGTCAACATTGCATAAATCTGATGTGCTTTTCAAGTCAGCATTGCATAAATCTGGTGTGCTTTTCAAGTCAACATTGCATAAATCTGGTGAAAATTGTCAGCATACTCCTGTGGGAATGCTAGGGTGGAGGGAAGTGTCTTTCAGTATAAATAGTGTCTCCATCTTCTGGAAATTCTGTTTTAGAGATTCCTCTTTTCTGTCACTCTTTTTTTTCCCTTGCTCCTTTGCTTTATGTCGTCTCTTCCTATCTTTTATATCTTGCTGGTCCATTCACCTGTATGTGTTCTATAAAGTTCTACATACTTTCTCCAAGGATTGACAATGGGGTACATGTAATCAGTGCTTTTTGGTTGTAAGGAAATGTGATGTGCAGAAACAATTTTATGTAATTTAGACCCATTTTTGTATGTTTCAGTGTCCTTAGTTATGTTCAAATTTGTATTCAGGTCTGGCTGGGCGTTAAACAAAAACAAACAAACAGATGTCGGCATCTTTTTTGTTTTCTGGTCTGTTCTTGATGTCACCCAATGTTTGCAGGATGCATTTGTTTTTTCACCCAGTTGGTGCCTTTGTTAAGATCAGTATTGAGTTCCATTCATGATTATAATAACTTTGAAGCATTTGTTGTTGTATTCATTTCAAAATATATGAAAACTAGAGCATCCAGTGTACTGGATTTGAAACATTTGAATGCATGGATTTTATCTACATGTGTGCAGGAGGCGTTTGATGCTCATAGAAAAGCTTGTGCCATGAAGACTTACAGTTTATGTTCTATTTGTGAGAAAAAGTTTCGCAAAAGTCACAAAAAACAGCACTTCCACAGTCAGTTACATCGTCTTATCATCAGGTCTGTCCAGAATGCTGCAAGAGAAACTCGTCTCTATGGCAACGTTGACAGAAGTGAGTTTTCATTTTGTATACACATGTCTTGCTTGCTTTTAATCAGAGGACAGTCCATAGTTACTTGATAAACAGTGCTTGACATTAATCTCTGGCCAGGGTGGTACAGAGCCGGAGCACTCACCTTTCAGTCTGCCTGCATGAGTTTGCATGGATGTGAATCATGCCTGGGGAATGTGACGTGTCTGTGCAGCCTTGGATTTACCAAGCTGTGAATGGGTACCTGAATTTCTTTAAAATGAAGGAAAGCAAAGCAACAAAGGAGAGATGTACACACCCATGTAATGCTGGCCCTAAAATAAGTTCAGATCTCTACCACCTCACTCATAGGTATGATCTCAGGGTTATGGGAAAACTTTTACCTTATACTTTGCTATTAATCTTCCTTAATCAGTGAATGATGAAGCAATATGCCTGTATGTTCAGATGGTGCGTAAATTTGCTTGATACCATGTTACTGGTAGCTGTTCAAGATGATGATTGAAATTTTTGCATAAAGTAAATGTTCATGGACCTGTGACTGAATATGACTGGTTCAGATTTCTAGTATTTAATATTAAACTCTATAAAGTAAATTCGAAGGTTGGTTCAGATTTCTAGTATTTAATATTAAGGCCTATAAAGTAAATTCCAAGGTTGGTTCAGATTTCTAGTATTTAATATTAAGGCCTATAAAGTAAATTCCAAGGTTGGTTCAGATTTCTAGTATTTAATATTAAGGCCTATAAAGTAAATTCCAAGGTTTTGTAAGCTAAGGCAGATGTGTTTTCTATTGTAATTTTTCCTGCTTTAAATCTTTAATTCCTGAGCAGTTTCTCTGCCATGGTAACTTTCATCAATTTTCCAGTGACAACATGGTAAGGAGGCAACCTGACAGTGTTAGAAAAAAATGAAATACCTGCTTAACATTGATCAAGAATTATAAGATCCAAAACAAGAGTGACTGCCCGCGCCCAAGCAAACACAAACCAGAAGAACAAGAAAATCAATGTAAGCGCTCTCCAAAAAGACAAAACAAAACAAGCGCAAATTTTCGGCCAACTAGCCTTTGTCAAGCGCGAACGCACAGTCACAGACATATCACAGACACCAAACAATGGATAATAAAAACGGGACTAAAAACTTCCCTGCCGCCTCGTCCAGTGGGTAAGAGATGGAATGCCCATGTCATCATGAGCAGTAGTAAGAAAAGGGGAGAGGGGAGGCAACTGTGATGTCAAAAGGGAAGTGAGATAAGTTCTGCAATTTTGAGAAGTGGCCATGCTATATCGGTATAGCCCTGTTCTGAAGAAGGCACAGGGCAAGAGCCAAGAGATAAGGGAGTAGATTGTGCCCGGTGCCAAGAATCTGGTAGGCGTGGGAACAGGAAGAGACATGAAACGGCATGTCTGAATTTTGTTACTCATGGTTTGTCGTTAAGACCATGTGGTTTGCGTGTTCCAAGTTTATTTATGAGGTGGGATTCTCTGTCTTTCCTGTCTATGGTGCTGTTATTGTGTAAAAGCCACAGACCTTTCACTCGGATGTCATTGATTGAGTGGTCTGATTGGTTGAAGTGATTGGGGATAGTTTTATCCCTTTGGTGGCGGATATCAGCCAAGTGTTCTTTGAAACGTGTGTCAAGAGTGCGTCCAGTTTCACCAATATACAATTGGGAACATTTAGAGCAGCTGATCAAGTAGACAATGTTATAAGTTTGACAGTTGAAATGTTTTGTAATTCTCATATGAGATTTGGGGCCTTTGACTGTGGTGGCTGAGCACAAGAAAGGACAAGTCTTGCATTTAGGTTTGTTGCATGGAGAGGTTCCTGGAGGTTGGCTGACTGGTTTGCTGAGATTCGAATGCACCAGCAAGTCGCGGAGATTGGTGTCTCTCTTGTAGACGATCAAAGGGCGCTTGTCAAAGGTTTCACCTGTAGTGGGACTGGATCGCAAAATGTTCCAGTTGGACAAGATGATCCTTTTTATGAGGTGCACGGACGGGTGGTAAACTAGACTGAGGACTGGCCGATCCTCTGTGACAGCTTTGGGCTTTGAATGGAGGGCATTTGGCCGAGAGAGAGAACTGACTTTTTTCCGGGCTTCATTGATGACCTCGGGTGGGTAATGTCTGCGCAGGAAAAATCTAGTCATTTCAACTGCTTTGTCCTGAAAATTGTCTTCGTCTGAGCAGAGGCGTCGTAGTCTCAAGAACTGCGAATAGAATTATAAAAAAAATAATGCAATCCTGTAATTCTCAATTGGGTCATAAGTGAGGGAAGTGGTAGAGACCTCATGGGTCAGCTTCTTCTGGGCAGGTACCACTTTTCTACCTCACTGCAAAACCTTTGTCAACTCACAGCAGGGTCTGGTACCTTCTTTGCTGGGTGGACTGGTAGCTATGCACACAGATTCTTCTAAGCTGGGCGCAAATTCATCATGCTGATTGTTTTAAGTATGTGTTTTGTTTGGTTTAAATGTGGAACAACTGCGTTCTTTTTCGTGATGTTTTTTTGTAAATTGTAATGTAGAATCTTTTGTTGTATGTTGTATTCATTTATGTTTGTTTTTTTGGGGAGGGTGGGTGGGGGATATTGCTTTTGTAATATCGACCTGTGAACTATGCAGTCATATCTGTATTGATGAAGCTTTCATTATTCCACATGACAAAAATGTCTTTTCTGAAATTTTGTCTAGCTGCAGGAAATCTAAAGTATGAGTTTCTTACCTGGGATATTGGGAATGCTGTGTGGGCATTGCACTTAAATGATTGTTTAATAGTTGTGGGATTTTCCTAGTTTTTGTTTCATATTGTCATTGTGTGCAGTGAATAGCAGAAAAGGTACAGTGCCAGAGGCGTCTCATGAGCTAGATTGCTTTAATGTCTAGTATATCTTTCAGGTTAGGATATTTAGTCTTACTGCTTGATCTAGGTTTGGTAATGGTTTTGAAAAGTTGTACTTTGATGTGAGACCGACTTGGTTATTTGGTTTTGACATATATTTGGTTCAGTAGCCCTGTAGTGGCCCTCATGGTCATCTGGGCCATAAACATTGGTTTTGGTCAGTCTGTTTTGGTCTTTCCGTTCTTTTAAGAAGAAATGAATTATGAAAGGTACATAATTGTGAAGGAAAAAGCCATGTAGAACAGTGAACTAGTGGTTGAATGTAAAATGTTTGTGTAGGAATAGGACACAGGAAAGGTTCAGTTTACTCAAGACACAGATTTGTCTGCCTTGTTCACCACTAGACCTTACAGTAAGCTGATTATCTTTCAGGAAAACATTCTGATTTTCATAAACGGTTGCAAGAAAAAGAAAAAATATATGTAAAATGAACTGTTGTGAAAAATATACGAGATGAGTACTAATTGTGTAATGAGAGATTTATG
Organism: Monoplex corrugatus; assembly: GCA_030674185.1. NCBI lineage: Eukaryota > Metazoa > Mollusca > Gastropoda > Littorinimorpha > Ranellidae > Monoplex > Monoplex corrugatus. Next base: position 13,226,707 of record JAPXFY010000014.1, on the reverse strand, counting down.
AAATAAAGGCTTGTTTCATTAGTGATTAAATATAATATCTATTTTCACATTTACTTCATTGTCCCAGGTTTGGTTGCTATAGATGAAAGATTTAGAGAGTTTCTTTTTTCAAAACTGTTTTACATAAAGTGTGTGTATCAGTATATGTGTTTTTTTTTTTTCCCTATTCTTTATTAGCATATTGTCATCATTACTATTATCAATATCAGTATATGTTTGTTGTGTTTTTGATAGTTCTGTCCTGCATAACCTGTGATGCCAAATCGGAATGCAAGATGTGTCACCCAACCAGTTCGAGTTTAGGAGAGGTTTGTTCTCTCTCTGTCTCTCTCTCTCTCTCTGTCTGTCTCTCTCTGTGTCTGTCTGTCTGTCTCTCTCTCTGTCTGTCTCTCTCTCTCTCTCTCACTCACTCACTGGCTCCATGCTGCTGTTATTTTCATTTTCATTGTACTTCAGTGCTTGCTTTGTATGTTAAAACTAAAGAGACATTGTATGACTTGATTGTGGCTTTGTTTCTATTGAAGAGGACTCTTGTGCTTCCCTTTGTAAAGTTATAAAACTGCAGGTACCTGTAATGTAGACTGTCATAGCAAATTGTGACCCCCAAAAAGGATTCTTTTTCATTACTGAATCACTGATGTCATAGTATCTTTTAGTGACACACAGATGATGCATGTAAGAAAACATTGTGAAAAAATACATTGATGCATGTAAAAAAAAAAAAAGAAAAATACATTTTGGTTGGTAAAATATCCCAGAAATGTATTGAAAACAATGGACAGATTTTGTGATAGGATACATTTTGTGATTCAGTGTTTAATACAAATGAATACATAAGAGAACATTGTGAAAAAATACAGTGATGTATGTAAAAAAAAAAACAATATGAAAGATACATTTTGGTTGGTAAATATTGAAATGTAATGGACAGATTTTGGGATAGGATAAATTTTGTGATTCAGCGTTTGATAATAAATGAATAAATAAGTCAAACTTACCTATGAGAAGATAGTTTATATCTTGTCTTGGCGTCAACTTCTTTTTTTTGTAACTTTGTGTTAACATTGCTTTGGTTGTTTGCAGGCTGAAAACAGGCTGCTGAAAGACGCAGTTCTTCACAGTGAAACCAGTAAAACTGATCCTGTACACTATGTGAAAGTTGGTAGGGATGACTCAGTCAGCAACAGTACCAACTCTCTTCTTGAGAACGTCAATGTTAGCAGTTGTGAATACCTTCCTGTTTTTGGGGGTACACCTCTCATTGAATCCACTGCTGCAGGTAAATCCAGCAGTGCCTGCTCCATTCTAAACACGCAGAATGACAATACCACATGTCTGGACCTTCTTCAGTTGTTGAACGAGTGTGACTTGAGTAGTGGTGATGTGGGAGAAAACTCCATCTGTGATCTGGATGTGTTTTCAGATGGTGAAGGTGATGTCAAGATATTGCAGAGCTCTGGTGATCGGGTGACAGGTCAAGTGAGAGATACTTGTGTGACAGATCATCTTGATTCGGATGAAATAGGAGCAGATTCAGGGTGTGCTAAGGAGGTTTATACCCTCTTGGATTCAGACAGAAAGGGAAATGATTCTTGTGTGTGCAAGGCAGTGAGTACACATGAAGAGAAAACTGGTTTTGCAGTAAATGGTGATGGAAAGACTATCTTTGTTGTGAGCGAGGTAGGAATGGACTGCACAGACATTGGGGCAACTGAGACGTGTCTGTCTACATGTGTAAGAACCAGCAACATGACAGACAGTGGCCTGAATGTTTGTGGAGAAGGTGGAAGGCTGAGTAGTGCAAGTCTGCTTACATCTGAAGGACTTGGTAAAGTGACAGACACCAGTCTGGTTACATCTGAAGGATGTTGTAAATCAGCAAACACCAATCAGGTTATATATGAAAGATTTGAGAAAGTGACAAATGCTAGTTTGGTTACATATGAAGGACACAGGAAGAAAACAGACTGTAGTGTGATTACTGAGGGAGGAATTCAGTCTGAAAAGTTTGGAAATGTCATGCTGATGGCATCTGATGACTCTAACATGGCTGTTTTTTCTTGTGCTGAAACTAAAAGAAAGGCTGGGACAGAGACAAGTGTTTCTCAATATAATAATGGGACAGAAACTACCACCACACCATTGTGTCTTCCTCTCACACATGGGCAGGGACATGTCAGGAAAGACTTGAATGTTAACGGAAACCTGGATGGTGTAGCAGCCAGAAATGATGCCAGTACATTCCATGTGTCCTTAAGCCGTTTTGGTAAGAACTGTCACATGACTGATTCCGCTAATCACGACCTGGCTGGTGTGTCAGCTGGCTCCCTAAAAGTGAAGCATAAGAATGGTGGTGTGTCCACGTGTTTGTCAGAGTCTGTATGCAGCCCATATGGAACATCAGCTACCGTTATGGATGTGGCAATGCCAGGAGTTGCTTGTGGACAGAGCTGGGTAAATCCTGTCTCGGACATCACCAAGGACTCATCAACAGACTCATCAGTGTTGGAAAACGTGTCCTCTGAGGGTGTAGCAGTTGAGGGCACAGCAAAAAATGGTCATACAGTGGAAAACTCAGCTGTTCACAGAAGCACTGAAGTGGCCGTGGACAACCCAGCACATAAAGCAGTAGCAATTCCAGACATTACAACGATTGATATGTCACCTTGCGGAACAGTAGTTGATGCCACATCAAATGACAGTTTGACAGTCATGGCATTCCCAGCAGACGGGCCAGCAGTCAGTAGCATGTCAGGTGTGATGGCCATATCAGACCAGGTCATCGTTCACAATGCACCATGTGTCATACAGGTGACATCTTCAGACACAGCCTCAGTCAGACATTGTGGTGTTTACACTGCTGTTGCTGTCAGTCAAGTAGCAGTGGTCACACAAAGTACGTTGGGTGTTCACTCACAATCTGTGGATCAGTTGTCAAAAACACAGATACATGGACAGAGAACAAAGAATGTTTCATGTGTGCCACAGACAGCCCTCACAACAGTTGTTGAACTGGCAGCTATAAAACCAGCCACTGTGCTAGCAGCAGCATCTGCAAACTCTGCATCTGTCCACAGACCTAGTGAGTGTACAGTTGTAGCACAGACTACACCAGTTTTTGAGTCATCAGTCAAAAAGCCAGGTGCAGTTTATGAAATTAATGGAAGTACACAAGCAGTACTAAGCACTTTCAAAAAGCATGATAGTTTGAATGTAACCACTTGCTGTCAAACAGAGGTTAGCCCAGCAGTGACACAGACAGCAACATCTGCCATAGTGAATACAATGCAAGTGCATGTGAGTGCATCAGCAGTGGAACAGAGATCTGTGAACAAGCCAAAAGTGAACGAAGCAAGCATGAACTTGCCAGTTCAGAGTTCATTAACCACATCCCACCTCAAAACGACACATACTGCTGACAGGTTAGGAGTCAGTCAGCAGAATGGTGCAAGTGATTTAAAAGAGAAGCCAGATTCTTCCAAGGCATCACACTTAACTTTGGACATTGTAAACCTGCCAAGTTTAAAATGGGCATCTGTGAACGTACATCCATTAATGACGCCGGCTGCATCAAGCAGTAATGCCATTGATCATGAAAAGGTTATGAACAAGTCAATTGTTATGAACAAGTCAATTGTTCAGACAGCATGCAGCCCATCAGTACTGACACCGACCACTGTCAGCACACCAGCTTGCAGACACAGTATGAGTGGGGTACATTTCCAGCCGACTGTGGGTGCATCAACATCTGTCACACAGGCCCATGTGACTGTGCCTACAATTAAACCAACAGATGTGGGTGTTGCTAGAAAAGCTGGCAAGCAAAAACAAGAAAATTGGCAGGGTGCAAATGGGTCAGAAATGAAACAGGCTTCAAGAGCTACTACAGACACACAGCAGGCAGACAGACAAGTGATGAGTAAATCAACAGATAACATGCCTTTATCAGGCTTGTTATCTGTTCATCATCCTTTGAATAGTTCAACAAATAAAGAGTCAGGAAATCTGTTTGTGAACATGGCTGTGACTTCAAGAAAACAGACAGAAATGACCACACCATTACAGGCAGAGATCATGTCAGTCGATACACCATCACCAAGGAAAATGTCAGTAGAACAAAAAGTAACTGTGGACGTGTCGGCAGTTAAACAGACTGAAGTCAGTGCCTCAACATCTGTACAGAAGGTGCACATAATGAACACATCAGTGAAAGAGACAGAAGTGAGCACAGAAACAGATAAACAAACAGCAAAGAGCACATCAACTCTCAGTCAGTCGGCAGTAAAAGCAACTGTAGTCAAACAGGCAGACGTATGTTCAAAACCAGCATTGAATAGAAGGGTCCGTAAAAAGCATGTTATTGGAAAACTGGACACCAAGTCAGGTTCACCAAGCAGTGCTAATTTTGTGCAAGTGATGGACAAGTCACCAGTCAAGGACCCCACAGAACAACATGAAACCTTTTCACATTCTCCACCAACCAATAAAATCAACAGAAATTCCATAAAAATGGTCAGTGCAGCAACCATTAGATCTTATAACAAAACCTGCGATAGAGATGACCATGGTTCTGTGCAGGTGAGCTCTAATGCTTCAGAAACTAAAGCAGAAATGAAATATTCAAATGTGTATCCTGTATCGGGTAACACTTGTGATTTGAAGACTTCCTCTTGTGGTCAATCACTACAGAATTCTGCTGAATTGCTGTTCAGCCATCAGAAGACAGACAAGAAACCCAGTTCAATCGGCCATCAGGAGAAAAAAATGCCTAGTCTGCACTTTAATACAAAGGTAAAAAATGCTGATCATTCAACTGCTAGAATAAGTTTAGAAAATTATGAAAATGTTGATGATGATACTTCTGGAAATAGGTCAAGCTTGAATGAAAACAGTGTGTCCAGAAAATTAAGCCTTCCCACAATGAGGAAACACAGTACCAGCAAGAACAACGAGCATAACAACTCGTGCATGCAGTCCCATATGGTCAGGACAAGCCCTGGTATGGTAGGAGATATCTCAGTAAATGGAAGCGGAGTGTGTGGCCAAGGTGCCCACACCACATTGAAAAGCTGCAATAAAAATTTCAAGCGTCGGTCTAAAACCGCAGGTCAGTCATCTGTATTGAAGAAACGAAAGATTACAAAAAAAAATTTCAATGACCAGCTTACAATTTTGCCATTGTTTGGCGATGGACATCAGCTTGATCAGATTGCATTGGGCCCACTGTGTAAAACCAAAAAGCCAGGCACAGCTACTTCAGTGAAATCAGTTGTCATTTCTCTTCCAACATCTCAGGAAACAGCCAGTCTTTCTGTGGTTGGGAACATGGAGAACAGTTCAACTTCTTTTTTGTCCAGCCTGCATACAGTTCATTAAAATGTAAACCTATCTTTCCCAGTATTACAGCAGATGTAGAAAATGTGTGTAAACTACATGAAGCTTCAGCAAGTGACACCATGTTTAGTGACACCATTTATAATAGTGGGATGGTGACCTCAAATAACTTACAAGGGAGTGAAGGTGGTGACGCCTTGCCCATGGCCATAATTTCAAATGCTCGTGTCCCTGTGCAGCCAGCTGACATGGAAGTAGGTCACAATACAGTGATGTATAAGTTCCTCCCCTGTGAACCTCAGTACCCACAACCTCCTGTCTCTTCTGGCATGTCATTTTACAACCTGTCTGTGCAAACACCCAGTCTGAATACCATCAGCGCTTCAAATATGTTTCCAACACTACTGCTTGAGGGTAATGAAAACCAAGCAGATTTGTTGAATACACTAATGTAAGTGGACTTCCAGCTGCACATCAGTTTTCATCAGCTATAACTAATGGACCTGGTTATAGCCTTTCATCAGCTGTAACTAATGGTCCTGATTACTGGATTTCATCAGCTGCAACTAATGGCCCTGATTCATTGCAAGCCCAAGGACTGAGTGGGTCCAGTATTATAACTCCACAGTCTATACTTCCAACTGGTATTCCGAGCGGATTTTTTCCAGCATCAGGAGCAAATGAAAATGTGGTTACATCAGCACTGACTGCAATCATTTTACCAGAACATGTTTACCCATGGGCTGTGCAAGCATCTTGAAATGTTTGGTAAGCTTTATTGACAAGCTAGGACTCATGATGCCTTGCTAGTGCTCACAGCTGTTATGATGCATCCCTTCAATATTTTTTTTTTCAACTGTTGTCAAAGGAACTAATGACAGCTTCCAGTAATTCCTATTGCTTAAATAAAGGAAAAGTTTTTTTGTTTTTTTTCTTCGGTGTTACATTTAGTTTTTCCATCTGTGATGTTTAACACTTGTTGAAAATGTGTGTGAGTTAATGGGATGTTTGCTGTGTTGGGTGTATCAATGCAAGCAAATGGTGAACTAAAACATTGAACAGATAAGGAACTTGTCTGTGTGTAAATGGCTCTTTAGCAGATGAGTACATCAAGTAAAATGTTAATGCGAAAGTTCACATAGGGATGATATAATCCTCAAATGATTTTTTTAAAGGTGAAATCTTGTCAAGAATGTGATAGACTTGTGAACAGATATTGAGTATATGTGGCTTTGAATCTTGGCATGTGTTGTCAACCATCGGCATCATCAAGTTTGATGGGAGCTGCTGTAGCAGTCACAACAACTCTCCTCCACTTATGCCTGTATTGACTTCTCAATCAGTATAAGTGGATCATAACAGTGAACTATATATATTAATCACAAGCGCATAATTGAGTTGACCTGGGCTTTGGTTGAAGATCACAACCCCAAAAGCACTAGAAAGAGAGTTCATATATGGCGTGCTCGCCTTCTGTCCTTAACCATTATTGTTTCAGTTATAGTGGAAATTTTGAATGAAACTTTAGTATTGTTGTCTGCAGCTCCTTATTTGTTCCATGCATACAAATTTTGGTGACTTGGTTTAAAAGTAACTCACATTGTTATTTTGTTGTTAAACTGTCTTTCATTTTTGAAGAGTTTTGCTACACAATGTCTTGCTAAATGAAAATTTGGAGTCCAGGCGAAATTCATATGCAGTATTCCAAACTTTGAACTTTGATGTTGCTCTTTGATATGCATGTAATGGAGCAGAACAGTGGGCAGAAAAAACTAAGAAGGAGAAAGAGCAATTGTACATAAGTTAACTGTGAGGTTTTATATTTGTTGATGTTAAACGTTTTTGTGATATGTGACCATCAGATATTTTTTGATGTGTGATGTTAAATGGTTTTGTGATATGTGACCAAGTATTTTTGTGATGTGTGCTACTTTTAATGAAGGTATGGGATGTGCCATGTATGTGTGCCAGAGTTGATATTTTGCAAGCCACCAGCACTATGCGCAGATCAAGCTAAATGTGAATACCAATGGGTGATCCAAGTTTAAATCCATAGTGTATCAAACTATGACAGAACGCTTTACAGTTGAAACAAAGTTGTTTTCTTTCTTTTTTTTATCACTAATAGAATCAGTGTTGTAGTCAGAAACAGAGGTTTATCTTTGATTACAATGTTTGTGGTTATTGATTATTTCTGTATTTGTGATGATCAACCAATCATCCTCTTCAGTGGTCTTTCGGATAGTGTGAGCATCATCAACATTAGTTTCCTTTTAGTCTCGTAGTCAAGGCAAGAAGTGTGAATGTCACATGCTCACATTGGCTGGGTAAAGATTTATATTTTTTTATTGCCTGATCTTGTTCTGGGTCACATCATGACAGTGTTTACAAAGGCCAAGTGTTTGGTACAGTTTAAATTTATGTTTTAAATCGTTGGCAGTGTTTGTTAGATGGACAGTTAGTCACAATTTCTCTCTGTGTTATGCACAAAAAAGAAGGTATGTTCATACTTGTAAAAGTGTTTCTGCAAATCTTAGAAATCAGATTTGCGTTTTATCATTTCCATTATCTTAGTACATCCAGGTCAGTGCCTTGGTTTTGCATAGTTGAAGTTGTTTGATGATGACGATATCTGCTGTTTATTTTTTTGAAAAATGCAGAATGACAGAATGATGTGACAGTTGTGCTGTCACAGGAGCTTAAAACTTCTGTATGAGTTAACTGTGATGTTAAACAGTTTGACATTGTGTTTGTGCACCTGTATAACAAATACCAGTGTTGGGCAATCATTTTTTTTGTACTAAAGTTGTGGGTGCAATGGCATTTTATGTTTGTTGAAGACTTTTTTTAATGATTAAACTGTTTTATATATTCTGATCTCACTTTTTCTTTTTTAACACTTTTACCTTGTTTTGGAGATGGCTTTGGGGCATAATTTTTATACAGACAAGGCAGTTTTATTTGGTCTCCACTCCCATTCTATGTGTGAACAGGATAAAACAGAAAGAAATGTTTGTAACAACTGGATGATGGCACATAGTGATAGTTTCAGTTAATCTTCCCCATCTTAGTGTTCTCTCCTCCAACCTGCAGGAAAAGATGAGGAAAGACACACAGGTTCAGTCTTATGGCAGTGTTTGGTTTACATTTGACAACAAAAAACTTATCTGTTTGATTTTACAGTGTGTGCTGACATTTACTTTGGTTTGTTTTTGCTTGTTTGTCTTTTATTTTTCTCAGATAAATGTCAAAATAAGCACACAGGTTCAGAGTCTTACAGCAGTGTTTGATTGATTTTTGAAAGTATTTTTATCTTTATTTGGTTACATGCAATGTGATTATTTTCATTTTATTTTTCTCAGATAAATATCAAAATAAGCACACAGGTTCAGTCTTACAGCAGTGTTTTATTGATTTTGGAAAGTATTTTTATCTTTATTTTGTTACATGCAGTGTGGTTATTTTGCTCACAGGATAAGTGGGATACTTATGATCAAGACCATGAAGATGCATAAGTAGTATGTGCACTATTTTTAATATAATTTTTTCATTAAGATAAGGATAAATAATTAGCACTTGTATGTGCCATTGTTTTGGTTTTTTCCAAATATGAATCACTGATTTAAAATTAGTTCTGAGTGTTCTAGCTGGTCATGCTGCAGACAAGGAACAAATAACCCAGCTTGGTGATAAATTGGACAGAATGGTCAACACCAGGGACATATCCTTAGAGTATGTATGCACATGCATTGATATGTGTACTTAGGTTCTTTTTCAGTCCCCCCCCCCCCCCACTGCCAGATGTGTACGTTTCCACATGGTCATAGCCCCGATATGGCTCTGGGCAGTCAGCTTGGCTTTAAATGATGAGAATCAGGATCACCCAGCTTCCACACTTTCAGTTATAATTTTTTTGTTTCAGAAATCTGTTCAGAATATAAGCAAAACAAATTTTTGATCCTGTAGCCATATAATTGGATTGTTTGATATGCAGCCACTGTTGAGGTGGTAAGAATGATATAAAGTGATTCTTTTTCACGTTCTGTCTTTCAAAGATTACAAATCATGAGATCTGCAATGACTAAGTTGAACAGTAAGCATCAATTTGTTTTTTGCAACTGTTGTTGTGAAGTGTTGAGAGCAATGTTATAATTTGGATTCTGCATGGTAGAAGGGGAAACAGATTTTGGAAGTGTATGAACTTTTTTTCTTTTTTTTACATTATAATCAGTATGAGAAACAAAGTGGATTCTGTTTTAGCTACTTCCAAAAGTCACCTTGCATTATTATGTTTGAGAAAAAGACAGAAAAATTAACATTTTTTTTCAAGTGATTGCACACATTGTCAGTGAAGTTTGAGATCATGGAATGTGCATTTTGCATGTGTATAACTAATCAAAAGTGGTTTAGACACAGGTTTCACCCAGTGATATATATTGAATTCACCTAAAACATTGCTTGCGCTTCTTTCCTTTGTCTTCATAAGAGTGCCTACTGCTTCATGGCTCTAAAGCTCCTCAAAGAAGTATCATTCATCTATGTTGTTTTAAAGTGGCCAGTCAGAATTGCTAACAGTATAAACTGAATGACAAATGGCATAAAGTGGGCGTAGTATAAACTGATTAATATATTGCTCACTGTATAATCTCACTTACAGAAATTGTATGCTGTATTGCATGAACTAATTGCAGTGTGAACTGAATTCTATACAAGTATATTTTTCAGTGTAAACAACTTGGTATATTTAATTCATTTCACAGTGTGAATGGAATAACATCCAAACATTCATGTTTTGCATTGTTTTGATGTTCAATATCTGCCAGACTTGAATTGTTCAAGTTCCACATTGTTTAATAACATCCAGGCATAAATTGTTTATATACTTGTTGTTTGATAACATTAACATAAATATGTACTTGTTTGATAGCATTAAGACAAATTGTTACATATTATTTGATAACACCAAGACATAAATTGTTCATTTTGTATTTCGTTTGATAACATCAGATGTAAATTATGCTTTATGTTGTTTGGTAACACCAGACATAAATTGTTCATTTTTCATTTCGTTTGATAACATCCAGACATAAATTATGTTCCATATCATTTGACAACATTCTATGTTGTTGGATAATATTCAATGTTGTTTGATACGCCCAGCCATAAAGACCACCTTGATAATAAATGTAGAATAAAAAAAAAAAATTAACATCATAGCATTGCTGTCAGAGTAAGACAAAAACACCCCCCCCCCCACCCCCCTTTTTTTTTCTTTTTCCAGTAATCCAGTTTCTAGGTACCAACAGATAAATTCTTTCACAAGACCACCCTCAAGAGATATGAGTCATTTTCTGTCATGTCTGGAAAATGGGCTGTGATGTGATTTGAGTATACTATTCATAAATGAACAAACTCCCAATGCAGTGTTTGTCTGACAATGTTCACATCGTGTAGCGTAGGACACCATCCAGATAGCGAGATTGATAGATGTTATGCATGGAGGTCTTGTGAGGAATTTATTTGCTATTCAGTATATTTGATAATTTTGAAGCATTCTGATTTTTCTCAGGATGTGAGCATGCACATTGTTTTGTGCATACTTTGCAGATGGTATATTGCTGCACAGGGTGCATACTCTGTCTTTGTTGGGCTGGGATGCTGGGTGTTTTCATGTTTCCATAAGCCACCAGATACTGATCCCATTTACAGGATCCCTAACATACTTACTGGATGTTCTCTGTGCGTATGCACACAAAAGGGGTTTAGGCACATCATGGCTGCACATGTTGACCTGGGAGATGGGAAAAATCTCCACCCTTTACCCACCAAGCGGGAGGTAACCAGTCAGGATCGAGCCCCAGACTTTACAGTCTGAAGTTTTGACTCTTAACTGTATCAATATTCGTGACGTTTTATATTGTGGATTGATTTGTATTATTACAAAAACTAGTAATTATTTTTTTCATGCTCCCTGCAGAAATGGAGAGAAATTTGCACTTTCTCTTTCTTATTGTTTAGGCAGAAAGCAAAGTGCATGTATGTATTCATCTTTTTACATGTACAAGGACATATTTCCCCCTCTGATCCACCTCAATCTTCCAAAGTTTCAGTGGTGTAGATCTTTACCAAATTGGAGTCATAGGCCTATGTGAAGACAGTTCAGGAATCACAAGTGCATAAGTTTGGAAGTGGTACCATAGTTGGATGAATCAAGCATTATCTCAGGATTTTCTTAAAATACAGGGGGGTGCAAAAGTAGGTATACAGTAAGTATTACATCATTATTATAATGCTTAATTCCGCTCTCGATTAGAGGAGTGTGTGAATACCGACGGCAAGCAGTTTGAGTATCTGAGGGATTAAGCATAAATTGGGTGTAGTATAAACTGTGTTAATATATTGCTCACTGTATAATCTCACTTACAGAAATTGTATGCTGTATTGCATGAACTGATTGCAGTGTGAACTGAATTCTATACAAGTATATTTCTCAGTGTAAACAACTTGGTATATTTGATTCATTTCACAGTGTGAATGGAATAACATCCAAACATTCATGTTTTGCATTGCTTTGATGTTCAATATCTGCCAGACTTGAATTGTTCAAGTTCCACATTGTTTAATAACATCCAGGCATAAATTGTTTATATACTTGTTTGATGATGGTAGTCCTTTGTTGCCGAAGATGACGATGAAATCCTGCAGCTCATCTGTGGACGCGCATGTGGCTGTGCAATCCGATCTTGGATGTACAATGTCTGTTGCAGTGGGGACACTGGAATGTCGTGGTTGGGGTGGTTGGATTATGTCTCCTCTCTCTTCTGATAGTCAGCTTCTCCCTGTAGTTGATATCGCTGTTTCTGCTGGCAAGATGGACGGCCCTGCGCCAGGCGTTCCTTTCGGTGGCAGTTCTTTCGAGTTCTTTGGGGGTAACCTGTGCAAACTGGAGGTTTGCCTTTATCGTGTCCTTGAAACGCTTTTTTGGCCTCCCGAGATTTCTTTTGCCACTTGTGAGTTCGCCGTACATCAGTTGTTTGGGCATTCGGTGGTCTTCCATGCGGATGACATGGCCGACCCATCTCATTTGGGCTTTGACAAGCAGGCTTTCTATGCTTTGTGAGCTTGATCGGTTGAGGACCTCAATGTTGGTGATGCGGTCTTGCCACCGGATGCCAAGTATGCTGCGGAGAGCCCTTTGGTGGAACTGCTCTAATTTGTTGATGTGCTTCCTGTAGAGTGTCCAAGTCTCCGAACCGTAGAGGAGGGAGGAGAGCACAACGGCATTGTACACTTTGATTTTTGTTGACAGCCGGACATTGTGCTGGTTTAGTACCTTGTTTTTCAGCCTACCGAGAGCCTGGCTGGCTTTGCTGATTCGTGAATCAATTTCCTGATCGATGGAGCCGTCTGCAGAGATGATACTTCCAAGGTATTTAAAGTTCTTGGTGTTCTTCAGACTGTTGCCATCAATGGTGATGTTTGGAGACAGTGGGTTAGTTTGTGGGGCAGGCTGGTGAAGAACTTCAGTTTTCCTGATGCTTATTGTAAGTCCAAAGAGCTTTGAGGCTTCTGCGAAGTGATTGAGCATTGTTTGCAGGTCCGCTTCCGAGTGAGCATTCAAGGAGCAGTCATCGGTGAAGAGCGCCTCCTGAAGGAGTTCTGTGCTGGTTTTTGTCTTGGCTTGCAGGCGACGTAGATCAAAAAGGGAGCCATCCAGGCGGTACTTTAGGTATATTCCCTTGTCAAGATCCTTGCAGGCGTGGGAAAGCATGGCGGTGAAAAAGATATTGAATAGGACTGGTGCCAGGACACAGCCTTGTTTGACGCCATTTGTAATTTCGAATTCGTCAGTCATGTTGCCACTTGCAAGAACTTGCCCACTCATGCCTGTGTGGAAGAGCTGGATGATCTTTAGGAATTTGGGAGGGCAGCCAATCCGTTCTAGGACAGTCCACAGGGCTTCTCTGTTGACCGTGTCGAAAGCCTTGGTAAGGTCAACAAAGACTGAGTAAAGAGGCCTATTCTGTTCTATGCACTTTTCTTGAATTTGTCTCATAGCAAAGATCATGTCCACAGTGCTTCTCCCTGGCCTAAAGCCACATTGAGCCTCTGGTAGGATCTGTTCTGAGATGGTTATCAGTCTGTTGAGGATAACCCTTGCAAATATTTTCCCTGCTATGGAGAGAAGAGAGATGCCCCTGTAGTTTCCGCAGTCTGCTTTACTACCTTTGTTCTTGTACAGCGCAACTATGAGCGCGTCTTTGAAATCAGCAGGCATTTGCTCTTCTTCCCAGACCTGTAGCAGGATGTCATGGAAGGTTTCCAGGGCTTTGGGGCCTGCTGCCTTGAAGATCTCAGCGGGAATGCTGTCTTTTCCAGAAGCTCTGCCGGAGTTGGTCTTGCTTATTGCCTTTTTGATTTCATCTAGAGTAGGAGGAGCGTCCAGGTCTTCCAGGAGTGGTTGCTGGGGGATTTGATTGAGAGCATCTTGATCAACAGTGGAAGGTCTGTTCAAAAGAGAGCTGAAATGTTCGGTCCAGCGCTTGTTTGATAACATTAACATAAATATGTACTTGTTTGATAGCATTAAGACAAATTGTTACATATTATTTGATAACACCAAGACATAAATTGTTCATTTTTCATTTCGTTTGATAACATCCAGATGTAAATTATGCTTTATGTTGTTTGGTAACACTCAGACATAAATTGTTTATTTTCCATGTTATTTGATAACATCCAGACATAAATTATGTTCCATATCATTTGACAACATTCTATGTTGTTGGATAATATTCCATGTTGTTTGATACGCCCAGCCATAAAGACCACCTTGATAATAAATGTAGAATAAAAAAAAAATTAACATCATAGCATTGCTGTCAGAGTAAGACAACCCCCCCCCCCCCCCCTTTTTTTTTTCTTCTTTTTTTTTCAGTAATCCAGTTTCTAGGTACCAACAGATAAATTCTTTCACAAGACCACCCTCAAGAGATATGAGTCATTTTCTGTCATGTGTGGAAATTGGGCTGTGATGTGATTTGAGTATACTATTCATAAATGAACAAACTCTCAATGCAGTGTTTGTCTGACAATGTTCACATCGTGTAGTGTAGGACACCATCCAGATAGTGAGATTGATAGATGTTTACAGGATCCCTAACATACTTACTGGATGTTCTCTGTGCGTATGCACACAAAAGGGGTTTAGGCACATCATGGCTGCACATGTTGACCTGGGAGATGGGAAAAATCTCCACCCTTTACCCACCAAGCGGGAGGTAACCAGTCAGGATCGAGCCCCAGACTTTACAGTCTGAAGTTTTGACTCTTAACTGTATCAATATTCGTGACGTTTTATATTGTGGATTGATTTGTATTATTACAAAAACTAGTAATTATTTTTTTCATGCTTTCTGCAGAAATGGAGAGAAATTTGCATGTTCTCTTTCTTATTTATTGTTTAGGCAGAAAGCAAAGTGCATGTATGTATTCATCTTTTTACATGTACAAGGACATATTTCCCCCTCTGATTCACCTCAATCTTCCAAAGTTTCAGTGGTGTAGATCTTTACCAAATTGGAGTCATAGGCCTATGTGAAGACAGTTCAGGAATCACAAGTGCATAAGTTTGGAAGTGGTACCATAGTTGGATGAATCAATCATTATCTCAGGATTTTCTTAAAATACAGGGGGGTGCAAAAGTAGGTATACAGTAAGTATTACATCATTATTATAATGCTTAATTCCGCTCTCGATTAGAGGAGTGTGTGAATACCGACGGCAAGCAGTTTGAGTATCTGAGGGATTAAGCATAAATTGGGTGTAGTATAAACTGTGTTAATATATTGCTCACTGTATAATCTCACTTACAGAAATTGTATGCTGTATTGCATGAACTGATTGCAGTGTGAACTGAATTCTATACAAGTATATTTCTCAATGTAAACAACTTGGTATATTTGATTCATTTCACAGTGTGAATGGAATAACATCCAAACATTCATGTTTTGCATTGTTTTGATGTTCAATATCTGCCAGACTTGAATTGTTCAAGTTCCACATTGTTTAATAACATCCAGGCATAAATTGTTTATATACTTGTTTGATAAAATTAACATAAATATGTACTTGTTTGATAGCATTAAGACAAATTGTTACATATTATTTGATAACACCAAGACATAAATTGTTCATTTTTCATTTCGTTTGATAACATCGAGATGTAAATTATGCTTTATGTTGTTTGGTAACACTCAGACATAAATTGTTTTCCATGTTATTTGATAACATCCAGACATAAATTATGTTCCATATCATTTGACAACATTCTATGTTGTTGGATAACATTCAATGTTGTTTGATACGCCCAGCCATAAAGACCACCTTGATAATAAATGTAGAATAAAAAAAAATTAACATCATAGCATTGCTGTCAGAGTAAGACAAAAACACCCCCCCCCCCCTTTTTTTTTTTTTCTTCAGTAATCCAGTTTCTAGGTACCAACAGATAAATTCTTTCACAAGACCACCCTCAAGAGATATGAGTAATTTTCTGTCATGTCTGGAAAATGGGCTGTGATGTGATTTGAGTATACTATTCATAAATGAACAAACTCCCAATGCAGTGTCTGTCTGACAATGTTCACATCGTGTAGCGTAGGACACCATCCAGATAGTGAGATTGATAGATGTTTACAGGATCCCTAACATACTTACTGGATGTTCTCTGTGCGTATGCACACAAAAGGGTTTTAGGCACATCATGGCTGCACATGTTGACCTGGGAGATGGGAAAAATCTCCACCCTTTACCCACCAAGGGGAGGTAACCAGTCAGGATCGAGCCCCAGACTTTACAGTCTGAAGTTTTGACTCTTAACTGTATCAATATTCATGACGTTTTATATTGTGGATTGATTTGTATTATTACAAAAACTAGTAATTATTTTTTTCATGCTCCTGCAGAAATGGAGAGAAATTTGCACTTTCTCTTTCTTATTTATTGTTTAGGTAGAAACAAAGTGCATGTATGTATTCATCTTTTTACATGTGCAAGGACATATTTCCCCCTCTGATTCACCTCAATCTTCCAAAGTTTTAGTGGTGTAGATCTTTACCAAATTGGAGTCATAGGCCTATGTGAAGACAGTTCAGGAATCACAAGTGCATAAGTTTGGAAGTGGTACCATAGTTGGATGAATCAAGCATTATCTCAGGATTTTCTTAAAATACAGGGGGGTGCAAAAGTAGGTATACAGTAAGTATTACATCATTATTATAATGCTTAATTCCGCTCTCGATTAGAGGAGTGTGTGAATACCGACGGCAAGCAGTTTGAGTATCTGAGGGATTAAGGCTGTGCTTGTTATTACATGTATATGCAATATTCATTTGTTTGTATAATAAATGCAGTGATATTGTACGTGTTTTCTTTTTTCATAACTGTATACCTACTTTTGCACCCCCCTGTATTTGTTTTGTTTTCACTGTTATGACATTCTACCATTGTCCTCACGTACTGCCAAGTTTTGTTTCATCGTATGCCTCTTCAAGGTCATAATGACCTTGAGAAATATGCTGAATTTTATGAAATTTTGTATGAAACTGGAATTATTTAAAATGGCTTGACCATTTTGTAGTATTTACTGCAGTATGTTTGTTGGTATGTCTCCAAAAACATGTCAGCATGGATTTCCAAGATTTTATGGATGTTTTTCCAAATTTCATTCATGAATATGATAGCGAGTTGTTATGGCTGTCCATTGGATCAAGGTGGTACAAAATGTTTTTGAAAAAATTTACTTTAGGTCAATTTGCCTGATGGTTAGCAATAAGTTTATTGATGTTGCCAAGTATCTTGATGACCGAATGTGTTTTGTTACAGAGAGGTTGATTTTTCTTTCGAGATTTGAGCTAGTTTTGTTTTTGAGTAGTTGTAGTCATGAAGAGGCTGTAAGTGGTTGCCAAGACTATTATAAACATGACAGGATTTTTTTTGACTGTGTATGGATCTTTACCAAATTTGATAATTATTAAGTAAGCAGTCATTATGTTTACATTTGACTGAGCATTGCTCAGTAATTGCTGGACTGGAAATGCAAAACTAACTTTCTGAAATATGCACCCAAAAAGGAAATAATTGATACGACTTTTGTCACCTGTTTTGTTTTTATAGGAACATAAATGAAAGATTTCTGTTCCAGAGAACGTTAATGTTGAAACATTATAAAAGACTTTGCAAGCAAGTTTTATTTTGTTTTGTTTTTTGTTACTTTACTTTCTGCAATCCCCCCCCCCCCCAAAAAAAAAACAAACAAAAAAAAAAAGAAAGAGAGAGAGAAAATTGCATTGTTCCTTTTTCCATCAGAATCCTCACACGCTTTGGGGGGGGGGGGGGGGGGAACGCATTTCCCCCCACAGTCTGAATTACCCAGGGGGAAAAAAAACTACATTTATGTATAACTTGGGACAATAGATTCCCATTTTAATTAGAATTTCAGGCCGAAAATCTGATCAACTTAAAAGTATGCATTTATTTTGCAGTTTTGAGAAGTGTTACAGGAAACATCATCTTTAAAAACTACCAAGTACTTTGTGGTTTTCGTTTGAGACAGGTAACGAGGACTCTGCTTGATAAAAACAGAATTCCATGTCATTCAGTTTTGTTTAATTTTTCTGTGGTATGTTTTTTCGCCATAAAGATTCACCCTGCAAGGAAATAAACCATTGTGAAGGAGTCATGTGTTTTTCTTCTTCATGCTTTCAGCCTTATCTGATGGAAGAAAAGTCATAACAAGACTCAAAATATTTTAGACTTTATGGCCATTGTCTTTTACAAAAGTGTTTAACTTTTATGTGTGCTTCTATAAAGAAATGTTTCCAGATGCTTGTGCAGTAGAATTTACTAACTATCTGTAGTACGGTTTCCTCAAAATTAAAAGATTCAGTTGCAGGCAATCTCTCAACTTTGCATTTGTATGAAAAAGAATGTACACAGACCCATTTACCCAATGATATATGGTGACTGATATAAATCCGTATAGAGTAAAAGGAATGAACAAACAGCTGTAAAACAACTATGCACCCCAAAATGCTTTTCAGACATTTGTTAACAAAGATCATTGCTGTTTTTACATTTTGGTGTAGTCACAACAACAACAAAATATATGGTATTTATGGCCTGGCCAGTCTCTGTATTCTCAGTGAATACTTAATTGTGAAGACTACGGACTTATTATCATTGCAGTGTGGTAATGCTGTAGCTAATGGGTTTGAGTTGTTGACAAATCATGTTTAAATAGAGGCCCAATCAGTTGCATGGCGTCCACACAGTATTAGCAATCATTTCTGTACAATTGTAGATATGAGATCTAGTTCACACACTGAACACAGGACTAGTACTTACTTTTCTGGGATTTTTTTATTGCAATGATCAGGTGAGAAGTCTGCTGCACAAATGGGAGGTCCAGGACCGTTTTCGACCTAATGCGCTTATGGCAGACACCTTATTAGCTGCACATGCTTGACTGTAAGACATGCATGTCTTTTTACTGTACATTACACAGTTTTACCTGTACGGACTAGATATAGATTTTTAATGAACATTGTTGTTTGGACTGGGATTTTCTTCCCAAGCCCAGAACATCAGAATCAGGCATCAATTTCTGGAACAATTCTGGTGAATGTAGGTGGGTTTAAAAGGTCTGCTTATAACAGGTGGTACCGCCTTTGATTCTGTAGGAGGCGATTTGCATAGCTTCAAAGAACTGACAGAGATACTTTTCTGTTTAAACTGTACAGGCTTTAAAATCCTTTTCTGTTGTAGTTTCAGATTTAACATAGGTAAAGTTTTCTTTACCATTATTTTCATTGTTTGGGGGCCCAGTGTTGGCCAACATTACTAAATCAGATTGCCTGTAGACAATATATAGTTCAACAGTTTCTTCTTTGTTCTTTTGTAGATCTTTGTCAGTTAGATCAAAGGTCCAGCCCAGTGGACATGCCCATGTTTGCATGATTATATCTTGATGTTGGGTGTTAGGTCACTTAAATGTAAACATTATAACAATGTTAGGTCACTTAAGTGTAAACACTGTAATAATTCTTTATCATATGTTTATTGATGGGATGCACCTGTGTACGTGATCATGGCTTGATGTTGTGGATTATAGGTCACTAATGCGAAAATATTGCAGACAGAATTTATTGGATGTTTAATGTTGGACATTAGCCAAATTGGGTGAAATTCTGCTGACCCCTATTCTACCAATGTGGGCAGCAGATTGCCCAGTCATGACAGAGCAAGTTTGAGCGGGCTTCATTATCAATCAAAGCCAAGGAAAAGAAAGCGTATTAGTATTAACCAACTTTTCTTCCCCAGCAAACTGCCCCTTTCCCCCTTTTTCCCCCCAAGTAAAAAATTGCAACGGGTCGTAACACTGCCACAAAACTGTTGCAACTTAACATAAATTATGGTATATGAGACTTGTATTGAGTGCATGCAGACAACGTCATGTTTAAATTTGTAATTTGGAAAACAAAAGTTTCTTCTTGAGACCTTCCTCAGACTGATCAGACTGAATGTCCTGTTGCTTGGCTGGCTCCATTTCCATGGGCTGCCTTTAACAGGTGGTCATGTACTGTAAGGACATACTTGTGGATAGCAGGAGTTTGAATCTGATGTCCAGAGTTGGTACTTATGCTTCCCAATGCCTGGGATATTTTGCTTCACAAAGTGTGATTTGCAGTAAACAGAATACATCTACAAAAATGTCAAAAAATTAGGTAATGATCATTGCCATTCTGTCCTCCTCCGATGTAACATAACATCCGTTCTACCTAATGACCGTTCTTACCCACTGGACGAGGCGGCAGGGAAGTTTTTAGTCCCGTTTTTATTATCCATTGTTTGGTGTCTGTGATCTGTCTGTGACCGTGCGTTCGCGCTTGACAAAGGCTAGTTGGCCGAAAATTTGCGCTTGTTTTGTTTTGTCTTGTTGGATACGCGCTTACATTGGTTTTCTTGTTCTTCTCATTTGTGTTTGCTTGGGCGTGGGCAGTCAAACTTGTTTTGGATCTCGTTCTTATGTGTTGGGAAGATCAGAAACGCTGATTGCCAGGCAACTGCTTACATTCTACTTGCCTGGCCATTTCCACTTCTAAGTCATCTAAGTCATAGAAACATGCACTGCTGAGGGTTCTTCAATATGGGGAATAGATGAAAATCTGGGTTTTCATATCTGATGGTAAGCGGGGTATGGCAAAGCATCCCATTGATATGACATAATTGGCATTACCCTCTCTCTCCTTTCTGGCAAGATGCATTGTCATATATTTTAGGCAAATTGTTTTAACATTTGATATTTTTCTGAATGTAAAGGTTTTAGTACTGTCATTACAAACATCATTAGTAATCTGGAGTAACAGTGTGTCCCATTGGAATGTTATCATTAGGCGCACGCCATCATTGTTATTAAATATTTTGCTTTCAACTAACTTGGAGAGGCTGGAAGTGTGCCACTATGACAATTGTCTCTTTAATTCTGGCGCATAGCTTCTACCCCAGCTTTTGTTGATGGAAACTGATTTAAAATGCTATTACCCTCAATTTGTACCCCTGTGGGGATGCTGTGGGGTCTTTCAGTATAGTACCCCCACTGTCTGGAAATTCTGTGCTAGAAATTTCCTCTTTTCTGTCACTCTCTTTCTTACTCCTTTGCTTTCTGACATTTCTATCATTTTTTGCTTTGCTGGTTCATTCACCTGTATGTGTTCAATGAAGTTTTACTTTCTCTTGGGATTGATAATTGGGCACATGTATTAAGTGCATTTTTTGCTTTAGAAAAATGAGATGTGAAAACAATTTTAGATAATTTAGGCCCCTTTTTTAGTGTCCTAAGTTATGTTTAAATTTACATTCAGGTATGTTTTCTAAATCCGCTATCAATTTAGATTATGTACACGAATGCATTGATATGTGTACTCATTTTCTTTTCCTTTTTTTTTTATCCCCTGTTGAAGAATTGTATATGTTTTGAACGGTTATAGCCCTGATATGGCTGTGCGCAGTAGGCTGGGTTTTAAACAGAAATAACAGTAACAGTAACCCTGAATTTGTAACCGTTTAACAGAGCTTCTGCAATGATGACGTGTGCCCATTTTTGATCTTCATAATATGTTTGTTTGTTAAATGCTGAGAATATTAAACATCAGTCCATAAACTTTTCCTGGCTTTTTTTAAAAAGAAGACAGAAAATAACACGCAAGTTTTGGGATATTGTTTTACTGCTCACATCTAAGGAGAAAGGCTGTTCAAGAACAATTGGCTTACACATATATGGTGCTCACCAAAAGCAAATAATAGTAACAATGAAATTGGCCTGGTTACAAATTGTACTTGGTTCCATTTTTGATAACAAAGTGGGAAGAAATGGCCTTGTCATTGTCTTAAGCATGAAATCAATGAAAGTATGTCTTTAAATACCATTAATCTGAAAATAATGTTTCTTGTATATACTATTTATATTTTCATACATAACATTCAGGCTTAAATATTTTCATTATCATGGCAAAATAGCCCCCTGGTATAATCCATATTAACAAAAAATCTAGAAACATGCTTGAGACCTTAAACCGGGTTTTTGCTAACAACAGGTAAGGGCGAGAAAAAACAATATATTGGCAGATTACTCTAGTTCTTGTGCTGAAAACAAGATTAAAAACAAAAAAACAAGATGCCAGACACAATATAATTCTACATTAAAAATTTTTAAGTATACATTAAAAATTTTTTTTAGAGTATAACATTTCTAATCAGACAAAATGCCAGATCAATGGTATCCAAGTAACTGCACAACAGAAAGATGCAAGGACACCAAGTATGTCAATAGAAACAAGGACACTGAAGATTGCTCATTTTACTGATGAAATACACAGACCTCCATCTAATGTAACAATAACTAATGTTATCTCCAGGCAACAAAATACACAAAAGACTAGGAGATTCAAGGAGAAAACACACACACACGCACAACTGTACACACACACACACACCACGCAACTGAACACACACATGCACACAGCTGTATATTAAGCCAATTAACAGTCATTTTCTGCTGAGAATTTTTTGTAAATGTGATCTTGAGAAATGCTATTTCTTCATAAATCCACACACTACTTGTGAAAAAATACTGTCATCACACAGTTCCTGAACTAGAGCTATGCCTGTTGAGCATTCTGTGCCACTGGTGGATATTCGTATGAACTTTGGGGTTATTGGCCTACCATTTTTTGCGTATTGTATAAATGTAGAATTTTCCATAAATGGCATTGTGAGGGTGGTGTCCACCACCTTTCCCTTGCCATTAAAAGGGACTGGTGCCCTTTTACAGCTGTGGGTGGAGTGGGATAGTATATTTAAGCCAGGGCATGAACATGGTCACCCATTCATGTGGCAACCATGCTCACACTTTGCTTCAGCTTTTGGAAGCATATGCTGTAACCACAATAGTATCCACTATGCTATCCTGTCATCTAAATACAAATAATAAAACTATATATGAAATGCAAATGTGTGAAAACCATCCATGTACAGCTGAGAAGTCTAGCAGAGACAATCTGATCATGTTATGAATAAAGCCACATCTAGTTCAATCGGAATTAATCTCACTGTTTTAAAACAATAACAAAATATTCAAACAAGGAAATACACTTCCACAAGTACAGATTTCATGTTCACAACATTGTAAAAAAGAAATCACATGAAAATTGTGTTCTAGAGATTATGTATGAAGAAGATAGAGAATCTCGAATCATAATACTGGCCAGTATCGTTATGCTTCAAGGTGAAGAAACATTGTACAGCGGTGACAGAATATACAGTTATGCTTCTAGTGGAGTGTATGCTCTATGACATACTACTGTCAAGGCTTCAAAAGCTGGACAAACAACAACAACAACGACAAAAATGAAGCAGTAACTGACAAGGACTATTTTAAGTTTTAGGACAGCAGAAAATGTCTGATGCAAAATTTTGAGAAACTTGTTTAGTCTACAGAAAGGGTGCATGCACAATGCCATCAGAAAGCCAAAGAGACCTATCAAATGTCAAATGATATACTACCAAAGAGAACACACATGTGGTATGTATGTGAACATTTTCTGTGTGTCTGCCTACTTTTTTGTTGTTTGATTTTTGTTCTGTTGTTTGGTTTCTTTTTCATAAAGGCAGAAAAACATTGTAGATTATTTGCTTCATGCTCTGATGCAGGAGCTGTAGCAACATGACATTATATACAATAGCATATATACATTCAGTATTTTACTTTCACTCTGTGACCCATTGAAAAGTCAACAACGGAAACTGCAGGTTATACATTCTAATGGATACATCACAAACAGGCATCGACAAGGTATACTGTGTAATTGTAGAATATGTAGAATATATTGGCTTGCTCCTTTACTTCTTTTGCCCACTTTCTACTGGTACTACCATCTAGGCAGCAGTTTCTTTTTCTTCTTTTTTCAACTTTTATTTCTAGGCCTTTCTTGAGTATCCATTTAGTCTCATTTTTAAGCCTTTCTTGAGTATCCATTTATTTTACAGGAACTGGCAAACCAGTCAGTCAGTTAAGTCTGGCACATGTTTTAACACTTCCACGTGATGAGCTTGCACATTGTTCCTGTACCCAAGATGCACTGCTGAGTCTACAAATGATACTTATATCAGTTCTTTTGTCTCTATCAGATTATTTTTCATCCAAATCAATTCCTTCATTTCATTAAATAAACACTGAGGACAATAAAAAAAAATACCCATAGTGGTTGGAACGTATGTTACATATGATTTGCAAACATGACACAAAACACTGAAATACATTTGTGACAAAAATCCCACATGAATTCTGAAGCCTGCAAGATCATTGCAGAAGACAACATTTATGAGAACAGTTTTCAAGCTTTCAGCTGCTTTTGGTCCAAAGCATATCTTTTCAGGGATTTGTCCACCAAACCAATATATTTTGGTCATGCTACAAACATGGTCAATAACAATACTAAAACATGGTCAATAACAATACTAAAACATGGTCAGTAACACTGCTACAAACATGGTCAGTAACACTGCTACAATGTAACATTGCTACAATCAGTAACAATGCTACAAATGTGGTCAGTAACAATGCTACAAACATCAGCAACAATGCTACAAACGTGGTC
Organism: Monoplex corrugatus; assembly: GCA_030674185.1. Lineage (NCBI taxonomy): Eukaryota > Metazoa > Mollusca > Gastropoda > Littorinimorpha > Ranellidae > Monoplex > Monoplex corrugatus. The sequence continues at coordinate 13,202,156 of JAPXFY010000014.1, read as the reverse complement.
AGTAAAATTCTACAACATAATAACTGCTTCACACAGTAACAACACTGCAAACACGGTCACTAACAATGCCACAAACATGGTCAGTAATTAAGCTACAAGCACAGTCACTAATAACTGCATTGCAGCAAATTCAAGTAGAAATTATAAAGATCTCTGTTAGATGATGACAAACGATTTACAGGGAAATTTCCGATATGTACAGAGGTCAACTATTGTTGTGCACAATGGTCAAACATGATGAATAAACCTAAACAAAACACATAACCCCAAACAAACCAATTTAACCGATGGCCAGGGAAAAAGGAATGAAAGAGTTGCCAACTGTCTATAATGCCATGAATAAAACGCTTTGGAGCAAAAAGACAAAAAAAATGTCAGATCAAACAGTTAAGAGTATGTTTCCATAAATCGAATATGGAAGTCTCGAAACCTGCCAAGCATCTCTCCAAGCTTTTCCACTGGAGGGAGAATGGTGGTCCTGCAATATGACCAAAAAAATCACTATTAACAAACTGTGCATATACATCCATGTTTTGACAAGCATGTACAGCAAAACTCCCAATTTCATATTTCACATACTTGTGCAACTGTCATCAGTGCAATAGGATTTAAAACAAACACTTGAAACAATAATTCATCTGGATGTGCTTTCTGGAACACAGGAATCACAATGAAGGATACATTTTATGGGATCCGAAATAATCTAATATAACTGAAGTGCATAAAGTATGCATTTTTTTGCAAAAATAGTCCAACTTAAGGTGTGCATTCCAAATCATTTGCTATATTGATCTGAATATCAAAAGAGCAATACTGGGCTGGAGAATTCAATACATAGTTATGACAAACTGTAGGAAACCATTTCCGCTCACACGCAAAGAATGTTGGTTCAGATAGAATCTTGACTAATTAAGGTCAGGTGTACCACACATAAGAAAACTGAAAAATCTACATATTCAGAAGCACACACATTTGTCCCTATCAATACATTCCTCACATAATACCTTCATTCATATGGAAAATATTTGTACAGAAATTTCCTATCACAAGAAATGTAAAGATCTTTACAATAATTCTACACAACGTGATCAGGCAAGATTTTTGTGCCAGCATTTTAATGCTGCCTTGAGACATGAAGCAGCGCTTCTGGTGGGCAGTACAATGCCAACAACGGTACAAAAATGGTCCCCATAAGAAGAAATTAAACCATATAAAAAGAAATTAAAATGGCAACAATAACAAATTTCCTGGACCTTACATGCGTTTAAACTAATTTTCACTCAAAAGGTCAAGAGACAGTTTACACAATAAACTGTGATCAACACACTGACCTGAACAGTTTACACAACGAACTGTGATCAACACACTGACCTGAACAGTTTACACAACGAACTGTGATCAACACACTGACCTGAACAGTTTACACAACGAACTGTGATCAACACACTGACCTGAACAGTTTACACAACGAACTGTGATCAACACACTGACCTGAACAGTTTACACAACGAACTGTGATCAACACACTGACCTGAACAGTTTACACAACGAACTGTGATCAACACACTGACCTGAACAGTTTACACAACGAACTGTGATCAACACACTGACCTGAACAGTTTACACAACGAACTGTGATCAACACACTGACCTGAACAGTTTACACAACGAACTGTGTGATCAACACACTGACCTGAACAGTTTACACAACGAACTGTGTGATCAACACACTGACCTGAACAGTTTACACAACGAACTGTGTGATCAACACACTGACCTGAACAGTTTACACAACGAACTGTGTGATCAACACACTGACTGAACAGTTTACACAACGAACTGTGTGATCAACACACTGACCTGAACAGTTTACACAACGAACTGTGTGATCAACACACTGACCTGAACAGTTTACACAATGAACTGTGATCAACACACTGATCTGAACAGTTTACATAACTGAACTGTGTGATCAACACACTGACCTGAACAGTTTACACAATGAACTGTGTGATCAACACACTGACCTGAACAGTTTACTAATGAACTGTGTGATCAACACACTGACCTGAACAGTTTACACAACGAACTGTGATCAACACACTGACCTGAACAGTTCACACAATGAACTGTGTGATCAACACACTGACTGAACAGTTTACACAATGAACTGTGATCAAACACTGACCTGAACAGTTTACACAATGAACTGTGTGATCAAACACTGACCTGAACAGTTTACACAACGAACTGTGTGATCAACACACTGGCCTGAACAGTTTACACAATGAACTGTGATCAACACACTGACCTGAACAGTTTACACAATGAACTGTGTGATCAATACACTGACCTGAACAGTTTACAAATGAACTGTGTGATCAACACACTGACCTGAACAGTTTACACAATGAACTGTGATCAACACACTGACCTGAACAGTTTACAAATGAACTGTGTGATCAACACACTGACCTGAACAGTTTACATAATGAACTGTGTGATCAACACACTGACCTGAACAGTTTACACAATGAACTGTGATCAACACACTGACCTGAACAGTTTACACAATGAACTGTGTGATCAACACACTGACCTGAACAGTTTACATAATGAACTGTGATCAACACACTGACCTGAACAGTTTACACAATGAACTGTGTGATCAACACACTGACCTGAACAGTTTACACAATGAACTGTGTGATCAACACACTGACCTGAACAGTTTACACAATGAACTGTGTGATCAACACTGACCTGAACAGTTTACACAATGAACTGTGTGATCAACACACTGACCTGAACAGTTTACACAAAAACTGTGTGATCAACACACTGACCTGAACAGTTTACACAACAAACTGTGTGATCAACACACTGACCTGAACAGTTTACACAAAAACTGTGTGATCAACACACTGACCTGAACAGTTTACACAACGAACTGTGTGATCAACACACTGACCTGAACAGTTTACACAATGAACTGTGTGATCAACACACTGACCTGAACAGTTTACACAAGAACTTGTGATCAACACACTGACCTGAACAGTTTACACACGAACTGTGTGATCAACACACCGACCTGAACAGTTTACACAATGAACTGTGTGATCAACACACGACCTGAACAGTTTACACAATGAACTGTGTGATCAATACACTGACCTGAACAGTTTACACAACGAACTGTGTGATCAACACACTGACCTGAACAGTTTACACAATGAACTGTGTGATCAACACACTGACCTGAACAGTTTACATAATGAACTGTGTGATCAATACACTGACCTGAACAGTTTACACAATGAACTGTGTGATCAACACACTGACCTGAACAGTTTACATAATGAACTGTGATCAATACACTGACCTGAACAGTTTACACAATGAACTGTGTGATCAACACACTGACCTGAACAGTTTACACAATGAACTGTGTGATCAATACACTGACCTGAACAGTTTACACAATGAACTGTGTGATCAATACACTGACCTGAAGTGGTATGTTCCCTCCACCTGACCAAACCCACTGCCAGGCACCACACAAATTCCTGTCTCCTCCAACATGTTGAAGCAGTAGAAAGCATCTGGGGCCTGGCCCTTATCCTGGAAAGGTCAATGTTATTTTCTTAAAACTAATCTCACATGATTACCTACAAACATCATAACAATGTTTCTGCAGAAAAAAAAAAATTACCAAAAACCATGTAAAATGAGCCTAGCCCCTTCACAAGATGTTATCTACAAATAAGTGAAGAATCACCAGCTATACTATGCATTACACCAATACACCAACAATATCCATGGAAGTTCCATGTTTTGAATTCCAGTTTTCACATGATTTTACCATGGTCTCCCCTCTAACTTTCAAAGATTTGTATACATTCATCACATAACTTGCTAAAGTTTGCTTACCCAACAGAGCTCTCACACAGAAAGAAAATTACAACTGAATGTACCACTACTGACAACTCCTCCATACCACTTTTTCCCAAAATAAGATCACCAATGTGTGTAACGGACAGACGACGATGAAAGAAACAGGCAACATTTCTGTGCCAGAGGAGGCAACACAACTTAAACGATAAGACAGCAAACCTGTCACAAAACTGCAAATGGATTATCTCAGCAGTTTATTAAAAGAAACTGGTTGAGACTGCTGAATCATAACAAGGCTGTGATGCTTCAAGTACATCTGATACACACTGCTTTTTGTATCAGACTTGCTTTTCTTAAGAACTCTAACAGTCATTGCATCTTTTTTTTTATTCTAGTCTTGCAATTATTCATCCACCGAAACAGAGAAAAGGAAGGAGAGATACACAAAAAGCAAAGAAAAGTAATCATTACTTGCAGTTGAATTCAAGATTTCTCATGACTGCAATATGAATTCCATGATTTTCCAGGCCTAGAAACACCACATTTCACTTAAAATCAACATTTCAGCATACATTACAGATAGTGTGCTTTTAATTGCCGATAGCTGTTTCTGAACCTATTTTCACCATGTCTGACCTTGGCAGCCTGGATAGCTTTCTTGGGCAGTTTGATCTGTGGGAAGGCATACATGGCCCCTTGCACAGTGTTACAGCTGATGCCGGGGATGGAGTTGAATGTCTCTGTCACCATTTTGGCTTTCTCTGCCAACTGGCCCAACACCATCTCCCGTTCCTGCACACACACACACATGAAATATTTTTTTATCTTTCAAAGCATTTCCATGCGCATACCTTCAAACACACAACCCACACACATACACACACAGATTAACAAAGTACATTATTTTAAAAATCATTACAATATATCTCATATACAAGACAGCATTTGCTTTCAGGGAGTTTTAAATGTAAACAAAAACAAAACAAACAAACAAAACTGATGGGTGATTTACCAGCAATGCTTTTTATAAAGTACCAGTTTTTGGATCAACACATACCCTGTCATCACTAATTGAATATTCAATAACTATCCAAACATTGTCCATTCCTGTCAGAGGCAAGAACTATCAAAATGGTGGACATGTCACTAATGCATACATCACAGCAAGAGCTCCTACACTATCCCACACTACAAGCAACTTGTGCCTTCATGAAGAAGTCATTGTACCAGACGGTTATTGAACAATCTCATGCCAAATTGGACCTTTCAACTTCACAACCTAATTTTTCATCCAGACCACAAGACTGACCATTTGAAGGTGGCCATGCTGATATATGTAACACGAATACCACAGTAACTTTCCACGTAGATCACCACTTTACTTGCATGCCCTACATCATGAGTGTTCAGTAACCCATGTTATTTAAATAGTTGTTTCGTTAAATACTCCTTGCTGTACATTATACAACAATTTTCATAATGTATTGCCCACAATTCATGTTTCCTTATGTCCTCTATTTGTCTGGACATGTTCTGAGTGTGTGGGCACATAAATGTGTGTGTGTGGTGGTGGTGGTCTTTGATTTAATGTCTATTCACTAAAGTGATTTTAGACAAAAAACAAAAACAAAAAAACCCAAAAAAACCAACAACAAACAAACTTGCAAAAGGTTAATCTTCAGGAAAAAAAAATGAACCAGAAAAACAAGACAAGAAAGAAAAATTCACAAATGACGTTATCATAATTAACGATTGAAACAGTAAAATTAGCTAACCATAACACTGAACATGAGAAGTAACGGCACGTTAAATATATTTCGCTATCGGACTTTTTGACAGGCTAACAAAAAATTCATATGTTAAGGATGGTGAGGCAAATATGTCAGAAACTGTCTTCGTTGATAATGTAGGTATATGTTGTTTTACCCGAACGCATGAAAGAATATGACTATGTGTTATCTTCTTTCCACACAGGCACACTACATTCCTGGTGTATTTTGTTTTGAATGCATCAAGTTTCCACCTATACATAAGGGATTGTATACTTCTGCTGGCAAGGAACCGCTTAGGTGTTTTGCTAATTTCAAAATTCATGTAACATTTTTCATACTTTTTCTGTTTATCTTGAAACTGCTTCCATACGTAGGCGTCCACTAAGGTATAACACTCATGCAATGAGAGGGAAAGTTGTATATGATTTGAATCTGGTGAGCTCTTTGCCCCCCGTTTGGCAGCCCTATCAACCATATCATTGTAATGAAAAGAACTATGAGATGGTATCCAGCAGAAAGTAATATCAGTGCCTCTTAAGGATAAACTATTAATCAAGTGAGTAATTTCCAATATCATTTCAGATCTTGTTTGTAATTTTGATAATTCAAGAGCTTGAAGTACAGATTTTGAATCAACGCAAAAAAGTATCTGGGGAATTGTCCTAGGAAGATTTATCATACAATTCAAAGCCATTAAGATTGCAAAGAGTTCTGCAGTAAAGATAGATTTATAAAGTCCTATATAGAAAGATTTCTCAATTTTGAGAGCAGGTATTAAAAACGCTGAACCTGCTTGTCTTTCAATTATTGAACCATCAGTGTAAACTTTCAAGTGATCGGAATAAAAGTCTTCTATATGACATTTAACGTGACATGCCAGTAAATTGATATTATCTTCTTTTTTAAGTCAGTGTGGTGTATGTCAAATCGTGCTCTTTGAAGTTCCCAACTGGGTACTGGTGAAAACGAAGGTCTTAAAGTTACAGGACCTGTGTCTAAATCAATTCCAGAGCCTTTCATAACATCAGCTGTAAATGTTGCAAGCGTGACCTGTGAGGATATTGATTTAGCTCTTTTTGGAAAGTCGGTGTCTGATCTTACTTTTGTCTCTGTTTTGATGCTGTTTTCTATGGTAGTGTTTCTTAACAGAAATTTAGTAGAAGCGACTTTCCTTTGTTCATCAAGTGGCAACAATTTGATTGCATTGTATGTACGATGGCAACAGGCATGGATTGGAAGACCCAGCGCAAGTTTGAAACCTTTACAATCTATGCTCTGCAGTTTTGTGAGTAAGCGTTTTGGTGCGCTGAAGAATATTTCTTGGGCATAGGTTAATTTAGATCTAATAAGCGATTTACAGAGATGAACAAGTGTTGATGCATCTTGTCCCCATATCTGTTTGCGAACTATTTTCAAGAAATTTAAACTTTTTTGAGCTTTTGTTAATAAGTATTCAATATGCTGATTCCAAGATAATTTGGCTGTAAGGAAAACTCCTAAGAATTTAATCGACTCATTATACTGAAGAAGAGTATCTCCCAGTTTGAACGTGGGAACATTTGCTGGGTTAGCTCCACTGTTAAACAAAACTATCTTTGTTTTTTCCACGGATAGATGTAGTCCATTTTCTACCATATATCGTGCTATTTTATCGAGTTCTAATTGATAACATTTACGTGTATAATTAAGACAGCGCAAAGGAGTTTTTCTTTTCATATTGACCTGCATCCACATGCATAAATCATCAGCATATTGAGCTAAAGTTACATGTTTAGAAATTTTACTGGGTAAGTCATGCAATAATATCATGAAGAGAAGGGGAGCAATAACGGATCCCTGGGGGATACCCATTTGAAGAAATCGTTTTGAAGAATACACATTTTCGATCCTCGTTTGAATTACGCGGTCTTCTAAGAAGCATTTGACATAATCAAAAATGTGACCTGTTAGCCCAATACTTTTCAATTTGAATAATAATCGGGAGTGCCATACTTGGTCGTATGCTTTAGTTATATCAAAGAATGTAGATAAAACACATTGGCGTCTGGCAAATTGTTGTTTGATATTAGTAGTTAGCTTTGTTAGGAGTTCCACTGGTGACCTGCCTTTTCTAAACCCTGCCTGATTCACTGGTAATATGTTGTTCTTTTCACAGTAGTACATCAATCTCTTTAAAATTACTTTCTCCATAAGTTTACATACGTGTGATGTTAATGCAATTGGCCTATAGTTTTTCAAGTCAATATTGCATTTACCTGCTTTTAGTACAGGAACCACAATTGATTGTTTCCAATAGTCGGGCAGTTTGCCGCTATTCCAGCATTTTTTAAACATATTATGTAGCAAGATTAAATAATTTTCTGGTAAATTTTTCAACATCTCATTGGAAATTGCATCAAATCCTACTGATGTCTTTTTATTTGGAATTGATTTAATGGCATCTTTTAATTCTTGGAGCGTGATTGGTGCATTTACGTAGTGCGTATTATCTGGGACATGATCCTTGTATGCGTCGGTCTTTTCTTCCTGTACCCTATAATTTCTACTAGAGGCAGGAAGTCCTTCTACTCGACAGACCTCAGCAAACATGTCTGCAAAAGCTTCTGCTTTCTCCTGTGAGCTAGGTAAAGGGTTGTTTTCTAGCTTTACTGGAATTGATGGCAACATGATCCCATTTTTCATTGTTTTCAGTTTTTCCCAAATCTTTTGCATATCTTTATGGACACTTACTTCACATGTACAAAAAGATGTCCAATATTGTTCTTTAGCTTGTTCTATGACTCTGTTACAGTTTATGTTCGCACTTTTCATTGCCGTATGATTTTCAGGTGACCTATTAGCTATATATTGTTTGTATTTTCTTTCTTTTCGTTGACTGCCTTTTCACAATCTTTATTCCACCAGACTTTTCCATGATGTTTTCCTGTTTTTGACGCTTTAAGTTCTGGGATTGAAATTTTTGCAGCCCTTAAGAGTGACTTACAGAAATCTGCGTACATATCGTTTAAGGTCGTTGTTTCAGATAGATCTGTTCTTGTATTTCGTAGGAAAGCTTTAAAACTGGCCCAATCTGCGTATTTATAGTTAAACTTGGGTAAACTATCTTGTGGTATTGCATCAAACTCAGTGATGTGTGTGTGTGTGTGTGTGCGTGTGCGTGTGTGTGTGTGTGTGTGTGTGTGTGTGTGTGTGTGTGTGTGTGAAAAATACAGATATGCAAAAACCCCAACCCCAAATCAGGTTTATCATCATTATTGTGTTTAAAGCCCAGCTGGCTACACAGAACCACATCAGCACTATTACCTGTTTCAAAACAAACATATCATCTTGCTGACCTCGAAAAAAAAGAAGAGAAAATTAACTACACAAATCAATGCATTTACACACATGGTCTCGGGATATACCGTAAAGTTGGGCTATATAAGCCGCGACTTTTTCCCCCTGCAAAAAAAAAGATGCGGCTTATTTGCAGATTTTCCCGATCCCAGGAGCATCACATTCTCGTCTATTCTCAGCTTCTCTTTAACTCACCAAAATCATGTTCACCCTTCATGAATTTTTCAGTGAGCTCTATGTCAAAATGTTAACTGTTCACATTAAGGTGTCAACTGTTAACTGTTCACGTTTTTAAATCAAATCCGCACACATTGAAGCATTCGGATCGATATTCAGATCTGCTCTGCTCAAGCGTACACCCTCATCATGCCGAAAACGCGACATAATGCCTACGAAGCAGTCTTCAAGTTGAAGACGATTGACCTGGCCATTGAAAAAGTGCGGCTTAAAAACCAGTGCAGCTTATGTGTGAATATAGTTAAGATTTTTCCATAATTTGGCGGGTGCGCCTTATATACCTGTGTGCCCAATAGCCTGAACATTACAGTGCTACTGGTGTTGACCATTCTGCCCAATTTATCACCAGAGGGTTTAAAGAAACAAACTGAATGTAAATGTACAGGCCCATTTATATTCAAATTACTGAAAAGTACTTCCACACATCACATTTCCTGTGAGCCACAAATGCAGTTAATTCATGTACCCAATTCTCAATCTTGATAATAGTACGCAAGGCCTTATAGAACACATAAAGGTGAATGGACTAGCAAAGTAGAAAATGATAGGAAGAGACAAAAGAAAGCAAAGAGTGACAAGAGGAAATTTCTAGCAAAGAATTTCCAGCAGATAAACTTCTCCTGGCATCTCCATGATGGGAAACCAGGATTAAAAAAAATAATAACACTGTAAGAACAGATGAACAAAATGTAGCTTTATTACACACACACACACACACACAGACACACACACACACATTCACACACATTCACACACAGACACATGCTCACACGCGTGCATATAAACATGACACATGCATACAGTCTGGTACACACACAGATGGATGAATGGATAATGCTTTCTAAATGAACTATTTCTCACAAACAATATATGAAACCAACTATAAAAACAAATTCAAACACCATCATATCTCTATAACCAAAATATGTTGCTCAACAGAAACAGAACAACATATCTCTGTATTTTTCCAAGCAGATTTTCCAGTCTGGTGCACCAAACAAAAAATAAAATGTCGTCACGTCTCCATATCCAAAATGTGTCTCTCAACATAAACACACTAAACATCTCTGTAACCTAGCCTACCTCTGTAAAAGCCATGGGTGGTTCCATACCCATAACATATGACATGCAGGTGTTGTTTTCTCAGGAATGAAATTACCCATGATGTATGCCAGGGTTAAACTATGTTTTTGTTATTGAATAACACTTGTTAATTTTTATAAACAAACTATTTTTGGAATGCAGATGCATCAATCCCTAGTGACAAAGTCATAAAATTTCATGGGAATGGCGCAATACATAAGTTATGGCCTTTTATATAAAGGTACAGGGGATTTTTCACTCCCAGCATATGGCAAAGGTTCAAAAAGTCACTGATTATACATACACTACACTAACTCTTACCTTACAAATGCCAAGCATTAAATGTGACAAGAGATTCATACCTTACTGAAAGTTTCATAAGAGGGTTCTCCAGGTTTGGGGGGATTGACAACAACATCCATCACAGCCTGTCCCGACACAGAGGAGCACAGTTTGGCTGAGATCGACTTCACCATCATGGCCTTCACCGCAGGATCAAAGTTAATGACCTCCGCATATCCTCCTCGAAATCCGCACCTGCAAAGTTTTATTGGTAAACACTGGGTGGGTGGAGAAAAATTGATGCAAAAATTACAATACACAATGACAAAAATATAACTGACTTATAAATACATAGTTCTGTGTATGGCTACTGACTTGAAGGATGTGGGTTCGAATCCCATGAGATCTGTCAATGTCACTGTGGGATTTTTCAGCCCCAACCACCTCTGACCCAGAGTTAAGCATGCTACGAGCTCACTGGGAAAATCAGGACCACACAGTTACTTTCATCCACTTGTGGTACTGAGTGCAGTGCTCAAATTTCGTGTCTAACACCACAGGTGTCTTAGGCCTGGTTAATACCAGGACATATGATAGGGAACATTCAGTACAGTCCTGTCATCACAATCTCAATCCAGAATGGAATCCCATGGCATTATGACTATCATTCCTATCATCACGCATAGTCACAGCATTAAGAAAAATACTCAAGATTCTGTGACCAGTGTTGTACAGACATGAACCCCCCCCCCAAAAAAAAATTCTTTAGTGAAAATAATAGTTTGGTGTGTGAACTGGAAGTGTCTGTCAGATCTTACAATAAAGCATTATAGTTTCATGCTTATACAACACAGCTTCAATTGAGCTGCATACAATTTTCTTTCTTTTATGCCTCACCTGCAAGATCATTAACTTTGCAAAACCTGTCTATCGTTTTCATTATCAACAAGCATCACAAAATTTCAGATTCTCTGAAAATTCAATACTTGTTGGAAACCAAATGCTCATATATCCATAGCAATACATGAATTATAATTCACCACAGTACTCACTCCCCCATGTATCCTTTGGATGTGGACATAAAAGAGGCCAACTCCATGGTGTTGTAGTCTGGCCCCATCTCCATCAGTACCTTCTTGAAAGAGTGGAACTGACTACCACTGGCATACACATTGTGCTGGTACACCTGTAATGTAACAGTGATTCATGAATACAAAACAAGTGCATTCTTTAAAAAGTAGTCAGTAATAAACAAGTACAATAAGCTGAGATTCTCAAGATGAAATGCTCTTTTTCCAAAAGGAATACCAAAGGAAACTTGTAAATATGGAAAGGCAAAATGAATTCCATACATTTTTTGTATTTAATTAAGAACAGGAGATGATATCATCAGTAACTGAGCTTTGAAATGTATAGCTTTTGTCTTGTGTAACCTGTTTGAAAATTCTTCTCCCTTAACTCTGTAAAAAGTCATTGAGGCCCCACACTAAAGAACTGTTCATCAGATTCCTTCAGCTCGGTTGGTTGTGTGCCAAAGCTTGGGTCTCTGGAAATGGTTTCTCTATCACTAATGCAATGTTTCCAGTTCACTGTTTTTCTGTCACCCCCTCCATCTCCCTCCTTCAACAGTTCCGTGGAGGATTGATTCAGCAAGGTCAGTGGATCTTGTTACAAGGCCACACCAGCACAGTTCTCTTTTCTTAACTGAAGTCAGCAGATTTTCACATGGTCCATTGTGCTGCTAGATGGTTTGGCACACTTGTTCTCTGGTAGTATCATCAGTGTATCTGATGTTTAGTATCTTATCATAACATCTCCTTTCCATGGCTTGGATTCGTCTTTCCAAATCCACTGAGAAGGTCCATTCTTGCAAGCATTCAGGGAGACGGAATATAATAATGCTTGTAAAAGCTTGATCTTGTGTTTCACAGACATATTCTTGTCTTCATACATGTTTCAGCCTGGACAGAGCTTTATCATCTTCGCTGCCCTTCAGAGGCTCTATATCTAACTTGGATTCCTCGTTGCTAATGATGGATCCCAGATAAGTGGATTGTAGAATAGCTTCTAGCTTCAATCTATGGACAGTTATATCAATAGTGATGGTGATGTTCTGCCTGGTTATAAATTTGGTCTTCTCAGCGCTAATTTCCATATCATATCTTGTTGATGTTTCATCTAGTCTATCACACAAGTTTGGCGAGATCTTGCTCACTGTCTGCCAGCACACCAATGTCATCTGTGAAGTAAAAGTTTGTGATGGTTCTTCCTTCATTCAATGCGACAGTGACGACATGATCATCAAAAGCATGTTCTTTCTTCTACTCTATTCTTACTGTTGCTTAAAGCCCAGCCGACTGTGTAGAGCCATATCAGGGCTATAACTATTTCAATGCACATACAGTACTTCAACAGGAAAGAAAAGAAAAGAAAAATTAAGTACACACATCAATGCATTCAAGCACATAATCTAAGGAGATGCCCCTGGCGCTGACCACTCCATCCAATTTATTGCACAGGGGATTTAAAAAACACTCCTGAATACAAATTGAAACATAACAAAGGACACCAAAACATATATAAGAACGGGTATAAATTACCTAAAATTGCCTCTGCATATCTCACTTCCCTAGAGCCAAAAATGCACATAATACATGTACTCAATTATCAATCCCAAGAGAAAAGTACCCAAGACTTTATCGAACACATGCAGGTGAATGGACCAGCAAGACAGAAAATGATAGGAAGAAATGACAGAAAGCAAAGGAACAAGGTAGAAACAAAGAGAGTAAGAGAAAAGAGGAAATTCCTAGCACAGGATTTCACGAAGGGGGGATACTTTTTATACTGAAGAGCCCTGTCTCCCACAGGGAAAATGTTCTTCCTTCAATGCGACAGTGCTGACATGATCTTCATGTTCTTCCTTCAGTACAACAGTACTGATAAGATCTTCAAGAGCATGTTCTTCCTTAAATGTGACAGTGCTGACATGATCTTCAAAAGCATCAATCATGATGCATTCCAGGAATATGATTTAGCTACACAAGTAAAGTTCACAGATGCATCAGAATATAAACCACATAACAGTCATCAGGAGCAACACTGGACTATAGTCTGAAAAAAAAAATTTGCTAGATCCAACTGCCTAAAACTTTCTCCATTATGAAAGAAGCATTATCCATTTCAAAACAGAAGTGTCACATATATATGCACGCACAATATAATTCATCTTACCAACGGCATACATGTGCAACTTATTTCATCAGCCATGAGAACTTACTTCATCAGCCATGAGCACCACATTTTGCTCTTTAGCAAAGCGAATGATGTCTTGGATGTTTTCCTTTGTCAGAACTTGTCCTGGGAAGAAAAAAAGATATTCAGTAAGGCATACTTTTGGAAATGACTTCTCTTTTCACTAGTACCAATTCAAAATGAATAAAAAGAAAAGCCTACTAGACAAAGAAAGGCAAAAAATTCACTTAAGTTTCCACTGCCTCAACATGTCTTTTCATCTGACTTTTCTACCAAACAGAAAAGGTAAAAATTAAATCTGACTTTGTTCACACAGGTTATGTATAGCCAATGAGAAAATAGTTCAGGACAAAGATGAAAAAGTATCTTCATATAGGTAAAAAAATTATGAATGGTTCCACCCCTCTTTTCAAGGACATGCCAATGCTTTACATTCCCTTCACAAATAAGCTGACTACATAAAGACACAGAGTTTAGAATCATCCAGCACCATCTCATTTGATGAAATATTACACAGAAGAAACTTACCAATCCACAGTTCATGAAGTAGTCCTAAATGCATATATCAGAAGTCACTAGCGCCAAAATGAAGCACACAAAGCCATTACATTGATAACAAAATTGTACCTAATGATTTACTGATCATGACCCTTGCTATCGACAAAGCTCATTCAAGCTTAGGAAATTGTGGATGCAACGTATGACTGCATGTTGAGGTAGGCTGTGTAATTTGCTTTATTGTTGTTGACTTTTATCACAAAGGAATTTTTTGGCATGAAATACAAACTGTTTCCCAAGGGAAAGCACATTGAGTACAATGCCATTCCATTTGTTTTTATCTTATGAACGTGGATTTTTCTATAAATTTTTTGCCAGGGAAAAATCTCTTCTTGTTGTGGGATCTTCAACATTTGCTAAGTGCATGCCGCACACAGGATCTTGCTTTACCGTCTCATCCAAAAGACGAACATCCAGACCACTACTCTAATTCAGATATCTGCCCAGGAATCGAACTTGCATCCTACAGGTGCTTTATCCATTAGGCCAGAAACTCCATTAAACGATAAACAGTCCAGAAATACCCTACTTTAGCCCACACACATTAACTATTAACATTTATGCACATCATTTATCTTTGATTGGATGGTTATGGGTATGAGTACATTATTTTGTATTTTTTATACCACTGATGGCATAGATGCAATTTTTTCACAACTTCTAAAATGATATACATTATACCATTATATCTGTAACATACCTGTGGTAATTTCACATTAATTAAAGTCTTTGATCCAAGCGGTTCATGCAAGCCATCACTGGACAGACATAGTAGCCAACTCCTCAGTGGGAGGACCCCACTCACTGTTCAGCTGTAGAGCTTCTGAGAGATTAGTGTTATCTACAGGGGTCCTAACAGAAAGTGTCCAAAATCTGTGATCACAACAGGTCCTTGCCAAGTGACTTCTATAACAGTAGTGCAGCATCCACTGTTGGATAAGCCTACAAACTGTTGCTCATGTGGACTTCCTGATACTTGGAATGTAATGAAATGATTAGAGGTTGGACAGTGTTTCGGAAGCATGTAGGTAATGCCATTGTTGTGCTGTGGGGTTTGGAGTTTGTTCAAAAAGGATTTACTAAAATATCTGGACAACTGCATGTGTTTTATCCAAACTCACATTTATCTGGACTCTTTGAATCTGTGCAAAACCCTGTGTGCTGGTACAGCTTTGAAATGGGAAAATGGTGACTGGTGGGTTGGGGAAGATGGGACCCATGAAACACTAAGCCAACACCACAAGAATGATACAAGCATTAAGATAGGCAGCAAACAGGTCAGTTTTAGGCAGTGGGGAAAATAGGGTAGCACGCACGCACACAACACCACACACACACACACACAACAAAATAAAATGATATGTTGTCCTCTACCCCCCTGGGAACTGTCCAATGCTATTTTTGATATCAACTACACTGATACTGACCTGACAAAAGATATTAATCCACACTTGTTAGCAATTGATGTTCTGTCACATCTACACAAAAAATATTCACATTACTTAAAAATCTTTACAGATGGCTCTGTTCTAGATGATGGTAAAGCAGGCGCTGGCTTTCTAATTCCTAAATTTAAAGTAGAAAAGGCTTACTCTTTAGGACAGGGACATTCAATCTTCACTTCCGAATTAGTTGCCATCCTAATGCCACTGAAATATATAGTAGATCTACCCGATAGCTTTGTTTAGTATCCTATTATGTGTAGATTCGAAATCTGCATTACAATCCTTAAAATGTTGCGAACATAAAGTAAATAGTTCGTTAATATTTGAGATAAAATTTCTAATTCATTGTTTAATAACAAATAATACACAGGTTACTTTTTGTTGGATCCCATCACTGTGGTATCCTTTTTAACGATCGGGTCGACAGAATAGCAAAAAATGCAGCAATGAATAGGGCTGGCAGTACTAAACTTAATTTACCACTCTCTGAACATGAAATGAATGCTATATTAGAAAACAAAGTAAAAGCGCAATGTGACCTTCACCCCTTCTCGGTAAATTACCAGGGTTTTACAAGACAAGAGATAACTTTAGCTTACAGATTAACTCTCAATTCACTTCGAACTAAATTTAGTAAAACCATCAAATGTATCTGTGGTGATTTTATAACAGTTGATCACCTTTTGTGTTGTCAGCGAATGCAACCTTATTTCCCTGCGTCATTTATAAACTTAAAACAGAAACATACTGATTTCACTCTGTATTTACACATTGCTAGACGTTTACTGCACAGTCCTGTAGGTCGTTTCCTTTGATTCAGCCCAATTGTTTTATATCTATAACTCCCACACAGCCCCGAGAAATCCGAGAAGCCTGACTGATATAATGTTCTGATTGTTTTTCTTTTGTTTGTTAATTTGTTTGATGTTACATTAATTGTTACCTTTTAATTGATACAATGCCTTCATGATTACATACATTCATTCATTCCTTACGCACCTTTTTTTTTTTTCCCCCCCCGTCTAAAAGCACATATGTGAATAGACGTTAAAAGAAATAACGAACAAAACACACACACACACACACACACACACACACACACACACACACACACACACACACATACACACACACACACACACACACACACACACACACACACACACACTCTCTCTCTCTCTCTCATACACACACAAGCACAAATGATGAGCCTGGCCTGCACAAAAACAGGTGAAGATTCATCCATAATACTTCAAAAAACATTGGTGGTACATTCTGCTGACACAGTGACAGACATACACACACAAGATACTTATTGATAATTTTTCTTCAGCCATGAAATCTCTTCATTATAATGAAAAAAGGGCATAATGACCAGTTGGATTTCCAGGGTTGATGATGACCATGGCCCGGGGCTGGCAGTGTGGTCGTGCTTCAGTGATGGCTCTGTTAAGATCATCCATGTCTAGGGCCCAGTTGTTGGCCTCGTTCAAGTAGTAGCCAATCTAGTTTATATTAGGACAAACAGTCATTATTAGTGTTGAAAGAAATATGAACAAAACTAAACAAGATGTGGGGAAGAAGGGTAAGAGGCTGGACACTGTATACAAACACTGATACACACAAAACAAATACATTACTCCCAACCCTTGACAAAAAAGATGAAATGGTTTGAGACCCCTAAGAACAGACGGACGTGTAATAATAATA
>JAPXFY010000014.1:13124581-13182081 GCA_030674185.1 Monoplex corrugatus | reverse complement strand
GAAATAAAAAACATAGATCATGTTGATCTGTGATCCTTTAAGCTTTGTTTAAAGTCAAAATAAATCAATAAGTGTAACATTTACCGTTTGAAATATGCTTTTGATGATGGGTACTAAATTGCGATTTTGCTGCAACTGGAACGACGAAATCGGAACGCGGTTTTGACACTACCTTGAAAACTCGCCTCGCGGAGATACGCTGGGTCAGATATCAACAAACCATTTACACAGTCAAAAAGACGACTAAACTTGCTTTCATCCGATGTAAAAAGTGAACTGATAGGCTTCCATTTAGTCGGTCGTTTCGTGCGTTAAAAACTTCCGTAGATGATTTTGCAACCTTACTCAAAACCAATCTCGCCATATTTTCCACTGTGCAAAAGGTCAAGGTTTCAACTTTCAACTTCTGCTAGTTGCATACGGATTCAACCACTGGCTGTCTTCCTTGAGGACTGAGAAAAAGCAACATATTTTCACTTTCTCTTAGCGTCTGACGCGCAATGGCGGACACGCGCGAAGATCGTTCGGGCGAGCACATGGACGTCGAAGTTTACGTCGACCGCTCCAGCCACGACGAATCAAGCGATCCAACTTATCTAGAGGGTAAGTGAAATATCTTGCAGTTTGTTTACTATTACTTTTCGACATTTTGTTTCCTGATTTTAGAATATAATTGTTTGGAAAGCGCACAGCTGCAGCACCCATAGTATCATGAATATGTTAGAAGGTAGGGGTAGGTGACGGTTTGGGGTGCGGTAATTTTACAGAGAGTGAGATCAGGCATATGATTAAAGGAAAATGTTTACAACAGATTTTTTTAATAATCCATGCCTTTATTATATTTATTTATAATGATGTTAATGAGAGATTAGCGATTTATTGTAGTCACGTGACCAACGCTTTGATCGATCGATAGTCGAATCGGCCGAGTGCCCTCCCTTGACTTCACTCGATCTGGTTCAGTGTCGTTCAATAATTTCACAATGTTACACCTTTTTCTTTTCTGCCTTTGTGTAAACTTCCTGAATGGTACCATTGAAAAAAATTTGCATGTTTATCAATCCTATTATTTTTAGGCCCAATATTATTATCACCTAGTTCAACAGCTTTAAAAGTTTATTATTATTATTAATATTGTTATATTTTTGTTATTGTTATTATTTTACTATCATTATTCATTATTATTTATCATTATTATTATTATCATTATTTCATTATTAGTTTACTATCATTCATTACTATTTATAATCATTACTATTATTGTCATCAAAAATAATATTTAAACAAAATAAAGTAGGCCTACCAGGTTAATGGGTTGGACACTATGAACCTTCCTAACTAGGCCTATAGTGTTTATGAGATAAATTTTGTTGTGCTGATTTGAGTAGGCCTAAATGTATGGGACATTTTACTTTGCCCACTGCTTTGTGAGTTAAGGTAAGGTATTATAATTTTATTTTCAAAGCTGACAATAATACTGGTAGGCTTCTTACAGCTCCACACCAATCTCTCTCTCTCTTGATCCTTTCTCTCTTTGAAAGGTAGGGAAGTTAATTGAGCAGGGGTACAAAAGTCCTTGTGTTCCTGCATGTTTTATGTTCTTGTTTTTTGGATTTGTTTTTGTTTTGGTCAGTATTTGCCTCTTGCTCTGTATGTATAGGCCTGTTTGTCCCTACAAATGGGATTTTCACATTATGCTACAGGATAAAACAGATAGATGTACTAATACTTTCCCTCTACACTATTTTTCTCACATATGATCTCTTCATGAAGATGAAGGAGCGATTTCTTAAGACTGGCAGAGGGCGGAGACCTAGTCTTTTGGACAACTTTGACAGCAATGATGATGAACTGCATCTTAACATGTTTTAATTTCCTGTCACTTGTGAAGGGGAATCACTGATCATAGACACTGACAAGTATTTTTTTACATTTCATTACATGTTTTTTGTAAAAAGAGATGATTTCTATCTTTTGTGCATCCAGTTTAAGTTGAAGGCCAGGACAGTTATCTACTGTGATTAAGTAACAGTGAAAGGTCAAGACAATGATGTGGAAGCTTTTGGTAATGTTCTACACACAGTTAAGGAACAGTTAAAGGTCAAGACATGTTTTAATCGTTGTTTAATGATAAAAAAAAATAAACAAATTGGCATGTAAAAACTATGAAGATGACTTCTTTGAATGAATGTTGTTGATGTACATGTCTTGTTTGATTCGATATGTAAACAAAACGCATTATTTGTTACTATTATCAGCTGACATTTGTTATAATTTTGTCATCTGATTTTTGTTTACAGAAAGATTGAAACCTAATGTCTTGTTTGTTATACTGACAGATCATAAAAAACTGATCATTTTGGTATATGGTACTTTGCAGTAGGATGAATGTGACAGAAGTTACGGAGTCTTGCAAAAAGCTAAAATACACTTTTTTTTCAAAATAGGTATTTTATCCTTACCCAAATATGGTTTGATTAAACATACAGATGTCTGGGGTTGTTTTACATTGAAAGAGTTTGTCATGCTGAGCAATTTGATATCAAAACCATTTTTGTAACTTTAAAGTGAAAAAAGTTATGGTGCACCAAATATGTGTAAAATTCGCCATTTTTTTCACTGTGACAAATCGGCATATTTCGCATTTTTGACATCTGATATCTTTTCAACCAGCTTTCAGATGAAGCTGGAAAAAATTAGGGTTAAATTCCTTAATATGTTTATCATATATGATTCATTTCAGTGTCACTGTATTGTATTTCTTAAAGATAATGGAGTTTGAAATTAATGAAAATGGGTCCCTTGCCCAGTTGTTTGGAACGGCAGCGTCCAATTTTGCTATTTTTTGTCATTTTCATAGGTCTGTATTTTTATTGATATGCATTTCTGTCCATATGTTTTTTGCACATCAACTTAACAAGTAAAAACCTCCTCAGAAATTATTTTCTGGACTTGTGTGATTTTATATGTGTGTTCAAGGCATGTCTGAATGTGGCCTAAAAAAACGTGCGAAATTTTTCTAAGTCTAAAAAGAAAGGAAAAAATCATAAAAAATTTATTTTTTATCCCACATTAAAAAATAAAATATGTATGTGTTCAGAATGAAAATCTCTATTTTCCCAGCTGATTTTTATACAGATAAGTTCAAATTTGAAAATCACTTTGGAATACCTATATATATATATATATATATATATATGTATATATATACACATACATATATATGTATATGTATATGTATATGTATATTACATATATCTCTTCATATTCACACGGTACAAATATTCTTATTGCACAGTATATACAGCTTCAGAATCACAGTACAGCCCATATCAATGGACCACTGCAGCCAAATGTTGGTAACATTCCCTGTGCAGTATCACAGAATTCAAAATATTTTTCATTAATTCTGATTCTATATTTTTACTTACTTTGATTGCATCACTGGCACCAGTGGAGAGGAAAATGTTGTTTGAGTCTGATGGAAAACCGTCCCTTTCAGTGATGTAGCGGGCAACATCTTCACGAATGACATGGACTCCAGCACTGTCACTGTAAGCTCCTTCACAAACAAAACAAAAAACAACTGATGGGTCCCTGTATGTAACAAACTGTTCCCATGTGCTTTGTGCAGTCTTGTCCCCCTTCCCTCTCTCTCACTACCTGGCTGACATCCAGTCCAGTCATTGACATTATCTGTCCATTTCCACCTTAACCTTCTCTTGTTTACTGAAGAGCAATCTCCATCTGTTGATCAAGTCAATGTCAATACATCTATTCCTGTTTCTTTTAAGATGTCTTTCTGGTCAGCTCAAAAGACTTGGTCAGCAGCAAAACCATGTCAAATTTACAATTTCTGTAAGTATAGCTATGTTTCAGAAATTTTTTACACATAACTTGTGTGTAATCTCTTATTCATACATATACATTAATGTGTTACCACTGAACATAAAGTTTAGTAAAACAAGTAGCCTATTTGATCCATGATGACAAGAAAAAAACATTCAACACTGCTTGTTCTCACCTACACTGTGGCCACCACAACCATCCAGAATCCTCTGCGCTCTCTGTTTGGCATCATCAGGAAACAAGGGACTGCTCATCAACTCCGGATATGTACACAAAGCAATAACCTGAAAGAATCATTGTAGAAAAATAAAACTGGAAAACACACTCATTCCTGCATAACTAAGCACTTAAACAACTACAATAAAAATAAGAAAAGAAAAAAAAAAAAAGACTGCCATTCTATGACCTTTCCATGAAAGAATTACAACTGTTAAACTTAAGTTAAAGTTGTTTTTTGGAAATCTTCAAACAAGATTCCAGTCCCAGTCTTTCGAAATATGTGCAGTTTATGAATAATGATACACAGCTGCATTTTCTGTATTACTATCAAACATAACAATCTTACCAACTTCTGAATTACTGTTAAAACAGAACAATTTTAACAATTTCTGCAATACTTTCAGAAAAGACAGTTAATTACTTAATACTAAGAGTTTCTGCATATATACTAACAATTTCTACATTACTGTCAAAAAAAGACAATACTAACACTTTCTGCATTACTGTCAAAAGAAGACAACACTTACACTTTCTGCAATACTGTCAAAAGAAGACAGTACTAACAATTTCTGCACTACTATCAAAAGACAATACTAACGCTGCAGTACCATTAAAAGAAGACAATATTAACACTTTCTGCATTACTGTCAAAAGAAGTCAATACTAACACTTTGAGCATTACTGTCACAACAATCTGAATAATAAAGAGGAACAAAATGTTAGAGTACTGTAGCTCCCTCCATCCTTTTCCCTAAAACAAACCTTGTTAATAATCAATTCAAGATGGTACCAACTTTCCTGGTGGTACCTGAGACTGACCAGTGACCTATATTACACAATCCATTTAATAGAGTCTCTGGACTGACATAACTGAATGATATATATAGTCCCAGGAAATCTGATGACTCTGCTTAAGTCACCATTCACAGGCCAAGTGTATAGATTAAATCTTTCCCACTAATCCCTTTAATGGCTTTATATCCAACACTGGTCACATACCACTGTTCTTATTCTGCAGTGTGTCACTGTGTGTGATCTAAGTAAGCCTATATTTGTACTGTTTTCTGACAGCGAGTTGTATGATACTATTGATAGCCATGGACATAGATCCATCTGTTAGGTAACTTTTGCTGTCTGAAAATTTTGGCTCTTACAAGGAAATGGGGGTCACAATGTCATACGCAAAGTAATTTCATCCAGCTAGGTGGCAACACTATACTACTTTCTGATTCAGTCAAGAAACTGGGTGGTGTTCTTGATTCTCAACTGTCTATGCAGGAGTTCATCAGCCAAATCTGTCAATCCCATTACTATAAACTGTGATGATTCTGTCCTGCATCTAAATTTTCTTAGCTTGTCTAGTATTGATTATATTAACTCTCTGCTCTCTGATTTGCCTGTTCTGTATGTCACTTGCATCCAGCATATCCAGAATTCTGCTATCTAGTCTTTCGTAAAAAAGAGGCATAAAATGTCACACCCTTTGCTTCAGTCTTTCCACTGATGTTGTCTGCTACTCATAAAATTTCAAACAAAATCAATATGTTCTGCTACAAGTGTATTAATACTTCAGCACCTATTACCTCTGCAACCACCTCTGAATATACATCCCTGCCTGACTCTCTGTTCTACTTCTGACACAAGTAGTTTACAAATTGCTTGATACATATGTTCCACAGTCACTCATCATTCATTTTCAATATTGCATCCACATAACTGGAATGAGCTTCCCTGTCTCTTCAACACTTAGAAAAACTTTCTATCTGCAAGTCTACCTTGAAGATACCTCCTTGTACATCAGTGATTTCCCCTTCACCCCCCTTCCCGTTTATCCCACCCCCCTCCTGTCCTCCCTCTCCCAGCATCATGTACTTTGTACTTTAAGCTGTTTTTGTCGCTGTGAGTCAGTGTGAGTGAACGTTTGAGAGAAAGATAACAAAATGTGTGCACTTTGATCTGATTTAATTAAGATACCTCCTTGTACATCAGTGATTTCCCCTTCACCCCACTCGCCCTTTATCCCACTCCCCTCTCGTCCTTCCTCTCCAAGCAACATGCACTTTGTACTTTAAACTGCTTTTGTCACTGTGAGTAAACATTTGAAAGATAAAGAGTGTGCACTTTGATCTGATTTATATCAAGATTTAGCACCTTAAAGATATCATAGCTATTATCGTTAATTCTTCCTCTGGTACAGTTTGATACCATACTGCAATACCAGAGTGATGAAACTACATACGCTACACAAAATGGGGAACCCCGCTAAAGATGTGCCACCCAGAGGTCATTACAGCTAAACAAATATCTGGATAGGTTCAAAATTGTGTTGGCTGAGGTTTTTCCATATTTAAAGTCTTTAGCATCTAATCTTTTCTATATTTTGAGCCTCTGACGTCTAATGTTTAATTTTCCAAAGTTATAGAGCTAAAAGCAACCTAACACATGATCTTTATTGTCAATATTGTATGAACTTATTACTTTCTTCATCAAAATTGAAGTCACAAATTTTAAATAAGAAAACTGAAATAATAAATGAACTAATTGACAGATAACCTATTCTCTTTTTTATTGTTAAATCATAATTTACAAACTTTGAGATTTCAAAATTAGTTAAAACTTAGAAATGACGATTTTGTGCTTTAGAATGGTCTTCCTATACTCCAGCGCAACAAACACACACACACACACACACACACACACACACACACATCTCTATATGTCTTCTCTCTCTCTGTGTCTCTCTCTCTCTGTCTCTCCATACATATATATATATATATATATATATATATAGATACATATAAATGTATATGTATATATAAAAGACAGGTATATATAGATAGATATATATAGATACATATAAATGTATATGTATATATATATAAAAGACAGAGTGATATGATACTGAGAGAAAGAGACAGAGAGAGACAGAGAAAGAAACAGAGAGACAGAGAGAGAAATAGAGAGACAGAGAAAGACAGAGAGATCTTAAAATTGAACATCATCCAATCTGCACAGGCTTAAAGCTTTTTATTTCAACATGTGCAATGCAAACCATCTGAATGGGATTTTAGTATGACACTGTGCTCAGTCTGCCCTTAGGGGTGACACAACGCATTCTGTATTACAGCACTGATGTTTCATGCTCTGATGACTGACTGCACCCCTGAAAAAAGGTTTCTACAACTTTGAATATTGTATATATATATATATCATTGCATACTGTAGGTGATCCACTGTGAGATTTACTGATTTTGAACACTATCACACTGCACAATCCTCTGACTCCCACACCCTGTCCACTGGCATCCTGCATTGTCAACAATAATACTACAAAGCAAAAACATAACCCTTTAACTCCCTCACCCTATCCACCAGCTTCCTGTAGCTGGTGGATAGAGTGAGGGAGTTAAAGGGTTAAGTTTTTGCAGTTGGTGGATAGGGTGTGGGAGTCAAAGGGGAAAATCAAACAAGCCAATAATGGTATTAGCTGATCTTGAACCCAATCATGCTGCTTAAATTAAAGTAGCCAATTAAGGTCTGTTACAATCTGTCATGAATGACTTTCTCAATGAGATTCACTGGTCTTGAATATTCACACTGCTTGAAGTGGCTTATTTGGATCTATTGCAATTAGTTGTGAAATACAAAGAATTACTCTCTTTCTCCCTCTAAGAACACTATGAATGATAGACTGATACATAAACCAATATAATGTAAATTACATTTTGTCAGTATTTCCTCTTCAAAATGGGCATTGGCCTTTCTGAATAAATAGTCAAAATAGTACCGTCTCTGAGAGAACCAGACTCACTTGTCTGATGAAGGTCACTGGTTTCTGTCCCACAGCATGGCAGTCTCCAATGTTGGCTCTAATCACATCCGCAAATGGCTTACTGGTTCCCTGCAGCAAGCACAGACAATGTTCTTTTTTTTTGTTTTATTTTTGTATGTGTGTGTTTGTGTGTGCATGTCACTATTCAACATTCTAGATCCTCCTGTATAACTTATATTAACTGCAGCTAAACTCTCTCTCTGTCTCTGTCTGTCTGTCTGTCTGTCTGTCTGTCTGTCTGTCTCTGTCTGTCTGTCTGTCTGCCTGTCTCTCTAAGCATGTACACACACACACACACACACACACACACACACACACACACACACACACACACACACTCACACACACACTCACACAAACACATATGTAGTGCTGCATATAAATACACACACATAGAGGTTACGCAAGCACAGAAGCTTGGCAGGGGGTCCATCCACCCCATCCATGATATTCTTCCTGGTAATAAATTGCAAGTTAATGCATGACCTAATTTTGTAGGGGGGCTCATAGTCATATCCAAAGGTATATATATACTGAGAGAAGTCCACAATGACTGGTGCAAATCAAATTATTATTCACTTGCAGCTATGCAACTAGTGCAAGTTGTAGGCCTAGATTGCCATCCAAAACTAACAGTTATCCTTTTCCATTCTGTGCTTGTAAGCAGAACTGAAAAGCTCATAACAAAGTGAAGTGTACTGTATTTCATTACATTATTTATTAATTAACATTATCAGATTCACTTATCTCAACAGCAACCCTAGAAATGACTTTAATAATCTTATCTTCAAAACACTTATGTTTAGCCACATAAAGTGTTTTTACATTCCTCATTACTTGATTTCACTGCCTTCATAACAATTTTACAAATCTTTATCGTTCTTACTAATCTTAGTAAATGTGCTAGCATATGTCACTATGTCTGTGTGCATAAATGGGTACATGAATAATAATGAACAAAACTGTGCATCCCATGTGGCAGAGGGAACTGAATATGTAATAACGTATTGGGCTCAGTGAGGGGTAGCCCATATTTGATTGTGTGTGTGTGTGTGTATGTGTACTTTTGTGTGTGCGCATTACTACCCAAAATTTTACATCCTGGAATAGGATGTTTTAATCTGTTTCCACCTTGTGTGTGTGTGTGTGTGTGTGTGTGTGTGTGTGTGTGCGTGTGCGTGTGTGTGTGTGTGCGTCCGTCTGTGTGTGTGTGCGTGGATGAGGATGAGCAGCTCTTACTAATGTCGTTCATGTATTATCAAATTTTTATTCCAATCTGCTTGTTACTAATGTTAGCTAGTATTACTGAGTACATAAGTGTATTGGTACACATGTTCTGAACTTGTAGTTATACTGTGTTGTCTGGTACATATGTACTGAACTGGTACAAATACTACACAACATGACAGAGATATCACGTGATCTTGTTAAGCCTTTGTACAGAATACAACACGTAAGGACAGGACCATCACATTCTAATAGTAATACACAACTTCTAAATCCCCTTATGATATACAACTTTCAAACTGCATGATCCCTCAAAGTAGATCAGCATAGGGCCAGATTTATTTACAACAATTGCTCAACCTGAAATTAAAGAAGAAATCTTTCAAAATACTTACAAAAAAATGATAACACCACCTGTAAAATGTTTACAGGTGACACTAGTCTCTCAGACATTAAAGATCATTATAAATATCACTCAACTGTTGGGGAAATGAAACAAAAGATGGTCAATGAACCTGTTTCACTTTCCAGCTTTCTTCTGTTCTGCTGATTTTTCAGTCTCCTTGTGAAATCATCAAACCAAATTGGCTGACTTTACTCCTGCCAGCTGTCCATAACTGGCAATCCCATGAAACACACCTGTATTTGTAGATGGCAGAAAACTCAAATCTGATGGCTTTGTTGAGCAATGGCTGTCTTCTCGACAATCATACTTATTATTATCATTTCCTCGTTCTTGTTTTTTGTTTGTTTCTTTCTTTGTTTGGTTGTTTGTTTTTCTAATATTTATTCAAATTAAAGGATCAAGAATCTGAAATCCTGCAAATGTTTTCAAATCTAAAATATATTTTCCATCCCTTCAAAAAGTCATGGAATCTCCTAATACTGCCAACAGTCACGGAATAGTCATCAAATCTGACAATAAAGCAGAATAAAGTTAGATACCATAAACATGTCATATGTGCATCACACAGGCAAACACACACATTACATCTGCAATCAAGCAGTGATTTTGTATACTGACTTGATCAAAACATGACTCATTCACTATACATACCTTTATCAGTTTATGTCTCTCTTTTACACATACACACACACACACACACACACACACACACACACACACACACACAGCACACACACACATGCACGCACACATGTATATACACACACACATGCACATACACACAGATTTGAAAAAGATTATCACCATCCTGTTTTACAATCTTCTGTGCCACATCAATTAACAAAAATTAGAAAACAACCCATATGACAGTGACAAAAATTCTTTCATGTCAAACATCTCAAGTGATTTACTACAGAGGATGACCAGTGTGTGTGCAGTCACTTGACCAGAGAAAGCAGCCAGCCACAGCTCACACACTATTTTCTTGAGTAAGGAAAACTTAGGTCATAATTCAAGCCAAAATAGTTAACACACTTAGAAAACAATCAACCACCAATGACATTGATTTTGTAACTGAAAATAGGTCAGGGCATCAATAATTATGATTTGAACAAGAAACAGAGTTCAAACAGGTTCTTGGAGATATTTCTTTATTTTTAACCTGTTCACTGCCTAAAAGTATTATGCAAACTCAGTAAACAACCTGAAAATTACTTCTTCTGCAAGATACCTTCCCACAAAATATCACACAGAAGAATACAATGCAAACATGACCTGCACACTCGCATACTTTTAGAAAGGAATGGCTGCCGCGTCTGCCACTATTCTCTGACAGAGTTAATTAATATGAGTACTTCTTCTGTTTGCAGCACATAATATGAATGTTTTCTCAGTGTTTTAACCATAGATATTTTTTCTTGTGCTTTAGGTGTTACTGTCAGTGTTATTTCATGCACATGTGTGGATCCTTCAATGAAGATGTGGATGTCCTATACGTCTACTGAATCTGGGATCTTTTGTGTAATTGCTTTTGCTTTGTGTATAGTATTTGTCTCTGTTTTGCTAACAATGAATCAAAACAATTTTTTAAATAAAAAGAAAAAGTATTCAATGCCAACAAGACAGGTATACACATTATGATTCTACTGTAACTGCTGCTACAGTGCTTACAGCATAGGTAGGCCTATCCTGGGACTTTCCTGAATTTTTTGTCAAACCAAAAAGACAAATGTCACACCTGCTGACCAGTCCAATAGACAGAGGTCTCTCCATCATACATTTATAACCATGATTAAGTACCAGTTTCATTGTGATAAACTCTGTGTACATGTGATTAACAAAAACCAAACAAACATAAAAAAAAAGTCTGCTGCATGTGTTACGTATGTGTTTGAGGTGCTGTGTATTCCTGTCATGATGATTGTTTACAACTTTCAAATAAAAAAATAAAAAATCTTAGACATTTTGCAGCTAAACAGTAAACACATTCAAGAGTCTATGAACATATTAATAAATCTTCGTAATTTTTCAAATTCTGATGACAGACTGCAATCATATCTGACTACACATGTGCAAAATATAAGCCCCTACAAAAAATTTTCAAAAACGGGGTGTTTTCATATGCCACGAGGCTTGCGTTTGGGCTGCTCCTTTACTGCTACTACTACCACTAAAGTCTGTATGAACCTTGGACTCACGACCACATAAAACTCAATGATATCTTTGTTTAATTCTATTTTCATTTCAACAACAAGCCCAAGGGCATGGTCGTGATAGTAATTGTAGAAGCGACCCTTGGTTTTTTGTTTGTTTGTTTGTTTTTTTCCCTAAGCAACAAGACTAGATTCATATAAATATTATATGTAGGCAGTAAAGTTTCCAACAAGCTAGACTAGATCTGACAGATTAATCAGTCTGTCATTATTTATAAAGCATGGCAATAAATTCATATTTTGGATATACTTGCCTTATTCATATTGCTATAGGCCTACTAATAGTAATACTGGCCTTATTGGCTTATTATAATATTATTTAAAGGCCTCGAACTCGAGTTTGATTCCTCACTGTGAGTAGCCTACACCTTACACTAGTTACAGCGCTTTGTTATTTTCTTGTGGGCACTTTACCTTTTTCAGGTCCTGTTCAATTTCACCAGCTCTGATGACAATAGGCCCGCGTACGGCATATTCCATTTTCTTCACATGAGGATTTATGTTTTCCACAGACAGCACTTTCCATCTTTTGCAAGCGGTGAATTCAACATTAGGTCTCTGCAACAACTTTCGCAAAGCTTTCGAAGCTATCTTATCTGCCGAACGAAGCATGATGACGATAAGCAACAGTTTCTTCGAGCAAAGACACTATTAGAGGAAATGGTCAGTACGGTGTCACCTTCAGCTGTCGACTGTTTTTGCAGCTCAGGCCGTACGTAACGTGTAGCTTGATCAAGCGAGAGTAAACGTAAAGTCAGCCATTTGCAGCGAGGTCAAGGTTGTTGATCTAAGACCTTGTGTCGTCTGCTCTGCTGAGGTCAACTGAGGACGTGAGGGTTTCAGGCGTGGCTTCGAATGCCACATAAATTATTTTTATAACTTTGGTTAATAGGTTGGTTGGTTGGTTAGTTATTTGGTTGGTTGGTTTTTCCACTTCTTTATACTATTTTATATGTTACTTAACGGTTTCTTTTGGAACGGTTTCTTTTGTTTCCAGCGTATACCCTCAGTAACCCTGTACTGCATCTTGGCATATTTTTAGGGCAACGTACCAAGTCACTGTTCTTTTCTTTGAAGATAAGATACACACATACACATGTCATTTACATGTATCAAAGATTGTTCCAATAATAGACTGATGCAATACTACTGTAAAAAATACAGACTACGTAAAACATAGGCTAGGTAGGACCTCAGGACCTGGATAGCTCATGGGTTTATGTGCAGGCTTAAGGCTTGTGCCATGATCACCATCACATGGCACCTGTGACGTTAGCACATATGTAATTCAATCTGAGCATGGAGACGTCATCTTAAAAAACTGAAACTGAAACTAATACTACAAAATCATCAGTATGCTGGCAATATTGACTGGGGAAAGTTCAAAATAAGAACATCTGACAGAACCAGGTATTGTGCACAATTTGAACCTGTGACACAGCAGAACTATATTACTCATAAAAACACATTTTCTAAAAGTAAAATGACACTAGAATGTGACATAATTGTTCTTTCTTTAAATGGATGAAAATATGTTGTTGTTGTTGTTGTTTTTTGTTGTTGTGTTGTTGTATGTTATAGATGAAGTTTAGAATTGATGGGAAAATACTGTACCTGTCTGCCATAATGTTGAGGGATTTTCGAAAACAAAACAAAGAAATTATTTAAAAACAAAACTAACCAACAAAAAATAACATAAGCAAATAAAGTAATTAATTAATTGATTAATTTAAAAAATATTAAAACACACACACACACACTAACAACTAACTATATTCTACAGGCACAAACACACACACACACACACACACACACACACACACACACACACACACACACACACACACACACACACACACACACATACACACACACACACACACATGATACATTCTAACTACATTTTGCAGGCACATTGAGTACTCATAAAAAATTTAAACCCCTCAACACCATTCAGCATGAATAGCCTATTCATAGTTAAAAGCACATGCTCAAGAGAGCAATGGATCCATTAAAGTATGGAGTTAAAGTTCAGTACTTATACCTGGCCAGACAGGACATTTTCTGGCCATTTTAACAGTACCTTGAGGTGGTCTGGGTGGTTTGGAGATTGTAAGAAATACAAGTCTGCTTGCAGCATGCCCTTAATGCACACAACAGAATCCATGGCAACAAAAGTATTTTCTCTGAGGAGATTTTTACAGAAATAAATTCTCATTCATAGGTTAAAAAAGCACAGGAATATATATGTGTATATATAGGCACATATATATATATGTGTATATATTATATGTATATATATATATGTGTGTGTGTGTGTGTGTGTGTGTGTGTGTGTGTGTGTGTTCGTTCCTTGATTTAACGTCTTTTCACTATAAGTGATATTAGACGGGTAAAAATGGCATGGAGGATGATTTTTTTTTTTTTTTTGGGGGGGGGGAGGGGGGGGGAGGGGAGAGGGGACAGAGGGGAACAGAGTAAGAGACGGGAAAAAAAAAAATTAAAAGGAATCGGCAAGGTTTTTAGAAAAAGGATATGGATGAACAGAGAAATGAAACTAGAACAACGCTAACATTAAATGTAAAAGAAAACATCGTCATAAAAAACGAAACAAAACAAAATAAAATAATAATAATTAAAATAATAACCTTAAAGTAACGCATTAACAGGACTGTGAACCAATGATTCTGAAATTTTAACTAACAGAACTTGATCTGATATTACTTCTTTAAAATGCTTTTCAAGATAGTTTCCTTGTGTAAACATCTTTGGTAAGAAATAACGAAGCTTTCTGCAGTAAAACAAACAGTGATACAATGTGAATTGTTCACCGCAAATACATAAAACGTTTTTACAATATTTAGTTTTCAAAGCGTTCATTTGAATACGAAAATATGTGGTAACAATTGATCTCAAATGATATAACGAAGAATACTGAATTTTTTTACAGATTTTTTGAACTGAAAGTTTGATTCTTTTTTGGGACACAAATTTTTCATTTAAATGTTCATGAAATCGAATCCATGATGCTAATTCTAGCGAGTTGTAAGCTTCATTTACCGAGGTGTTAACATGTAATTCTATGGAATTTTCAGAATTGAGTGCACCGGATTTAGCTGCTCTGTCAACTACGTTGTTGCCTTGAAGACCAACGTGAGAAGGCACCCAGCATAAACTGATTTCCGAGCCATTTATCTTTAAACAGTGTATTAGATGATTTGCCTCAATTATTAAATCAGGTCTTGTGTCTGTATCAAAAGACTGTAAGGCATATAATACAGATTTTGAATCAACAAAGAGAACTACTTTGAAAGACACAGGCCGAAGGCTTATTAAATAATGCAACGCTTGAACAACAGCGACCAGTTCTGCTGTATATATAGATACATTTGTCCCAATGAAAAAAGACTTTTTAATGTTAAATTCTGGAACATAAAACGCTGCTCCAGCGCTCTGATTTGCTAAGACTGACCCATCGGTAAAAATGTGGAGGTGGGTACGGTACTTTTCATCGATGTGTTCACAAACTGTGGATAGCGTAATGGGTAATGTTGTACAATAGAATACGAAAATAATTGGAGCTAATTTCACGCACTTTTACGGGTGTTTTCGGTTCTGCTCGATCTTTTTTTAACGTCTGCATAATCGAGATCAAACGTGGCCTTTAGCATTTCCCATGTAGGGATAGGCGTTAACATTGGTTTTTTGGCTATTTCATCCATAGTTATGCTGGATTGTTTGATCAGGTCAGATATGTAAGTTGCGGTTGTAATTTGTGATGAAATGTTTTTTGCTCGTTTTGGAAAGTCAATATCAGACCTGATTTTAATTTCTTTGCTCACAAAATTATTCGCTTGTGAAGTAGTTCTAATTGCAAACTTTGCTCAATTGCTGTAGCTAGCTCACGATGGTTGTTTAGAGGTAGAATTCCAGCAGTTTTGTACGTTACCAGAGTAGAAGCATGAGTTGGTACACCTAGTGCAATTTTAAGACTTTTGCAGTCCAAGTTCTGAATCTTTTTTAGTACATATTTAGGTGCATTGAAAAAAATTTCTTGCGCGTAGGATAATTTAGACCTGACCAGCGCTGTTGCCAGATGAATCAGTATATTTGTATCCATTCCCCAGGGTAATTTGCTTATTATCTTTAGAAAATTTAAGGTTTTTCGTGCTTTTGTTAAAATATAATCAAAATGGATATTCCAGATTAATTTCGACGTGATGTAAACTCCCAGAAATTTTACGACCTGTTTGTAATTTAACACTTCACCAAGCAATTTGAAAGTAGGTAAGTTATTTGAGTTACCACCAGGATCAAACAGCATCATGTTAGTTTTTTCTGCCGACAATGACAGACCATTTTCTAACATATAGTTTCCAAGGTTATCAAGATCAATTTGATAAACTTCCTGATGTAATTCCGTGTTCTCTGTGGAGTTGTCTTTTTTAAAGTGATATTCATCCAAGTACATATATCATCAGCATACTGTACTAAAACAACACGATTTGAAAGAGCTTTAGGAAGATCCTGTATAAGGATATTAAACAAAATAGGTGCTATCACTGAACCTTGTGGAATCCCCATGTCAAGGCATCGTGAAGTAGAATAACTAGCTCCCACTCTAGCCCGTATTGTTCTATTAGCTAAAAAAGATTTAATGTAATTGTACATATTACCAGATAAACCAACAGATTTTAGCTTGAACAATAGACGTTTATGCCAAACTTGATCGTAAGCTTTTTTTACATCAAAGAAAGTAGCTAAAACACTTTTTCTGCGGGCAAACTGTTGTTTGATCTGAGTTGTAAGTTTAACCAGGTGTTCAACTGCAGATCTCCCTTTTCTAAAACCCGCCTGGTTTACCGGAATAACATTATTTTTATCACAGTAGTGTAAAAGTCTGTTTAAGATCAATCTTTCCATTAGTTTGCTCGTGTGGGACGTCAAAGCAATGGGTCTGTAACTGTTTTTATCAGTTTTCGATTTTCCTGCTTTTAATATCGGTATAACTATAGACTTTTGCCAGATTTGTGGTACAGTTCCGTTAACCCAGCATTTCTGCAGAATTTTGTGTAGGAAAATAAGATAGTTTTCAGGGAGATGTTTAATCATTTCAGTCGAAACTGCATCAACACCTACCGAACTCGTTTTGTTGTGTAGAGACAGTATTGTGTTTTTTAGCTCTTCTAAGGTGATTGGAGAATTAAACCAGAGATCATTCTGAGGTATTGGATCAGTGTAGATTGGGTTGTTATCTTCCATTTCTCTGTGATGTTTGCAGTCTGAAGATAAACCTTCAACTTTACTGTTTTTAGCAAATAATTCCACAAAAGTTTCTGCTTTGTCCATGTATGAAGGAAATGTGTTACATGTTTCTATTATTATCGGACACCTTTGTAGGTTGGTTCCATTCTTCATTTGATTCATTTTCGTCCAGACTTTATGAAAATCTTTGAAATCTGAAATTTGTTTTGTGCAGAATGATGCCCAATAATCTTTCTTTGCTTCAGCGATGGTTTTGTTACATTGGATGTTAGCTTTTTTCATTTCCACATGATCTTCAGGTTTCCGGCTTTTGATGTAGATTTTGAATTTCTCCCTTTTATATTGAACTGCTTTCTCACATGCCTCTGTCCACCAAACATTACCCAATCGATTATTCGATCTAGAAGTTTTGAGTTTCGGAATTGATATGTCTGCAGCGGCTAGAATTGACTCTTGGAATTTAGAAAACATAATGTCTACATTTTCACTTTCATAATGTCTGTAATCCTGACTAGCAAGAGTAGTTCGAAATAAGGACCAGTCTGCACGCTTGTAATTATATTTTGGAATAATATCAGGAGAGCTGTCTTTCATCCTGATGTTTTTGTCAGTTATGGTTATGATGATAGGTAGATGATCGCTTCCCAAAGTGTCTCTGTGAGTTTCCCAGGTACAGGATGGTGCTAATTCTGGTGATATCAGAGACAAATCGATGGCTGTCGCCCTGTGTTTGGAGACATCAGGGATCCTAGTGACACTACCATCATTTAGAAGGTAAAGCGAACTATCAACGATATTTTCTACCAAACGATTGCTTGTAACAGTAGAACAGTTCTTTTCCCAAAATGGGGAGTGGGAATTAAAGTCTCCACCTATTAGCCATTTACCACGCTGCTGATCTTGGATTGTGCGCAGCCATTCTGTGTTGTGGTCATTTGGACCTGTTGGCAGGTAGACTGACAAAACGTTGATGTTTAAAGAATTGCTTAATTGGACAGTGGCAGCACAAGCGTGCAAATCGTCGCTTGATTTCAAAACTGGGGAAGTAAGTAAGCAGTATTGTAAGTCTTTGAGTATATATATCGCGGTGGATACCTTCTTCCCGTGATTCCCACATTCATAGACTGGAGGATAGTAATAATTGGGGAAATTGGGAAGCTTGGTTGCGACAACATTCATCGACTGCAGAATCAAAACTTCACATCTATTTGATGTCAGGAAATGCTCCAAGTATGCCGAATTGGTGGAAAGGGATCTACAATTCCATTGCAAAAACTTGACTTGGGATTGTTGTCGCATTACTGATACTGGTTTATCTCCAACTTTCTATTGACTTTATTTATGGACGATAATAATGAAAACTTTGACTTTCTGTGTACAGGAGAGATGGACAGAAAGAAAATTACGCAATTACTTAGACTACGAAGTAAAGATAACAAAATTGTAGCAAAACGATGAAAAGAAAATTATATAGTCAACGTATAAATAACTTATTGAGGAGATATTAGATTACAATGAATAACAAATAACCAATAATCAAAATAATAGCATACACGTCTTCAAATGTACAGAGTGTATAGTCTGACTGAGTCTTGATAGTCGGACTAAAACCTGGTTATTGTATACTTTCAGCAGAAGAAATGTCAGAGATGACGCAGAAAAAGTCCTGTGACATGAACGTCAAGAATTGTATATGTAATACTGTGTGTGTGTGTGTGTGTGGAGAGAGAAAGAGAGAGAGAGAGCGATCATCATCATGATCATGTCCCTTGTGTCGTGCTGTTGATCAAGGCCCTCCATATGAGTGTATCTTTTGTTGCCGCAAGTATATCTCCTACCTTCTTGTCCCCACCCACTCTGCAAAACTGTCTAATATTTGCTCCCTGGGTCTACCTGGTGCTCTTTTTTCCCTCTAGCTTTCTCATTGTAACCAGGTGCTCAAATTTCTCTTGCCTCATAAAATTTCCTATAAATGTTGCTTGTCTTTTCTTAATCTTCTTCATTAACGTTCTGTTTGTTTGCTTCTCCCAAGATTGTCTTTGTTTTCTTTGTTGTCCGTTGA
The DNA here is from genome assembly GCA_030674185.1 of Monoplex corrugatus. NCBI lineage: Eukaryota > Metazoa > Mollusca > Gastropoda > Littorinimorpha > Ranellidae > Monoplex > Monoplex corrugatus. Next base: position 13,163,008 of record JAPXFY010000014.1, on the reverse strand, counting down.
ACTCCTAACATTCTTCTTAGAAACCACATTTCTGCTAGATCTTGTTGTGGCTTTGCTTGTTGACTGTCCAGGCCTCACATATGTACAAAATTACTGATTCTATATACTACTGAAAAGCTTTCTTCCTGATGTCCGTTGATAGGCATAAATTTTGTTGGTTAGAATGCTTTTCATTTTCTGGAATGCTGTTTAAGCTTGGCCAATTCTGCTGGATATTTCCAGTATGTGTCTGCTGTTTGGTCAGATATCTGTTCTCAATATTTCAAATTATGGACTTATCTCAATGTTTTGCCATTCGCTGTTAATTTACATGATGAGAAGTTACTGGGGGTTTTTTCTTACTGATTTTCATGACTTCAGTTTCTATGTAGAATTAGAGACAGCCAAGGCGCAATGAAAACCACAGGACACTGCAATACTAATAGGAAATTTTAATGTTAAAGTGGGACAGGAAAACATAGATGACATAGTTGGACCTCATGGTCTTGGCACGTGAAATGAAAGGGGAAAGAAACTTGTTTAGTGGGCACAAGTAAATGAATTCATAATAGGAAACACCTGGTTTGAGCAGTTTAACAGAAGAAAATGGACATGGCTGAATCTAGGAGACAGCACATGAAATCAAATTGATTACATCCTGAAAAATAAGGGATCTACAAATTTCTTACTAATAGCATAAACATTACCAGGTGCACACTGCAACAGTGAGCACAATCCTGTAATGGGAAAATTTAGGCTGAAACTAAAGAGACTAAAACGAACCAAAAATAACATCGAATTAAATCTTCAAATATTTATCAGACGGATGAGTCAACTCATGAAACATTTAATGTATATGTTCAAAACAAATTCAGTGCTGTGGAGGACGTTGGGGATAATGAGGAACAGTGAATTTGAAAAACGCAATAAATGAAGCTTGTGTAGAAATCCCTAGAGTTTGAAAGAAAATCAAAGAAGAACTAAATGACAAAAGAAATTTTAGGATTGATGGATGAACAAAGGAAGGTAAAGTGAAAGGAGAAAGAATAGAAAAAGATAGATGAGGAAATCAGGAATAAGTGCAATGAAGCTAAAGAAGATTGACAAGAAACAAAGTACAAAGAAATAGAAGACTGACACAAAACAGGCCCTAACTTTATATGCAGAAATATTGAAGAAACTGCTTACAGAAAAAATGCACATCAAATGGTTATTTAAAACCGAAAGATGGTAGGCTACATGTTAAAATCTCCCATTACAATTTCAGCGTACTGTGATTTACACTGAACCTTGGATGTCCCTAATTCTTCATAGAAGTTGTCAATTTCTTCCTCAGTACTTGCTTGCGGTTGTTGGTGCATATACTTAGACAGTGTTGGTATGAAATGGATTGCCCTCCGATCTAACTAGTATAACATGGCCTAATATGGTCTAGTATCCTTTGATAGACTTTGACTTGTCATTGTCCCCTATAATGACTGCCCTCTTTTATGCACGTCTCCTCTAGAAACATGAAAAGTATGTACACACACACACGCACGCACGCACACCACACACCACACCCCACACACACACACCACACACACACACACACACACACACACACATCAAAAGTACAGCCACAAAGCAAAGTGACTGTAGAAACTTTCTGTTGAATGCTTGTGCTGGAATAACCTCAGAAATGAACCTTTGCCATTTTTCTGTTTTCCACCACATGGCATTAAAATATCAGTATGATTAACTTATCTTGTTAGGGACCCAAACGTAGTGTGAAAACAGTTAAGTGAACTCTTGTATTGTTGCAAAAACCAGCAGATAGATAGTATGCACAAGTGCAGTGAAGGAGACAGGTTCATTAGCAAGCACCACTTTGTCCAGATGTCTGCACTCTGCCTGACAATAATGTCAATAGCTGACTGATTGATTCCAAAGTTTCTTTTTACTGAATATATTTCACATCATAGTGGCCTTGAAAAGTTGAAAATCCAGTTGCTCTTGTCAATACCTAAAACTTCAAATTGAAGAAAAATTGAAAATCCGGTTTCTCTTGTGAACACCTAAAACTTCAAATTGAAGAACAGTTGAAATCCAGTTTCTCTTGTGAACACCTAAAACTTCAAATTGAATTTTCTAAGCTGTTTGTGATTGACAGATTTGATTTGGATAGAGACTCGTGTTACATGCAGTAAACACATCAGACACTTTGTTTTGTTTCACAAACTGTTGAGCGATATAGATAAACTTCTTTCTATCATAAATCTTACACTGTCATTTATGTGCACAGCAGCTGTAGCAAAAAAGAATGAAATTATCATAATCATTTTCACAGTTGCCCTGCCCCCACCGTTTGCAATTAGAGTGATATAAATACATTTCTTTCTCATATAAATTTTGCACTGTCATTTATGTGGACAGCAGCATCAGCAATAAAGAATGAAATCATCGTATTCATTTTCACAGTTGCCCTCACCCCACCCTCTACTTGGCAGAGATATTTAACAAAACAGTGCTCCACCCTGATATCCGCATGCTACATAGCAATGAAGGTGATAAAGTTGACCACATTGCGACTTACTCAAAAGCTGTTAGTAATTGGCTACATGTATTCATGTAACTTTATTAGTTTTCATGTTTTATATAAAATTGACCACTGATTTTATTACCTTCCACAAATGGTCATTGTCTTTAAGCCTTTACAGCACATAGGAAATTCTGTTAGTATTTGCAATTGATTCTGTTCATCCATGTTGGTGATTTTAAGTGACATGCTCAGTATAGTTATCCAAATCATGACTACACATGACGAGCAAGGACAATGCTCAAACAGAAAAATCGAAGCTTTGTGTGTGATGGTGACGGCCAGAAGTAACATTTACTCAGAACCTCCAAGGTTCAGGTTAATGTTAGTGATTTGTATGTTGATTTTGAATAGTCACCAAAAGCAAAATGTAATTTCACCTTTATATTTGGGCAGACTGTACTCTCATTCTGTTTTCCTGTGTTTCCGGCTCCAGACTGCTGTTTCGCTTGTGTTTTTAGAAATACACCTAGACCATGTTTAAATCCCCCCTTTTCTGAATTTTATGAAGTGATCCAGGTTTGTTTTTTTCAGCAATTATATGGACTTTTTTTTAACAGTTTGTTTTATCACATTTAATAAAGTTTCACCCATTCTCAGAAAAGATAAAAGGAAAATATGTTGGTCAAGCCATACTAGCTCCCAACCTCTCTTTCACCCAGCAAAACAACAGCAACAAAGTTTGTATTATTTTACAGAGGTAAACATTTAACTAAAGATGCAACAAATCAGCTCCACTGGTATGAACAGTCATAGTGAAGTTATCATGAAAACAGTCTTCATCAGCCTCTAAACTGGTAATTGCAAGTGTACTTGTTTATGTTTGTAGGCCACTCTGGATTGTGTGTGTGTGTGTGTGTGTGTGTGTGTGTGTGTGTGTGTGTGTTGTGTGTTTGTGTGTGTGGTTTGTGGTGTGTGTATGTATGTGTATGTGTATGTGTATGTGTGTGTGTATAAGCATGTGTAGTAAGATGCAGTAACTTCAGGTGTCATGTGGTGTAACGTGGTACATTTCAAAATATAGTTCGAGTTCTATTCATGCTGGTTTTTATTATTTTGAAGTTGGGTTATGTTTTTTTTATCAAATGTCAGTACAACTTGTTATTCTGGCAACAGTTTACGATGACTTTCATTCTTCTTTTATCTCTGATTGTAACCCGTTAGGTATTGTGGGGAGAAAGGATATGGTCAGCTGTGAGTTGGAAGGCCTAATGTGGAAAAATTCCTCATGATGTCATGGTCTCTTTCATGCCATTGATCTTGTGAAAAATTTCCTCATGATGTCATGGTCTCTTTCATGCCATTGATCAGGTGAAAATTTCCTCACGATGTCATGGTCTTTCATGCCATTGATCTTGTGAAAAATTTCCTCACGATGTCATGGTCTTTCATGCCATTGATCAGGTGAAAATTTCCTCACGATGTCATGGTCTTTCATGCCATTGATCTTGTGAAAAATTTCCTCACGATGTCATGGTCTTTCATGCCATTGATCAGGTGAAAATTTCCTCACGATGTCATGGTCTTTCATGCCATTGATCTTGTGAAAAATTTCCTCACGATGTCATGGTCTTTCATGCCATTGATCAGGTGAAAATTTCCTCACGATGTCATGGTCTTTCATGCCATTGATCTTGTGAAAAATTTCCTCACAATGTCATGGTCTTTCATGCCATTGATTAGGTGAAAATTTCCTCACGATGTCATGGTCTCTTTCATGCCATTGATTAGGTGAAAATTTCCTCACGATGTCATGGTCTTTCATGCCATTGATTAGGTGAAAAATTTCCTCACGATGTCATGGTCTTTCATGCCATTGATCAGGTGAAAATTTCCTCACGATGTCATGGTCTCTTTCATGCCATTGATTAGGCGAAAATTTCCTCACGATGTCATGGTATTTCATGCCATTGATCAGGTGAAAATTTCCTCATGTCATGGTCTCTTTCATGCCATTGATCAGGTGAAAATTTCCTCATGGTGTCATGGTCTCTTTCATGCCACTGATCAGGTGAAAATTTCCTCATGGTGTCATGGTCTCTTTCATGCCATTGATCAGGTGAAAATTTCCTCATGCTGTCATGGTCTCTTTCATGCCATTAATCAGATGAAAATTTTCTCATGATCTCTTTCATGCCATTGATCAGGTGAAAATTTCCTCATGTCATGTCTCTTTCATGCCACTGATCAGGTGAAAAATTTGTCTTGTCATGGTCTCTTTCATGCCACTGATCAGTGTGAAAAATTTGTCATGTCATGGTCTCTTTCATGCCAATGATCAAGTGAAAAATTCCTGCTGTCATGGTATCTTTCATGCCATTGATCAAATCTTCCTTGGTCTGCATCTTGCTTTAAATCCAGATGTAGTTTTGTTATATGTTTGTTGAACCATCTGGTGGGTTTACATTCTGGTCAGATGACTAAACGGCTTATTTCTCTGTTGATGAATATGGTGGTTCATGTTCCCACCATATATCTGATCTTGATGTTTCTGATCTTTTCCTGTGGCTCTTGCAGACAGTCTTCTTAAACAATACCTCTTACTGGTGAAGACTTGTATTCTAGGTGATTGATCCAAATCTGACACTGTTGTACTGCGAGTGGGGATGAAAATGGAACTGTTGAATATGGTTTTTGCTTCAACAGTTGACATTTCTTTCTGAATTCTGGTTTTGATACTTCTGTTGAGTCATCCATATTCTGTGATACAAAAAAACAAAACAAAACAAACAAAAAACCAAAAAAAACCCCAACAAACATAAACTTTTCAAGTGCACAGAGATTATTAACCCTTTGACTCCCACTCCCTGTCCACCAGTATCAGGCCTGCATTGTCCGCCATGCTATCAAAGCAAAGCAAAGGATGAGGGAGTCAAAGAGTTAACTTTTTGCAGTTGGTAGATAGGGTGTGGGAGTCAAATGGTTTAAGTACAGACTTATAGCTTATGCCATTATTATTATGGATCTTCTCCATCACATGGTATCAGAGGCATCGGTGCATATGGAATTTATTACAAGCAAGGAGATGCTCTTGAGAAACTGAACTAAAACTGAAAATGCTGCAAAGCTGTTTGAATTTACTCACAAATTTGAGTTCAGTGCCACTGATGTTGATGCAAAGATTACCAGGTGTTCTGCTGACCATCATCATGATGACCATGTTTCAAAATAAAATGTGACCATTATATTAGCAATGCCAGAGCTAGTGTATTCTGTATCACATAGGTCTGAGTACCTTAAAAGATATGAATTAATTATAACAACAACAACAACAAAAACAAGCAAACAAACCTTCCAAAGGAATAAATGTGCACACAAGTATATTCCCTGAAAGGTTCAAATTATTGTATAAATGCTTGTGTGACTTCTCACTTGGCAAACTTATGGTTCCTATTCATTAAATATCCAAACATCTGACAAATCCTTGTTAATACTTGGGCATATGGAGAGAGAGAGAGACAGAGAGAGAGAGAGAGAGAGACAGACAAAGAGAGAGAGGGGGAGAGGGAGAGGGAGAGAGAGAGACAGACAGAGAGAGAGAGACATACAGAGAGGGAAGAGAGAGAGAGAGACAGACAGAGAGGAAGAGAGAGAGAAAGAGAGAGAGAGAGAGACCACGACTATTTTGGAAATGATGTCAAGACTACTCATGTTTCAGAAGTAGTTCCATAGGTCGGAAGTATTCACCATACAAGTGCAAAATGTAAACTATGCCAGTGCAACATTGCAAAATGCCACACTTGTCAACGCAAAAGATCATGCTGTTTGGTCATAAATGTCACGGAAAAGATGTCAACAAGCGATTTGTGATTGCAAGGTGGTGACCTTGCAATAAATCTTTTCACCACCATGTGGTAAAAAATCCATCTATAAATAGCTGAAAAATGTTTGCCAACACATTTCGGTATCCATACTTTTTCTTTCTTGTCAGATGATCACTCTGTAACTGTGAAATATAAAAATCTAACGTAATACATAAAAGATCTTTCAATTGACAGAAAAAGAAAGGCTTCAGGGGGGAGGGGGAGGGCAGACTGATTTCAGTTCACTTGAAGAAAGCTTGTCTTTAAGCAAATGACTAGTCTATGGAATAAACGGGTGTTGTGAGAATTTCTTTGTTGTGTGCATGTAAACTGTTAACAACTTTGGGTCCTAGATGTTGACAGTAAGAAGTTAACAACTGTATATCTGAACAGACATGGCCTTGTTTTAAGGTGAAGGGTTTGTTTCTATTTTTATGCAGACCTTTACCAAGTTCTGATAAAAAAGTTTACCACATTCAGATAGAAAATTTACCAAATTCAGATGAAAAAACATCCAAAACAAACAAAAAACAAACGGAGAGGTTCTCCCTTAGCCCTGGGTCACAGGGGATTGAGGAGGTCTCTAGAGACTTCAACTTTTCTTGTGACAGCAGCATTCTGAGGGCAATGTCCATCTTATCTCTCTCACTTCTTTATCTTCCTCTCTCTTGAACCGAATCAACCATTCACATGTAGACGGACTAGAGGCCACACAAAACAGTTTTTCCTCGAATTCAGATATAGGAGCTTTATGTCACCAAATCCTCATAAAACTTCAATACAAAATAGAAGCACAATAGTTCCAACTTAATATAAATGTACATGGGAGTGTTCTTATTATGGCAGAATGCTCCTCTACAACTGAGATTTACCATAAAATTGTCATATATGAATCACCTTCTTTTTGGTTGTTAATTCTGCGCGCCCAACTTTTCCACCCTTAAAATAAAAAATTGGCAACGACCTGAATTCATTCTTACTGGACCACAAATAAAACCCCAATTTGTTAAAACTGATGAAACAAACAAACAAAAACCAGAAAGAACAAAACAAAAAATGAGAAGGTCAACATCATGATATTTGTTGTTAATTTTATTTATGGTCCATTTGCACAAAGCTTATTCATGACATGCACACACAAGCATTTAAGCGTACTTCAAAATGACATTGCACCAATGCTTTTCACATGAAATGGAAAATCCGGTAACATGTGCAACCATATTCTTAGATAATTAAATGAATAAATAACAACAATAACAAAATGCATTGCATATTAAGACATTTTTAATTAACTGTTGTATGTTATACATTTACTATCACATGCATACGCTCTATTTGTTATGAAAAAGAATATCAAATGAACAACAAGAGAAACATCAAAAAGATTCACACTGAATCAGAAGTCAAACTTTGCAAGCACATATCTCCTAAAAACTTGACATCTCAACCCACCCTCGTGCTTAATTCATACACAAAATTTACTGGTGGTTTACAAGTTTGTATGAATGTGACTCTAACATGTAAAAGTGTATCTAAATGATACATCTTTTCATTTGCTTATTTAGCACATCAATGAAATGGTTTGAAGATGTACCAGTCACTGTGGATCAGTGGTTAGCACAATGGTCTGATGACTGGGAGGCCAGAGGTTTGAATCCCCATCAGTTCAAATCATTATGAGATTTTTCAGTTTTCAGAATCCTGGAATTTCGAAAAGACAAACCAAAAACGTACCGGAAACCAAAAAAAAAAAAAAAAAAAAATCGGTGCTATGAAATGAAATGATATGGTGAACAACTGAAATAAACGGAAAGTGGTAGTTTTCACTATTACAGCTTTTTTAGATTGTGCAGTGTTATGACAGTGCTTATCAAACTATTCATAACATTCCTTTATCTATAGGTATACAAGAACACACAGATGCCAGTGTTAACAAGAAACACCCAAGGGTGTTGGATGAGACTCATAGCAATAATGCCTCACCACTGGCTAAACAGTCGCCTATTATCTCCCAACCTTCCACAGTAGCAATTTCTTCAAACAAAGGGGGGCTGTCAATGCGCTGTATTACATATTTGGACCCAGTCACAGTAATCTTTGTTACAAGCTTAGTGGCAAGGTGGGAATATGACAACCCCAAGGACATAGCCACACAAAGCACACCAGTCAGGTCCAGCCCAGCCACTGGACCAAGAGAGAACAAAAGAACCCTCCTTAGCTTTACTCCAGACCTTCATCTCTCTACTGGGCAGCCTGTCCAGCCACCAGTTTGCCTTACTATGGTCTGATACTTAGCATGTAAGCTCCCAATGCAGTTTTACCACAACCGCAGGGGGTGTTTATACAATTGCAAAAGCAGTAAGACATGATGCTCCTGACACAGCCTATTTTGCTTTTTAGCTAGGTCTGACATGTCCCCAAAGGAGTCCCAAATTTGCCATCTTTCCAAACGGTCACCAGCACTCTGCAGTCATCAGGCCTGAATCCAGCAGCCAAGCTGCAATTCAAAGTTGAGAAGATAAAGCCAGGGGTGCTGGATGGGGGACCCAGAGCAACAATATCTCACCACTAGCCAATCGCTCACCTCCCAGTTCCTAATGCAATAAACTTGCAAACAAAAGTGGATATAATAAACTTACTGAGAGTCTGTATTTCATAAGCAACATACATACAGTTCCATGAAAGACATCAAACAAGTGAAGACAGGTGAAATATTCGTTTTCATAAATGATAATGCAACTGAAGTCAAGTGACACAGTGTTGGACTAGGGTGATAGCAGTGAAAAGTTAGCACTGGAGAAAACATATGTACAAACACATCAACAAAAGTTGACTGCAAAACACAAACTGAGACAGAAGCACAGTACAAATATACAAACTCCACTTTTCAACACACACAAATAAAACAAATCATTATGCACCTATGGTGCAATGGTCAGTGAACCAGACTGTTCAATGGATCTTTGTGGATTTAAATTTCCAATGAAACTGTTCAATCCTAGTGTGCTCCAACCCCAAAATATTTCAGGTCTCAGCCAGGAAGACTGCCACCAAATAACTGAGTGTTGTGCTGTTTGAAAACATGTCTTCACACAGGTGTCCATTTTTCTCAAACCTGGCTAACACCAAATACATCACGGCCAGGACGTGTTGAGAACTGTATCAGTCCTGTCATAATGTCTAAGTCTCGCTCATCAATCACAGTCTTTTGAAAACTGTCTCTGATTTTGTAGTCTTTCCTGACCTGCTCTCAAAATGACATCAGTTTCAGTTTCTTCTACAGCTTCCTTTCACAAGGTAATTTTGTATCAAACTCTTTGTGTTTTGTGGATTCTGTCATTAGTTCCTCAATATAGGTCACAGTATGTTGCATTTAAACTTCTAACCATCAAAAGCAGCATTGCAGTCAGTACAAAGTATCTGCATCAATTTGATCTCACTTAGCTCGAAAATCATAACTACTACCAGCTCTTGTAGGTGTTCTGGTTTTCAGTAGGCTCAAGGCTCAGTACTTTTTATTCATGCATCCACTTTGTGAGTCTAGTACCATGTTATTCAAAATTAGCACACTTTGACAGTTCCATGGCATCTACTCGCAAAGCAAAAACACAAAATAAGCACTGCTCTGCTGATGCACTTATTTTGATGTACTCTTTTGATTTGTTTCATCTGCTGATGGACAGTGCAAAACCAATGTGTTTTTGTCCTTAACCCAAGAAGATGTGCTCTTTTTACTCTACCATTTTCTAGTTTGCATTTTCAAGCCCTTACTTTTACGTCCTTAAGTCGTACCAGATGATAGAACACTATAGTGTTCCATGTCTAATCCACACTTGAAGACCACCGAACCCTAATTTAAAATATTTAAAAGAGGTGCACATGTGACTGGCTGACCTCATGAGCTAACATAGTAGCATCAGTAACTCCCAAGTCCAAACAGCTTGGTCAGGTGATACTGTGTAATGTGTGTATGTGTGTTGATAACAGATCCCCCCGTCAACCCTATCACTCTCTACATGACTGTCAAAAATGGCATCCCAAGCGAGTATCTTCCCACAGTGTTGATAAAGAAAGATGGAGATGACAGTTGCAATTTCTCAAGATGACGTCTCCGCGCTTGGAACGAATTCCATACACACCAATGTCATATATGCCATGATGACAGCAACATTTTACTGCTACTGAAGTGGTCGAAATGTTCCATACTCAAGGTTCTGACCTTGAAGCGAAGGATGATGATGAAAATAACAGCGTTTCAAGTAATGAAAGTGATTTGTAGGGTGAATCAGACACTGATGGATTGTAAGAGATTAGTGAAGGGGGAAGTGATAGAGGGCACATACATCATGCCAGCAGAGAGGAAAGGAGACAGCGCACTTTGAGTGATCTGAGTAAGGGGGATTTCCAGGACTTTCTGATACATGACTGGCATGATTTCATTTTTTTCCAATTGTGCCACCTCATTCTGGCACACATGGTCTGCCTGTGTAGCTGAGTGCCATGCCGCCACTGACTTTTTCAATGAGATTGTGACTAAAGATTTTCTGCAGTCAGTTGTTGCAGAAACAGACAAATGTGTAGATGAAAACTTGAAAACAAGAGAAGAATGAAGAAAAAAGAATTTTCAGACAGTGACCAGAAAATGGCTTAACAGTCAACAACTTGGTAGGGTTCTCTGCTATCCGTATGCACATAGGCTTACTTCATAAACCTGAAATGAAGGACTGTTGGGGCACAAAGTCAGTTCTACGGAGCTCCTTTGCTCCTGCAGTAATGAGCAGAGACAAATTTCACCTGATCTTGGCCATGCTGCATGTCAGTAATAATGCATACTACATACCTCCAGATCAGAGGCATTCGGGTTTTCTTTTTTTCAAGTCATGTTACCTGACAATCTATCACATCTGTAAATACATGAACCATAATTTTCTTCTTTAGTATTCTGAACAGCAGCACATTCATTATAAATTATTTTTTTGCTCTTACAGACTCTTTTTCTAATTACTGTGCTTCCATAGACACAATCCAACTAAATGAATGTATGTATAGTAATATTGAACACAAAATAAGGAGTATTTTCCACATGGTAAACAGAGGTTAAAAATTAAGGTAAGACATCCCATATTTTGATATGTAGTAACCCAAGGTATCAATAATAACTTCTCAAAGTTTCTTTTTCTGACTGTGTGTTTTGTATTTTTTATGATTTTTTCCTAACCCTTACAAATGGGCAGTCTATGGGAGAAAGCAAGGGAGAAAAGTGGCCATCCTGAATGAGTTAATCTAGTTACCTACATTTCAAAGCATCATAAACAAAGCTTCAATATACAAAAAGCTTCAATAAATTTCTAAAGAATACATAAATAATGACAGGTCTTCAATTTGTTTGAAAATGTATGAAAACAACAATGATCAATTACACAAAAATGTTTTCATTAATCATGGTTTATAGTGCGGTGACTTTAAATACAGATCACTGTTATCACTGCTTATAGAAATATGTGTACCAATTGTTCACTTTTATGACTTGAATGTTAAAATTTGAACATTAACCTTTTGACTCCTGCACCCTTTCCACCAACTGCAAAAACTTAACTCTTTGACTTCCTCATCCTATCTACCAGTCTCCTGCAGGAAGCTGGTGGATAGGGTGAGGCAGTCAAAGGATTAATTTTTTGCTTCGCTACCACGGTGAACAATGCAGATGCTGGTGGGCAGGCTGCAGGAGTCAAAGGGTTAAGCAATATGTACCACTAACAGTCGCATAAAGTATGAATTTCTTTATAAATATGCATAAGTGTCAATCAAATAGTTCACAGGCAAATCAGGATCTCAGATCGATACATCAAAACATTCATCATCAGAACAGGATTTCCCACATGAAATAATGTTTCCCATCTATTATAAATACCATAATCAGGACACAGTTGTATATGATGTGATTTTTATGAAACATGTTTATCAATTGAATTAATTTCTACAGAAATTGTTCAGGGGATGATTGTCCACTGCTGCAGTGGAATAATTATTTGCCTATGCATATGAAACACATGTAACTGTGAGTTGGTGTCACAGCTGATGGACCAGAAACTTTTGTAGTCTAGTGGAGAGGATGGTGTTCAGTGAGAAGGGAAAATTTAGAAAGAATGACTGTAGAGCCTCCAGGTATTGGCTATAATATATAATCACTTGGCCAATGCTGTAACATCAATGCAGCAACAAAGTTCATGATAAAACAAGAGGGAATTCAGTCAGTTGACCTCAGCTGTATTTCTACAACTCTGTCAACTCAAAGGTCACTGGTATCAAACTGTACAGATATTCTGAAAGCACAGCCAGCAGACTGTAAACCATATGAAACTTTCACACCAAGCTAAAACGACAAAACGTTAGCTGACTGAACTGAGATCACATTACACAGTCACAAAAATGTTTTATACACATTTAACATATTGCACAAGGGTCCAATACACACAAAGATGGATTCTGAACTGGATGAAAGTGTGCATGTTACAGATGAACATAACAATGGTGATTGTCAGTCCAGGATTTCTATACACATGACAACTTAACTGTAAAATCCAATCTGACATTTTGATGATCTAATACAGACTATAAATGTCTTTTTTTTTTGCTTCCCTGAAAACTTAGCTTGTGTCCAGGTTATTGCTGCTTGTGGATTTGGTCTTTTTTCCAGGTAGAAAGTTGGTTTTACCTGAAACAGACAATATACAATATACAGTAATAATACTGACCTTTAAGTTTCATATCGCACAGAGGAAGGAACAGTAATAAACAACACTAAACAGTCTTTATACATCCCAAAAGCCAGCTTCATTTGCATAAAGAGATCTACAGATGCTCTCTTGTTTTATGAAGAGATCAGACAACTGCAGGTTGATTAGCTGACTACCATTGGGAAATCCAGGTTCCTGTGAAGTCATCTGCATATCAACTATCAATCAGCTGTTGACCCCACATTTCAATGCAGGATTCAATCTCTGGCTGGGCCACATTCTTTTTTCTTTTTTTTGTTTGTTAACATGGGCCGATTGGTTCTTTTGATAGAGTCATGGACTCAAAATCTGAATCTTGAGCTCAGTCCCAGCCCACAACATTAAAACATGGACTGTTTTCTGCCCATCTTAATGTTTCCATCATTTTAGCGGTATCAGCTTTAGTGTTTCTTTGGTCCCTCTCTCCCCTCCCCATTTCAAGACCTTGCCAGCCCATAGGGTTTGTACACTCTCAAACAATCTGTCAGGGTGTTTCCTGCTTAAGGACTTCAACAGATGAAGAGTAAACTTCAGTGACAAACAAACAGTTAACACATTCTTTAGAATACCCCACTGCTTGAAATACATTTATGAAACTATAAAGAGAAAAGACAGAAAACATCTGTACTTACTGAGACTTCTATAATGTGAGTATTTGTTGATCCGACTTACATTCCAATCAATGCTCATGTAAACACACACTGATATATTTTTAGAAGATTATAGTGGCTTATACATGCAATAGCATGATAAATCTACACAGGCTGGTTGGTTCTTTGGATAGATCTGTGAACTCAGGATCTGATATCCCGAGTTCAATCCCAGCCAACACCTTAATGTTTCCATCTTTCTGATGATGTCAGCTTAGTGTTTCAACGGTCTTTCTCCACCCTTTTTTCCACTCCCAAATTCAAGACCTTGCCAATGCAAAAGGTTTTGTGCAGGTTCAGGAAATCTACCAGGTAACTGCTGGAATGCTTGGGTGGACGCATATGGAACTGTCCAAGTGTGGTGAATCCCTCTTGAACTAACTTTAAATTCCAACAATAAAGTCAAATTTGTTACTACAAAATGTGCAAATGCAACGCAAAATAAAATCTATAATCTTTCAGATGTACAGTTCAATAATTTGTGATAACAAATATTTTTAGCAGAATTTTTTTAAAAATAGTGATAAAGAATATAAAGCATGTTCAATTTCAATTACATATATATGCACAGAACAAAAGGGTCGGTCAGCCCACACAGACTTTTCTTTAATGAAAAACATCATTTCATGAGTTTTATTTTTCACATGGAAGAGGATTTGTGCTTAATCTATGTGAACTGAAATTATTTTGAAGCATGCTGCTTAGTGTCAACTCCAAACTCACACACACACAAACACACACATACACAAAGTACTTTAACTTCATCAAAAAACAACAATGCTGGTTCCTCCAAAAAATGAAAAGAAAACACTGAAAATGAAAAATAACAAAGAAAACAAATAAACAGCAATCAACACAGAAAACAAATATACAACAATCAAACAAAAACAAAACAAAAAACAATTAACAAAGAAAATCAAACGTACAACAATCAAACAAAAACAAAACAAACACCAAAAAAAAAGAAACACAGAGATGGACACGACGAGGTCATGGAACGCACTTGGTGGCTGAGTGATTTTGGAGGTAAGCCACACAAATGGATCAACCAGAGATTTTCTGTTAGCCACAGACATTTCCCAGTGACGTACTGCAACAGAAAAAGAAATCATGATATAAGAGGAATGTTACTGAGCAGCTGCTACAAGTATGGTGCATATCTGTTCACATTTCACTAAATACAAAGACAATAGAAGACTGAAACCTATAAAACAACAGGGGGGGGGGTTCAAGTGCCTCTTTCAAGAAAGAAGTTGTGGTGATAAAAGGAAAAGAAATGTCTGTATACAGTAAAAAGAACATAACCCACAGCCTTCATTTCAAACCCTCTCCTTCAAGAAAAAACTGCAGTGAATAAAGGTAAAGAAACAATGTATATGTAGAACAAAAATAACATAACCCACAGCCCCAGAATCAAAACATTTTGGCTAACATTTGGTTTCTGAGACAATCAAGGATCATATTTCTCTCACCATTTACCACGTCATCATCAACTCATAAACCCAATTTGATCTGTTCCTAAACTTTCCTATCATTAATGACAAAATCTGAGATCAAATACCAGCATGTCTATGTTTCCAGTGACTTACAATAACACTAAACACCAAAACGAAAAAAACAAAAACAAAAAACAGCTCATAAGAAGAGCTAAACAACCAAACAAGTGCTTATCTAAAACACCAAGCAAAAGCTTACATAATTTCATAGGAAGAGCTACACCACCAGATAAATGCTTAACTGAATCTTCCAGAAATAAAAGAACACCAAACAAAAAAGCAGTGGGGGCCTGTAGTCAGGTTTTATGTCGCCTTCCTTTGCTGAGATGATCCCTTCTTTGAGCATATGAGGCATTTAGTGAAACATGTGTGCCATCAGATGTATTCCTCGCTTTTCACTATCACCACCATTTGATTCATGACTGCTGACCTCCATATCTGAGAGGTCTTTCCTCTATCCACCACCAAGAGACAAGCTCGGTTGGGCATGGCAGCCCACACTCTAACTACAGTGATCCCCATATGAGGACTGTGTGAAGTATTAAGTTTGCCAATCAGTTATGCTTTAAGGACACAACTGTGAAGGGTCTTATATTTAATTAAACATATACAAAACTGAATGGCTTAGACATATACTTGTACATCATGGTGGTTTTGTTTCAAGGGACAAGATTTGAACATGACAAAAACAATACATGACAGACACACATTTCTCTTAGGTGGCCCAAGCCTGAGCTGTGTCAAACTGAACTTGTCACCTCTCTGTCAGCTCACTCTTGTTGCCAATGACAATCATGTAAACCTGAAAACAAAAACAAGTAAAATGGTAAAAAAACAACAACAAGAAAGCAAAAGAAAAAACACATATGACTGCTTAGTTATAAATACATATGAAATATGCTAAAAGACTGTTCTATGATGGGCGCTGTAGTTGGGTGGGAAAGCGTTGGACTTAAATCAGAAGATCCTGGGTTTGATCCACCTGGATACCTCTGCTTGGATATCTCTACCGGGTGGATAAAGGATGGACATTTTTATATCCCAGATCAACATGTGAGTAGACCTGCCAGTGCCTAAACACCTATGTTAAATATCCTACAAGTCATGCTTGAGTCTGGTGACTTATGTTATCAAGAAAACATCAGCATGCACGCCAAAGATGCAGACTGTGCTACAGTTTCAGTTTCTGTTTTTCAAGTGGGCATATCCATGCTTGGAATGAATTCCATGTGCACTGTCACAGATGCCATGTAAAACTGACCACAATGGAGTGTGGTCAGCTCATCTAATACTTTGAGTCCTTTGTGCTCCACTGTAAATCTGTTAAAGTGTACAGCACAGTGAGTCCAAATGAGTTTGTAGAATAGTCCTATACAAGAATGATTTATAATAACCATGATTATATACATTTGATTGGGCAGTCATAGATCATGGTAGGACAAAAATCGAAAAGAGATGCCACTGATTCTCAGCCATTTTGCTAATAGGCTCAACTAAATTTATATCTCAGTTGTATCTTCTTACAAGGAAGAACATGATTCAAATGAATAATCAAATTCAACTGTCCGTTCTGGGTCATATAATCAACTAATTCATAAATGTGTTCTGCCTGGTAGGAAGATATCAGTATGTAAATTTAACATGGCAAGTATGCCTATTTAATGGGTAAATTATACAAATCAAATCATACAACCTCAGAAAATAAAAGATGACACAAATCAACAAGCCTTGTAGTAATAATTTTTATCTATGATTCTGATGTAAAATCTAAAGAATAACATGTACGGGCATTGTGTGTGTGTGTGTGTATATATGCATATTTTACAGTCATCAGGGCCCATAGTAATACTGGTTACAGTGTCCATTCATCCATGCCTGTTCCTGCCCACCCATTCATACCCAATCGAATTCGGTAAGAATTTTTTTCATGCATATCAATGGATGTTTACCATTGTTAAAGTTCATTTTAATGTCACATGTATTAAGCAAACTCATTTTGAGGAGCTGGAAAAGGAAAACGAGTACTTTATAACAATATGAACTGTATGCACGTATCAGTTAAGTCGTAAGATGTTTGGTTAACTGGCTGATTCTTCTGTTTGTTTGTCTCTTTCATTCTTTTTTCCATTTATTTCTTTGTGTGCATATGTTCATTTGTAAGAATATATGATGTTTATCTGTCTACTTGCTTGTCTGATGGTAATTCCTTTCCTGTGTGTGTGTGTGTGTGTGTGTGTGTGTGTGTGTGTGTGTGTGTGTGTGTGTGTGTGTGTGTGTGTGTGTGATGTGTGTGTGTGTGCGCGTGCGTGTGTGTGTGCGTGCGTGGTGTGTGTGTGTGTGCGTGTGTGTGATGTGTGTGTGTATGATGTTAACTTCTTAGTGTGCATGTCTTTGTTTGCTTGCGTGTGGGACTGGGCAACGGAGAAAATGAAAGATATCAGTACTGCAAAATTTCCCCCAAAAGAGCATTGAGAGACATGCAAAATTACTTATCACCTTGACAGAGCATTGAGAGACATGCAAAATTACTTATCACCTTGACAGAAACTTAAAACTAATCAATCAGTTTTGTCAAGGTTGTTGTAAAGAAATGAAATGACATGATAAGAAATAAAACAAATCTCAAATGCAATTCAACCATTCCGGAGTTCTTCATAATAAAAACATAACCACGCTGACTATCACTGATTAACTTCACAATGACAAGATGTATAGCTCACAGAAACCCAAACATGATAGCCAAACTAGATCTGAAGGAATTTACTACTGCTTCATAAGCTGCTTTATAAAATCTGTACTGTAAAACCAAAAGGCATACCAGACAAAGAGTAAGAAGGTGGATCAACCTCTTTCACTGCATTCTGAGTAAAAGATCACTAGATTAACCCTTTTACTTCCTCATCCTAACCGCCAGCATCTTGCACTGTCAGCCACGACAGCAAAACACAAACTTAACCTTTAACCTTTTCACTTCCTCACCACCAGCTTCTTGCAGGAGGCTGGTGGATAGGGTGAGGGAGTGAAAGTATTATGTTTTTGCAGCTGGCGGATACGGTGCGAGAGTGAAAGGATTAAACAAAAGCAGTATAGCAGCATTACACATGATGTTTACATTGATCAGGCACAGTGTATAGTACATGGCTGAATATTCAAATGTCCTGCTGCACATCAGTTCATGAGGCTTGTATGATCACACACATGTGTAAACATGCAAATTTAGTCAAACTAGTTCATTTTAAAGAGCACTGTTCATGATATTAATCTGCACCTTGAATGCACTTGTAATCATGCTGTCTTGATTCCAGTTGGACTGCTCTCCTTTCTTTCATCACTAATGAATGAAAATCTTTCATTCAGACAACAAGAGCTAAACCATCACTGGTTTGTTACTCCACATATGTACACATACTTATAATTTATCATTATTTCATTTGTAGAGACTGTTTTTGGAAAAGTACTGTGCAAAAACTGACAATAACAATTAATAAAGAATTAAATAAATACTCTCATAAATAAATAAATAATAAATACCTAAACAAACAAACAAATACATACATACATATAGAAATATACAAATAAATAAATGAATAACTTATAAGTAAAGTGCATGACAGAAATACAAAAATGCATCACTGCTTAGCAGTTCTAATACAGACTGCATGAACGTCAGCTAGATACTCAAACCTCACACGCACACGTTCAATGTTACAAAATCATTCATACTATTAAATATGTTAGTAAGAAGAAGGAAATAGTTTTACAGATATAATGCACCTCTCTGTGCTTGTCAATATCTTTTTTCAATTTATCCAAGCGTCCGAAGGATTCCCAGTTAGTTACATCATAAACCAGAATAAATCCCTGCAGGAAAAAAGCACACATTTCTACTTTATTTCTTAATAGAGAGAGAGAGACTCAGAGAGAGAGAGAGAGAGAGAGAGAGAGAGAGAGAGAGAGAGAGAGAGAGAGAGAGAGAGAGAGAGAGAGAGAGAGAGAGAGAGAGAGCAAAGACAAAGAGCTAGACAGCAACATGGCAAGAATGAGTATGCAAACATGCAAATGTATGTGTGTGCATGTTGAGTGTGTATGTGAATGTGTCCGAATATTGTGCATTTTCTTACCAATGTATTAGTATCAGTATAAATCAAACATAATCAACATCAGTATTTACCAGACATAATCAGACATCAACAGAGAAAGAACAATATAATCAAAGCATGAGCACTAACAATTTGTGTATGTGATCTTCAAATGGTACAAATGACAATTTAGAACAGACTTATTCAGACCTTTTTCCAATTATTTTATTCAAGATTGGGTAAAGGTTCATCCATAAACATTCATTCAAGACTAGACAAAAGTTCATTTGTAAATGACCAAGAAACATTTGTTGAAATGTTATATATTTTAGGTTATACTGATACCCCAAACTGACTAATGTCCATTCAGACTTTTTTTTAGACTTTCAACTGGGCTTAACTTACGACATAAAAGTGACAAAAATCCACAGACCCTTGCTCAGAAATCATTGCTGATACATTGTGATTTAGATTATACTTATTCTCTCTGTCTCTGTCTCTCTCTCACACGCACACACACACACGTATACATGCACACACCTACGCACGCACGTATGCGCGCACACACACATACACATGCCAATTTGAAAATTATATCAATAGATCCACTTACATAACACTCTTTCATAAACAAAAATTACTAGAAAGGCAAAAATACATAAAAAGAAGTAAATGATGTCAAATAAACAAATAATGATTATCATTTTCTATCACTCTTCTTACTGTTTAAAGCCCAGCTATTGCGCAAAGCCATATCATAAGACTATAACCATCTCATAACACACACACCTTGTTGAGTTTCCTTCAACATGGCAAAACTGGAAGAAAAAAGATGCCAGATTTCAAGATGCACTTGAAGAGAAATTGTTGGAAGGGTCTCCTCTGGCAACAGTACCCAAATATGGACTACGTTCAGGGAGGTGCTGGGTCCTAAAGAAAATGACGAATCAATCCAGGCAGCCCTGGATGTTAAAAAACAAAGCCTACACAGAGTGGCAGAACAATCCATCATCAGTTTCCAAGAGGGAGAAGTTCAAACACCTCCAGGCAACAGTGTAGTCAGAGCTGTGCGAGATGCAGGATCAGTGGTGGCAGGCAAAGGCTCCCTCTACAGCCCATCCAGATCAGCTTGCTCCCTGCTGCTGTCCTCAGATGGCGCAACACTGACCAAGGACCAAAATTGATCAAAAGAAAACAGGTCAACCGGTCTTCCTCAGTCAAACCTGCAGTTCTGAACCAGATCCCCACCTTCTGGAAATTATGTGCTAGAAATTTCCTCTTTTCTGTCACTCGCTTTTGTTCCCTCCTTTGCTTTCTGTCATTTCTTCCTATCATTTTCTGCCTTGCTGGTCCATTCACCTGTACATGTTCAAGAAAGTCTTATGTACTTTCTTTTAAGACTGATTGTTGGGTACATGTATTAAGTGCATTTTTGGCTTTGGGGAAATGGGATAGCGGAAGCAATTTTCGGTAATTTAGGCCTATTTACACATATGTTTTGGAGTGCTTAGTTATGTTTAAATTTGTTTCAGATGTTTTTTAAACAAATTCTTTATGTGATAAATTGGACGGAGTGGTCCATGCCAGGGGCACCTCCTTAGATTATGTGCGCGAATGCATTCATAAGATTACTTCGTTTTCTTTTTTTCCTGTTGAAGTATCGTGTGTGTGTTGAAATGGTTACAGCCCTCATAGTCATATGGCTCTTTGCAGTCAGCTGGGCTTTAAGCAGAAATAACAATAAATTTCTGTTATCTGAAAATAGAAGAATTCAAGAAAATAAGAAATCAATTTGCAGATTATCTGAGCCCAGAAGTTTACATTACGAAATATCCCAGATTAAAACAAACAAAACAATACAATACAAAACAAAACAAAAAACCATTAAAACAAATACCTAAAAACAAACAAAAACAAAACAGAATAGGCTAATCAAAAGAAAAATAAAGAAACTCGAGAAAAAAAGCTTCAGTTTTGGTCAGTGAGGTATAAACAGCAGCAAGTAATTGTGCTACATACAGTAAATACGATATTATTTACTAAGCAATACATCTTGACACAGGATTACTGGCAGACAACATTACAGGCTCTAGGAGGATCCTGTACAGGGTAGACCGGGTTGGAAAGGCAGCTGGGCTGGACTTAAATTCAAAGAAGACAAAGGTTATGCATGTTGCAGGCAAATATAACACTAGACAGGACCAGATCATGCTAAACCAAGTCCCTCTAGAAAATGTCAAGGACTTTAGATATTTAGGTTCAGTCAAGACACACGATGGAACATGCTCAAAAGACATAAAGATGAGAATTGGAATGGCCAAGAACAGTATGGTTCAATTGAACAACATTTGGAAAGACCACAGCATAACAGCAGACCTTAAGATAAAACTCTTAAAATGTCTTGTCTGGCCAGTGATGTTATACGGCTGCGAGGCATGGACAATGAAGAAAGAGGATGAAAGACGAGTGGAAGCAGCAGAGCTGTGGTTTTACCGAAGACTGCTGAGGGTCAAATGGACGGATAGGCGCTCAAATGAAAGCATACTGAATGAGTTGGGTACTACACGCAAGCTTCTAGTACTCATACAACGGAGGAAACTGAAATATGTTGGACACGCAATCCGTAATGAGAGAACAGACTTGATGTCCACTGTCCTCCAAGGTAAAGTGGAAGGAAAGAGAAACAGAGGACGGCCACCTGCATCACTTGCTAGAAACATCACAAACATCAGTGGCAAGAAACTCCAGGAGGTGGTCAGACTTAGCCAAGATCGAGAGTGCTGGAGGCAACTTGTGAGGACATCATGTGCAGCGGCCAACACTGTTCCCGGTGACGCCGACAGGTGAGACAGGTGAGACATCTTGAATTAGGTTTAACGTTATTTTAAAATATGAAACACTGATCAAACAAAAACAAAGAGAAATCGCTTGGTTTAAAATCTATGTTACTATGATTATGATGCAGGCAAAGAACACCGAGGAATTTCCTCTCGCCAATATTAATGTCAAATTGCCATTTTAATAAACAGTAATTGCACTATGGTGGTAGACCTCAGGGCTTACCATTGGGCTGTGGGACTTTCGCAGGAATCTTCCCATTTTTACTGCACATGACTTCCCTGGTGTTTTGTCGATGTCTGCTAAGCGGATTACTTAGGAAGCTGTTTTCGAAACCCCTAAATGTTGGTGTGTGTGTATATGTGTGTGTCTTATTTACTTATTTTTGTGTACACTTGACAAAGGCCTGTTGATCGAAAGTTTTTAATATGCGTTCTGATTCCGTTTTTGTTTTTCCGGTTTCTGCTCAATGTGCCCTTCTGTGGATGAGGGGTAGGCCTACAGTTCTATCATTGATTTTGTGTCACCTTGAGAACGGCAGTCCGCAGACCAACAGGACTCATTAACTGGTTTGAATTCACATCCGAATGAGAGTGCTGTTTATACTATAGACTATACTTAGACAGAGAAGAGAGACATTGACGTAGTTTGGCTTGATCTGGCGAATGCATATGGATCAGTTCCACACGATATGATCCAGCTGGCTCTTGAAATGTATCACATCCCAGAAAACATCCGAACAATGCTGAGGAAGTATTTCCAAGGGTTCTCAATGATGTTCTCTACCAAAGAATACACCACGGGCTGGATAGACCTAACGCATTGCAATGGGCTGTGCAATCTCTCCCATACTGTTCGTGTTGGCAATGGAAGTCATCTTGAAAGCTGCAATGAAGAGTTCAGGTCCAGTGAATCTGGGAGATGGATACCAGATGCCTCCTCTGAAAGCTTTCATGGATGACACAACAGTCTTGTCCATGGATGAGGAAGAGACACACCAAATCTTAAAGCAGCTGGATGAGCTGGTGGCCTCTTCAAGAATGAGGTTCAAACCAAAGAAATCCCGAAGTCTCTCACTGCGAAAAGGAAAAGTGGCAGATTCAGTCAAATTCATGGTAGCCAACCAAGCCATCCCCACTGTCACAGAAGAGCCAGTAAAAAGTCTCGGAAGATGGTATGATGACTCCCTGAAAGACACACAAAGGGGATGTGAAACCAAGCAAACAGCAGAAGAAGGCCTGAAGAAAATAGATAACTGCGGACTGCCAGGCAAATACAAAGTCTGGTGTCTACAGTTCATGCTGATACCAAAGCTGCTGTGGCCACTGCTAATCTATGACATTTGCACCAGCACAGTGGAAGCAATGGAAGCCAAAATCAACAAATACACAAGAAAATGGCTCGGTGTCCCACCTGGCTCACTGATGTTGCATTCTACTGTCGTCAAGCAATGCTGAAGCTACCTCTCAAATCCATAGTGGAGGAGTACAAAGTTGGAAAAGCAAGACTGTTGAGCATGCTGGAGGAATCGAAAGACAGTATCGTGAGATCAGTTCAGCCAAAGCTGAGAACTGGCAAAAAATGGAAAGTCCAAGAGGCTGTAAACAATGCCAAGAGAAACCTCAGCATCAAAGAAATAATTGGACACACGCAAACCAACAGACAGGGACTGGGAGCAACAAAAATGCAGTGGTGGTCCAAAGCCAAAGGGAAGGAAAAAAGAGACATGATCATACAGGAGTTGAAGAAAGAAGATGTCAAAAGAGTGCAGAAGGCAGTCCAGCAAGGTCAACAGGGGCAATGGACAACATGGGACAGTGCACTCCAAAGAAGTCTCAGCTGGAACGATATGTGGCACATGGCTCCTCTAAGGATAAGCTTCCTCCTCAGATCTGTATATGACCTGCTCCCCTCGAATGCAAACTTACTGAAATGGGGGAAATCAGATGACCCAGCATGTCCGCTCTGTCAGAAGAAATAAACAGTGGAACATGTCCTAAGCTCTTGCAAAGTAGCGCTAGCCCAAGGAAGGTATACATGGAGGCACAACCAAGTTCTGAAAGTGATCACAGACGTGGTTAGCGAAAAAACCATGACCCCAAACGCACCAATTGCTATGACAACGTTCTACAAAGCAGGAGGGAAACAGGTCTGGCCCGAAATTGCTATGACAACCAGCACATTGCCAAAGGGTCTTCTGGATGGAGCAGTCGACTGGGAGTGTACAGCAGACCTCCCAGAGTGGAGAAATTACCCAGATGTCATCAGCAAGACAGGCATGAGACCAGACATTGCTCTCCACTCTGACTCCTCGAAACAAGTGATTCTGATAGAACTCACTGTGCCATACGAAAGCAGAATGGAAGAAGCACATATCTACAAGACCGAAAAATACGCCGGTCTTGCCAGCACCCTGAAGAAAGCAGGTCTGCGGGTCAAAATCTTCGCCATAGAGGTCGGGGCAAGAGGGTTTGTGGGCACCTCCGCTTATGATCTCATGAAACAACTCGCCATTTCTGGGAAGAAGAGGACTAGAGCCCTTAAAGCGATGGCAGAGGCAGCAGAAAGGAGCTCAAGCTGGATCTGGGCAAGGAGGAACCAAAAATGAACTTCATAAGGATTAAATTCCCTACAGATGATGTGTGCCCCGTTCGCACATTGGTAAAAACCGCGTACCACAGTTCTGAAGCGCAGAATCGCCCAGGTTCGCTCCCCGGCGTGGGAAAAAAAAAAAAGACAACAGCAGAAGGGCATCCAGGAGTCATGACCTGGATGTGGCCCGGCCCCCCGAGAGTGTAAGGAGTTTAGGGCCGAAACACTTGTCTAAAGGGGGTTACTTCTCTGAAGACCTTCTGTTGTCTAGCTCTCCCTAGAGTTTCTTTCTACTTAGTACTATAGTCCACATGAACTAGATCACGAGAGAAGTAAACCAGACCCAGAACAGGATTGAGAAGAAAGACTACTGGAACACAACCAACCTGAACACCACTTGTGGAAACTACAGCATGAGTATCAGAAAAGACAGAATCAGCAAAACCGAGACAATGAAGGTCGTCGCGATAATGCCATAAATCTTGGCGACAGCGACGTATTCTACAGATACAGATAGATCTACCAAACTTAACATTAACATCAATGCCACTAGATCTAAACTCCGACGTGAGTGGCTGCAAATAGGGCCTAGGCTACCTGTTCAGCATCTTTGCAAATGACAGAAGATTCAACAGACAAGAATTCAGAAAGCAAATGATAACTTGCACCAGTCCTGAAACAAGCCTAGATCCTTACTGAGGCAAAAGCCAAGCTCATCAGTTCTATTTCCACTCCTGCTTCGACATACTAGAGTCTAGTGCCAGACCTGGACCCTAACCAACCCCGTTCAGCACAAAATTAGATACAGGAAGAAGTGTCTACAACATCAGATGCGACATGATCGGAAACACGAAGGTCAGAAAAAATTGGTTCATCATCACATTGATCAGAAGGGAGTTAAATGGTTTTGGTCATCTGATTAAAATGCAACCCACCAGCTGGCTCAGCAAATATGTCATATATGGATTTAAAGACAGAAGCAGATCAACTTAGTCTTAGGATCGATGGTGTGAACGAAACTTTGATGTCACAAAGCATTTCTCTATTTCAAGCCTTCCAGTTTGCTGCTTACCTTAGTTCTTTCTCCCAGTGACACCCATGATCGTAAATCTTTGTAACAAGCGGGCTGGTAAAGAAATTTCACATTATTTGACTTCGGTGCAAAATAAGTCTATGTCACGGCGCACAGAAGGAATTTCATGATCAGATTCTAAGATAGTCAAACGAAGCTTTTAGGAATGCTCGATGACTGGCAAAATCTGATTGGTTAATTTTTTTTTTGCACACGGTCTAGCCTAAATCACCTACGTCATAGCCCAGCTGTAACTGTTGGAAAACGCAGACGACTGTAGCTTAGTGCTTAGATATATATCAGACAACTTCGTAACGGCTAAACGTAAAATGCACGATGATCAAAGGGCAGATGAGCAAAAAGCGGGAAAAGGGAAGAATATCGGTTCTAGGGCCAGGGGAAAACTTGAAAGAGAAACAGGCAAGTACAAAACATTTTATTGTTTGAAAAAGACCTCAAGGATTTAAGTTTTAACCGAAATTACTAGACTAGTTTACGTCTAGATTTCTTTTGTTCATCGCTGTGTGTTCAGTAGATCTAGTAGTAATAGTTGTAGTACCTGGGGCAAAAAATAGCATAGATCTAGGCTTTTCGGACTTTCTAATTCTGTACGCCCCAAATTTTGTTGGTAGATCTATCCTTTGTCAGCCTAGTTTTTGCATGTGCATTGGGTCCATGTAGATCTGTTTGATTTATCAACATATGTATTACTGGATGTAGACCGATTAGTCTATAAAGTATAATAATAATTCCCCAAAGCTGAATTTCGACCAGGCATAATTAGATCGTCTAGTTTGTGTTCACACAAACTAAAATTATAGGTTAGTTAGCCTATCACTAAAAAAAAAAAATAAAAAAAAAAGGACGCCCGAAACGCCGATTGCCAGTTTTTCACCAGTTGCTTTTGTTTCGTTCTCTTGCATGCAGCTAGAGCAAAATAAGAAGAGGCGGTCGAGTCTGCTGTTGCCAGGGAAAGCCATTACTCAGCATCCCGATGGGTTCAAGATCGTTAGACATATTTGGAAGATATTTCGATAGTTCACAAATCAGAAACAAAACAAAACAAAAATCCCATCACACGCTCTGAATTTTTTTTCAGGTTTTGGCATCGTAAGAATTGCTTGCGCCTTCTCTAGATCAATCTGGGGGCATAAATCAATGGTCACCAAATATTCAAGGAAAGGAAATATCATTCTGATGCAACCGTTTTCTGCTTGTTCAGTTTCGTGCCACCTGCGCGACATTTGTCTAGGAGAGCAGATTTCTGTTGTGGTATTCATCATCCTTGCCAAAGGCCTACACGATGATGTCGTCAGCTACGCCACTGACACCATTGAGTCCTTCAAGAACTTAGTCAAGGCGTTTCTGCTGCTCACAGATGTTCGGAATGGTTGTCGTTTCCAGCGATAATGACCAGTTGATGTTCGGAAGGTAGTCAGCAGACTTGATTCTTCATCCAGATGGACAAGATAGAAGGCATTGCTGAGGTCCAGTTTCGACAAGCTTTTGTTTCTGCAGGTTTTGGTAGAATGTCATCCATGACAGAGAATAGTGTTCTCTTTTTTGGAGCTTCATTCAAAAGTGTTGGGTCGATCAGATGCGCAGTGTTCGAGACTTTTTGTTATTGTTGTTTGTTTCTACTACCATGCAGCTACACTGATTTGTCAGTTGATCTACTCGAGTGATGATTTTTCTTTCAGTCAGCTTGTCCAGTTCTGCTTTGACTATAGATTTCATTGCATGAGGGACACGACATGCAGGAGTGATGACACGTTCCACAGTTTCGTCAACTTTGAAGTGTGCGACTCCAGGTAGATTGTTCTGTTCATTGCTGAAGGCGTCTTCATAAGTGGAGAGAGGGTCAGCGCTCATTGACATTTTTTGATACATTCTCAAAGTTGTTATAATGGACCGTGATAGGTCCTGTGTCGTTGGACGTTTTCTTACCCAGCAGAGGAATGAGGTATTCTTCAACTACGATGAACTCAGTTTTGAATTTGTTTCCATTCTTTGGGTTTTCTTCAGTAAAAACTGTCTTTTCTTTGGGGTGGAGTGCCGTGCCATTGTACATGTGCAGCTTTGTTTTGCATCTTTCAAGAAGAGTATTCTTGAAGATGTTTTATTGGCATTACGTTGACAGTCGCACCCAAGTCTATCTGAAAGACAATGAGCTTGTCTGTGAAGAGCATTTCAGCCTTTATGATTTTCTCACTGGCTTTGTCTCCAACAGCAGGCAGATATTCATCCACAGATTCTGAGACAGATTCCTGTTGATCTTCAACTAAGTGAAGTCTTTTCTAACTTTTCTATGCACTTGCCAGCAAAATGGTTTTTCTTTTTGCATTTCTTGCACACTTTTCCCCATATACGACAAAATCCTTTCATGAATGTGTGGGCTGTCCTATAAAATTTGTAAGCCTTTCCTATCTTCTGTTCTCGAGATGACACAGAACAATTTTCAACAACAGTATCATCGATAGGCTTAGGAGATTTCAATTGTTGAGAAGTCACTTCTGCAGCACGACACGTATCGATGCATGTCTTGAATGTCAGATCAGATTCTTGCAACAGTCCCTTTCTGGTATAATTGTCTTTTATGCCTGAAATGATGCAGTCTCTCAGGAGAGTTTTCTTAAACAAGACTCCATGAGTTGAAGTTTGGAGCAAGAGTACGCAGTGCAGCATAATAATCTTCCCACAGTCTCATCGCCTTTTGATCTCATTTGTTGAATGTATATTTTTCACAGGTTTTATCTGTCTTTCCAATGAAATGATTGTCAAATGCTGTGATAATGTTATCAACTGAATGTTTTTTTCTGGAAGCTGCATTCCGTAGTACATATTCAATCCTTCTTGGTCAAGTGTATGGACAAACAAGGCTTTTTGTATGCTTCTTCCTCATCATTCAGTTTTGCTATGTTGCTGTAATTGTTCCACATTTGCTTGAATAATTTCCATTCACACCCATCCTTTTTCACATTGAAAGGGGTAGTGAGTTTATTCGTGTGAAATGGCGAGGTTGAGCCATCCTGTTCTATATCTCAAGTCTCTCTGTAGATCGTCTTTGATGAGAACTAGTATAGATCTACCAGTCAGAAAGAAGGAAAATATGCGTAGATCAATGCAGCTACTTACAGATTTTTTCAGCATTGCGTATACGTAAAAGTAATCAACCGACCGCTGCCACGAGACAATCTTGATGGAGGCAGACACAAGAAGATCATTGATAAAGAAGATTAGGAAAAGACAAGCAACATTCACAGTCCAGTTTATGAGGAAAGGGGGATTAGAGCAACTTAGTTACAACAGGAAAGCTGGAGGGAAAGAGAATAACAGGTAGACCCAGAGAGAAAATATTAGACGGACTTGCAGGGTGGCTGAGGACAGAGAGGGTGGAAGATATGTTTGCGGCGACAAGGGATAGGATGGATATGGAGGGCTATAATCTCCAACGCTATGCAGCAGGGCACACATGAAGATGATGATGTGTGCAACACAAAACAAATAGAATACAATAGGAAGAGGCGATCGGTCTGTTTACTGTTGCCAGGGAAAGCTGTTACAGGAAGGAGCGATAGAGTAGTGTCTCTTGATAGGAATAATTTAACATAACGTAATACAATACCGCACCAAAGTCTAGATTAGATCTTGCTACAGACAATTTATGTCATAATCACCCCTTCATAAAATTAGAAACTGGATTCAGATATCTGCTTATTAAAGCAGACGAAAGGCGCAGGGTATCAGGGTATGCCTACCCATGTATTGATTTCTGTTATCTGCAGTGGGGAAAAAATAGTGAGCTGAAGAAAATTCAGATTATTGTAGATTTC
Organism: Monoplex corrugatus; assembly: GCA_030674185.1. Taxonomy (NCBI): domain Eukaryota; kingdom Metazoa; phylum Mollusca; class Gastropoda; order Littorinimorpha; family Ranellidae; genus Monoplex; species Monoplex corrugatus. The sequence goes on along the minus strand of JAPXFY010000014.1, from coordinate 13,133,312 downwards.
TAGAGCATCGCATTCTTGAATGTGATGTAGAGATCTAGGTCTCGAAACGGATCATATAGATGCACATCATAAGAGTAAAGTGACAAAAATATAGTTGTTTTTTTTTCATTACGGAAGGAGGGGGGGGGGGGGGAGGTCGACCTTCAAGTTAGTAGTTCTATGACTATATTGTACTCCAAAGTGTGATCCAAATGTGGATGTAAAAAGCCTGTATGATAGGAAATAGAGGCAAAACTTTTATAGATTGGTTATAAGGCTTGATTTGTAATAGGGCTTAACGCACAATTGGTTTTAGGAGATTGGTTTTGTTAAGCAAGGGTGTGTAGTTCGGTCTTTTTATTAGATCTAAATTATCTGAAACAAATGTTCAACTCGGGAAATTGAAGCTCTATCATAAAGCGGTAAGTAGGCAAATCATATTTCTGTTTTCACAAATTACTTTGTCTGTCTTTTGCTGGCACAAACATTTGTGTTTTATAGGTACTATTAACTTTTTGATTTAAATAAATTGCTGCATATGTAAACAGCTAAGTTGTCCTAAACTTTTTTTATCATCCGTGAATCACGCCATTTTTAAATAAAATAAGAATATTATTATTAATTAGACGTATAAAGAGAGAAGGGTAACTTGCCGTGTCAGTATAGCTTGCATGATCATCAAGGAGAAACGTACTTGATAGTCTTGTGCAGTGAGTCTCTAAATAGTGAATACTGCAACAATCTAATTGGTGATGGAAAGGGGCTTATGATTGATTTATACAGCTTATGACTGGCAACCAGTTCAGATCTGCCAAACAGGAGTAACATGGTCAAATTCGGTTGACCATTTCACAACATTAGCAACTGTCATGATGATGATGATCTTCTCTTCTCTCTCTTTCTTTCATCTGCCGCTGGTGCCCTTCGGCGTCGCGGGGAGACACAGACGTCTGTCTGCAGCAAGGCGGGAGGCTTGATAGAGTGACAGGTCATGGGCTCGCAGGGTGTCAGCCACGGAGTCGCTCCATCGTCTCCGTGGTCTACCTCTGGCTTTCCAGCCAGTGTATCTGGTGGTGTATGCCCGTAGGGCCGGTTGGTCGGGCGGCATTCTGGTGAGGTGACCAAACCACCTGATCCTTTGTTGTTCGACATGGTGGAGAATTGGTGTTAGTCCGACCATGTTTCTGATCACCTCATTCTTGATCTTGTCGCGTCTGGTCTTGTTGACAGCTTTTCTCAGGCAGCGCATTTCACATGTGACCAATTTTCTCTCTAAGGCTTTTGTTAGGGCCCATGTCTGACACTGGTATGTGAGTGTTGGAACGAAGATGGCATTGATGAGTTTTGCCATGGTGCTCATTGGGATGCTGGGATGTTTCAGAAGGGGGGCGAGTTGGTAACTGACTGCGTTCGCTTTCTGGCATCTTGTTTCTATCTCTCTGTCCAATTTTCCATCTTCAGTGAAGAGGCTGCCAAGGTATTTAAATTCTTTGGTCTGTTTCAGCTGGGTGCCGTTGATGTTGATGTCCAGCTTTCCTGGATTTCTGCTGACAGACATAACTTCTGTTTTGTTGATACTGATCTTCATATCATACTTCTCGCAGCTTGTGTTGAGTTGGTCTGTGTGTTCTTGAAGAGCTGCTTTGTTCTGATTCATCAAGGACTGGTCGTCAGCAAATAATAGTTCGTTCAGGGCCTCCAGATCTGGATTGGCTTCCTTTGTAATCTGGTCCATGTAGATCACGAAGAGAAGGGGAGAGAGTACGCAGCCTTGCCTGACCCCTGATGTAACCGGGAACCAGTCCGATGTTCCACTGGCTGTTCGGACTGCGCTCCTACTGTTGGCATAGATTGCTCTGATGTTATCAAGCAACTGCCCCTTCACGTCGTACTGCTCCAGGATCTTCCAGAGCTTGTCTCTGTTGACTCGGTCAAAAGCTTTTTCTTGATCAACGAATACTGTATGCAGGTCTTGGTTGTATTCGATGGCTCTTTCACACAGCTGTCGGAGTGCGAAAATGGCATCTGTGCACCCTCTTCCTTTCCGAAAGCCAAACTGGGCATTGCTCAGTAGGTGTTCTGCTTTGGCTCTTGTGCGCTGTTCCAGAATCTTTGCATACATTTTCCCTACATGGCTGAGAAGTGAAATGCCTCTGTATGTGCTGCAGTCTTTCTTGCTGCCCTTCTTCTTCCAAATTGGCACCACTATTGCATTTTGCCAGTCCATTGGTACTTTCCTCTCTTCCCATGCTCTCTGGAAGATGATGGTGAGCCACTTAACTCCCGTTTCTCCGCATGCAAGGATGGCTTCAGTTGTTATGCCATCATTGCCTGCTGCTTTGCCCTTTGGGCTGGTCTTAATTGCTTTTCGTGTTTCTGCTTCAAGGATTTGGGGCTCTAACTGGTCTTTGTAGCGTGGTGAGAACTGGGAGCTGGAAGCCTGGACTCCAGATGGGTTTAAAAGGTCTTTAAAATAGTCTTCCCATCTTTTCAGAATTTCCTCTTCTTTGTGTAGTGCCTCTCCATTTGCATCATTCACTACTGTTGTTGGGTTGAATGGCTCATCTCTTACTCTCATCGTCTTCACACTTTTGAAAAATTCTCTTGGGGAGTTCTTGCAAATTTCACTTAACTTCTCTCCATAGGTCGCCCAAGATTTTTCTTTGGAGGCTTTCACAACACGTTTACTATGTCTTCTTGCGATTCTGTACTTGACGTAGTCCTCTTCTATCTTGGTCTTGACCCAAGCTTTATATAGCTGCTTCTTTTTCTTGATGGCTTCCTTCACCTCTTGGTTCCACCAGGCTGTAGCTTTCCTGTTTTTACCTCTACATTTCTTTGTCCCGCAAACTTCCCTTAAGGTGTTCAAGAGAGCTGGCTTGAAGGTGTCCCAGGCTTGTTCCATGATGAGGGGGGTTGTATCAATGGGGTCAAGTTTCACCTTGATAGCACTTTCAATCTGTTCTTGCACTTCTTTCTCTTCCAGTTTGAGGAGGTTGATCTTTTCAGGCTGGTTCTTCCTAGCAGTTGTTATTTTCTCCTTCTGAGTACTGGAGGCCAGAATGACAGGCCTGTGGTCAGTGTCAAGGTTGGCATTGGGGATGGCTTTTGAGTCTTTGATGGCGTAACGTGTTCTAGATCTTGCAAGTATGAAGTCGATTTGAGACGAGATGCTGAGGTCGTTCCATTTGTACCAGGTGTAAATTTGGGAGGCTCGATGTTGGAAAAAGGTGTTGGTGATGATCAGATCATGCTCTGCACATAGTTCCAGCACGTGGTTCCCGTTGTAATTGCAAGGTGTTCTGTGGTCACTGTGGGGTCCAAGATGTTTTGTCCACGGGTTTCTTCTCTCACCAACTCTGCCGTTGAAATCCCCCATGACATACAGGTCCTCTTTGTCAGGGGTGCTGTTGATGAGGTCGGAGAGCTCTTGATAGAATGAGTCTTTCTCCTCTTCTGAGTACGAATCGTTACACGGTGCATATGCTTGGATATAGTAGACGATTTTGTTGGACTTTCTTACACCGATTTTAATCAATCTTTCTGATATGTATTCTGTACTCATGAGATTCTTTGCTATGTCTGGGTGTAGGATGAATCCCACACCATGCGTTGCTCTCTGGTCTTTCCTGACACCACTCCAGATGAGAACAAAGTTTGAATGGATTTCTTTCGTTCCTTCTCCTTTCTTCCTAGTGTCTGAAATGCCCAGGATGGAGATCTTTCTTTTGGTCATGAATTCCACAATTTCTGGTTCCTTGTCTGTTAGGCCGCAGATGTTCCATGTTCCAGTGTAGTCGCTATTCCTATCTCGATGTCCGTTTCCATTGCGAGGTCTTTTTCCGTTGGTATCCGTCCGTTTGTATCTCCTTTTAGTTTTCTTAGCGGTTGAAGAATCCACTGTCGGCTTGCTAGGCCAGTCACAGCTTCACCAGAGCCCCGTTAGCCAGCTTGACCTGTTTCCGTCTCCCACGACGTGGACGAGGGGTTGGACTTTGATGATGATAATGGTGATAAAAATAATGATAACAATAATAATAGTAAGTAGAAGAAGAAGGAGATGGGAATTGTACGTTATTACTAATGATAATAATAATAATGTAAGCAAAGCATCGTTCTTTGCGATAAATGTTTTAACTCTCCTATTTTCTGCGCGGCTTCAGAGGCATTGAACACAGCCTACTAAGCCCCATACTAACGACAGAGCAGGGCTAGAATGAACGAGAGTTTGCTTGACAAAGATACAACCACCATGGCCCACCACCGACAGCCTCCATGAATCCTGTTATCAAAGACTCCTATCAACAATTCGCCCAAGAGATATACAATTCTGCAGTGTTGGCCAGTAATGAGAAACACTTTCAAAGATGCATCCGTGAAGTAGAAGAGATTAATATGTACAACTACCGCTATCGTTTTGTAAACACCTATCTTCAATTTGTAAACAGGCAGTTGTACGTATGTGTCTGTATGTCTGTCTGTGTGCATTTGCATACACGTGCGCGCGTGTGTGTAATACGCGTGCGTATGTGTGGTATGTGTATGTGTTAAAGGGAGAAAGAGATGTCATTTCGCCATGTTGACGGGTGCAAAGTGGAGTTCTAAAACAAGACATCCTGTCACATAGTTTGAATGAAAACAGTGAATTTTTATGGCACCAGTGTTAAGTGTCTCTCGGTGATCTCGCTTTTTCATCAGGACAATTTCAATGTTGATTTGCATTGTCTGTTGTTCTTATTTGTTGGTGTCCAAAGTGATTAGTTATTTATACTTATCAATCAGCATGTCATCTTTTCTTCCAGCAAAGATTGAGAGAAGAAAAGGAACAAAAACGGAGCCAGCTAGATGCAAGACACGATTACATTATCACAATTGTGGCTGATTTTATGAGACTGGAAAAGAGTGAAGTGGAGGACAATCTGCTTGATGGCACCCAGGTTTGTATTCCATTTTAAATTGAAATCAAGGGCTGCTTATGCTTGTATCGTCATTCATTTATATGTAGTATAGCCCCCTTGACAACAAAGGGCAATTTCAGCACGTAAAAAAGAAAAAAAACAATGAAACTGTCAAAATGTGTTATACACTGTATATGAAAACTCAGTCTCCCCATACTACAGCGCAAACATTAACTGATTAAGCTATGATTAAATAATGCTCAGTCAGCCAGATAGATAACATAGTAACTAAATGCTGAGTCTTTACAAGTTACACACAATAGATAAGGTTGTGCTGGAGCTGCTAACCCATCTACGCAATTGTCAGCACATCTCACTTGATAATAAACTTAAAAGCCGTAGGTGGGTCCCTTAAGTGAACAGCACCACCACATCCCTACAGCAGTCCAAACAGGGTATTTTGCGTTTCTTTTCGGCACCTCTTTCTATTTATCATAAACATAGGTGTAGTAATTTATGCGTATAAAATCCACCACAAAGGTGAAACATTTAATAAGCAGTTACAATTTCTGTAATGAAACATACGAGAATAATGCACCCTCCCCCATCGGATGAATGAATGCATACATGATACCATGGCATCGTCAAATAATAAGGTGTACAGGATCAAGGCCGTTCTCTACATTGGTCAGGAACCTTAGCTCACACATCAGTAAGTATAGTAACATTCAACATCTGGCACACTTCTCCGAGCTTGGAACAGAAGTCAGAATCGGCTGACGGTGCGCGCTGGCTGGACTTTATTCTAATTGGGCAAGGGATTGTGTATTGCTGTTAACCTATGGTGCTGCTTTTCACATAAGGGGCTCAGTTGTAGGTGGCACATAAAACTGTAGAAAAGTGTCCATCAACTGCAAAAACTTGATCCTTTGACTCCCTCACCCTATCCACTAGCTTCCTGCAAGAAGGGAGTCGGAGGGTTGAGTTTTTTGCTTTGCCGGCATGGTTGACAATGCAGGATGCTGGTGGACAGGGTGCGGGAATCAAAAGGTTAAGTGTTTTTTTTTTCTGTTTTTTTTTTATTCAAGTTTAGGCAGAAAATTCATACGATATAAATATAAACTTCATTTTTGTAGAACACACACTTAAATGGATATTATATATGACAATCCAAATTTATATAGAGATATGTGTGTATACTCATTTATGATCGAAACACATTCACGCACGAGCGCATGCGAGCACGCACGCACGCGCGTACACACACACACACACATACACACACACACACACACACACACACACACACACACACGCACGCGCACACATACACACACACATACACACACACACACGTGTATACAGATTGCACAAAGACGTACAATCATCTGTACACTCACTCTCAAGCTGACATTTGAATATTTTGATAAAGACACGAACAATAAAGTAAACCAACAAGGCATGAGTGTATCAAACCTGTCTTAAGAAAAGAACCGCACACACTCCTCAGAGAAAATAATTATAATAATAATAATAAAAACATCAACAATAACAACAATTAACCCATTGTTTGTTTGCAGTGTTATTATATTTATATAACGTCTTATTTACTTATCTAATTGTAATACTGCGGTATGTCAAGTCATAGTCTGCAGAATCTGGCTGTGCGTATTAGAAAAAAAAATTAGTCATCATTCATCATCATCAGGTGCCCTGCCGCATGGCGTTGGCGATCATGGACTTCCATCTGTCTCTATCTCTCGTTGCCCCTAGCATCTCCCCCACCCTCCTCGTCCCCAGCCACTCTGCAAGTCCGTCCAGCATTTTCTCCCAGGGTCTACCCGGCGCTCTCTTTCCCTCCAGCTTTCCCGCTGCGACCAGGTGCTCCAAATCCCCCTTCCGCACAAAATGGCCTATAAATGTTGCCTGTCTTTTCCTAATCTTCCTTATGAGTGATCTACTTGTGTCTGCCTCCATCAAGACTGTCTCGTTTGTTTTCTTTGCTGTCCATGGAACTCTCAACATTCTTCTCAGAAACCACATCTCGGATGCCTCAGTCATTAAAAAGTAATAATTGGGCGGTAGTACGTCCAATCCATTTCGTACTTTTGTGCAGTCATTCTCAGCTTTTTATTATATAGTTCTATATCATATCTCCGTTTAAGTTTTTTTCTAAAGATGAGCAGATTTGGCATCAGTTTTTCACATTTGCTCAACAAGGGCATGCTTAGTTTGGATCAGCATCTAAACAATTTTTGTTGCCAGTAAGCAGCTTAGTACCAGCACGTGGTGTCATAAACACTATAAACTAGAACATACACTTGTGAACTTCACCAGAGTGATCCTGCAGCAGTACTGGGCTCTACCGATTTGTGGCCTTATGGTGACATGAAAATAGCAAGAGAACTGTCTTCAAAAGTCTGACGAGGATCAAAGACGGGACCAAAAACCGCACATAATGAAAAAGAGAGTAAATATAGCAGGGAAGAAAGTATAACACAAAATTACGTTGAAAATGAATTAAGGTGATGCTTGCACGATGCACAAAACCCATAAATATACGAAAGCTACTAAAACAAAACCTAAATTTCAAAAAGATGACATTCGACATGCGCAGTAGTCAAGTGACTAGGACCTTGATCTTTCAATTGAAAGTTCAAGGTTTGAACCTGCCTTGATACTGCCTCCTGAATAAAGGATGGAGATTTTTATTTCCTAGGTCAACATACATGCAAACCTGCTGGTATCTGAACACTTTCTGTGTGTCGTGTGTGCGCATACAGAACACCGAATATGCTCATTAAAAATCCTTTTAGTCACGTCAATGTTTTGTGGCTTAGGGAAACGTGAAAACCAAGAATGCACACCTACCGACTGTGCAGTTATGTATTACTTGTTCAGAATATTGTGGGCTAAACAACATGTATCCCAGAAAACATTGCTTGGAATGAAAATATAAAAAAGAAGGGAAGAAATAGGTATACAAACGAGAGATCATCACCATAATGTGCTATGCCGCATGGCTTTGGCGATCATGGCCTTCCATACGAATCTATCTTTAGACGAGTTTAGTCGCTACAAGTATATCTCCTTCCCTTTCTGTCCCTACACACTCTGCAAAACCATTTTCTCCCTGGATCTACTCGGTGCTCTTTTTCCCTCTAGCTTCCTGTTGTGGCTAAGTGTTCAAATTTCTCTTGCCTCATTGAATGCCTATAAATGTTGCCTGTCTTTTCCTAATCTTCTTCATTAATGTCCTTTTTTTTCTTTTTTTCCAATCTTCTTCATTAACGTTTGTTTTTGTTTTTTCCTAGTCTTCTTCATTAATGTTCATTTTGTGTTTGCTTCTTTCAAAACTGTCTCGTTTGTTTTCTTTGCTGTCCAAGGAACTCAGAAATCACATTTCAGCAGCCTCAATCATGTTCTGACTTTGCTGTTTCATTGTCCAGATTTTGTTGTTCTGATCCCGCTTCTTGATTGTCCTCGCATTCTTACAATGGTGCTGGTTGTATATAATACTGAAGAACTCTCTCCCTGATGTTAATTGATAGCCATTTGTTGGTAAGAACACTTTTTATTTTCTTCAATGCTGTTTTAGCTTGGCCAGTTCTGCTAGATATTTTTAAATGTGCATCTGCCCTCTGGCGAGATGACTGTTCTCAGATGTTTAAACTTATCAGGTTGTCCTAATGTTGTGCCATTTGCTGTTATTTCTTGCTGTTATCTATTTTTGTTATATTCACAAAATTTTGTTTGTTTTCAGCAATTAGAATAGTGTCATCTGCATAATGAACATTGTTTATCATTTTTCCTCCAACGTCTATTCCATGGTATTATTCTAGGTTTCTCAAGAT
>JAPXFY010000014.1:13033073-13115489 GCA_030674185.1 Monoplex corrugatus | reverse complement strand
TATATAATCATTATCATCAGGTGCCCTGCCGCAAGGCGTTGGCGACCATGGACTTCCAACCATGTCTATCTCTCGTTGCCGCCAGCATCTCCCCCACTCTCCCCATCCCAGCCACTCTGCAATTCCGTCCAGCTTTCTCTCCCTGGGTCTACCTGGTGCTCTCTTTCCCTCCAGCTTTCCCGTTGTGACCAGGTGCTCCAAATCCCCCTTCCTCATAAAATGGCCTATAAATGTTGCTTGTCTTTTCCTAATCTTCCCTATGAGTGATCTACTTGTGTCTGCCTCCATCAAGAATGTCTCGTTTGTTTTCTTTGCTGTCCATGGAACTCTCAACATTCTTCTGAGAAACCACATCTCGGCTGCCTCAATCTTGCTCAGGCTTTGCTTGCTGACTGTATATATATCTGATGAAATGCACGAGCATCGAAGCACGTGTCAAAACGATGAAATTGGTTTCCTTCAAATTGTAACCATTCAGCAGTCTCGCGAATAACTGTCCTTTTTGGAACCTAGCATATGGCTTGAAAGTTAACATTCCGTCTCGAAGGAAATCCAGTGTCTCTAGTAGGCTGTCTACAAAGTTTAGATCTGTATTTACTTCTGTCTTTTCTCTTTCAAACTTCATAAAGTCATATTCAGCTGGAGAGTTATAAGCTGTATCACTTGTTTTTACTTTCCTGTACTATGAATACACACATCTGTCTTTCTGTGTGTACACACACACACACACACACACATATATATATTATATACATATATATGTGTGTGTGTGTATGTGTTATATATATATATATATATATATATATATGTGTGTGTGTGTGTGTGTGCCTTTACTATAAAATGAACAATATGATATTTACTACAGGAATTTGGATAAAAATGTCTTTTAAATTGTAACATTTGATTAACAGTCGGACAGCAATTTTTACTAACGCTGAAACTGTGCACATTTTTATTTGTAGAAACACCAGACGAAATGACGAGATCAAACAGTATAAGATTCCTTTCAGTCATAATAAGTATTTGATTTACATTTGATGAACAATCGGACAAAAATGTTTAAGACTATTGAAAATATGCAAAATTTTTATTCGTAGAAACACCAGACCTGACGAGATCAAGAAGTATGTCTCAGAAGGGCAGACCAGGAGACGACGATGCTGAATCCTGGAAGCATAAATCCACCAACAAAATGGAAGAGTCAGCCATGGATCTTTTAAACTATTTCAGCCAGAAAAATCTGGATGCCCTCCAACGTTGTATACGCAACACCCTTGAAAGCATTCGTAAACGCATCACTGCAAGCATGATGGCTCAGTATGGTTAGTATTATAAGCTTTGAACGCTAATTAAACTACAGTTTAAGCTATCAGATATACTGCTGATGTTAAATTACCCACAGACAAACAAAGCACACTGATTAATGCGACAACTGGAGAGAAAAATGGCTGTAGAATGGTAATGATGTTCATCACACTTGCATGTTTTGTTCTATTGTCTTTAATAGGCTCAACGAGTGCTGTGATTCTGGGAGAGTAACATTCTCGGTCTTGTTTTCACTTTGTTGCTTTTTTTTTTCGATGTGGGCGCCCCAGTAGCTTTTGAACAAACAGAGGTTGAATACCTGTCTGGTTTTGCATTTGCAGCTCGCTAAGTATGTTTATTAACTTAAAAAATATTTTGGAGATTATACTATGGTTTGAACACTCATTGAGTCAGCCAGGACAGAGAGATACAAAACGATGATGGGGAAAGCATGGGAAAGAATGGACAGGCTACCAAGCCTCACGGGAAATCATCAAGATTCTAGCCAATGAAAACAGTACTGATCTCATGGAAAAGAAAACTCAAGAGGTTTAGGAAAATATGGAAAAAGACCGTAACTCCACAAAATATAAATACCATAAAGAGGCCAAATACACTTCCGAAAAATGAGCCTTTAGCACAACAGAACATTCCACCCGATAAAGGTCCCAAGACAAGGACGGCAAGGAAATGTGATCAAACAGTGTCAACTTACACTAGTATTCTTCATTTTCAATCTAGATTGTTTATCATTTATGTATGTATTTATACATTATATATGTTGTTTATATATCATATCATTATTTGGTTATTAAGATAAACATGTTTAAGAAGGGCCCATTTATATAGCAGCAAGCTGTTTTTTCACAGAAACGGCCAAGCACACCAGCCGGCCTTTCTTCACCACAGACATTGTGCTTAGCATCCCCAACGTTGTGATGCAGCCATCTGTGGAAGAAGTACAGACTGGCCTGAACAAAGCTGTGCAGTCCATCATAGCCGTCAGTAAAGGAGTCTTCAGGTGGAACAAGGAACCTGAGATTTTGCTTAAAGTGAAAAAAGTGAAGAAAAGGAGAATGACGCGCAAGGTAATAACGTCTTCTGTTTATTTCATTCTCTCTTACGAGAAGTACAATGCAGATTCAACATTTGATTTTTCTTCTGAACTTAAAGATATAAAATGTGTTTTTTAGTGTTTTATTGCTTTATAGTGGTTGTTTTATGAACTTAATGAAGAAATGTTATGTTTTATTGCTTTATAGTGGTTATTTCAAATTCTATGTTGAGCATCTAAACACTGTAAAAACGGTCTCTTTGGGCCTGTCAGAACAAGATCATGAAAGCGCCCATAAGAACAAAACTCTGGTAGACAGAACCACACATACAAATTTTAACTGATGAAAAAAGCACAGTCTCAGTGAAGTCCTTAAATGCACACCATTATCTAAAAATCACTTATGATTATTGGATGGATGTGGGACTTCCTTTCAGAATTATGGTGTCTCCCTTTCTGACTTAGTGATGGAAAATATACTATATGTTCATAATGGGCTGTATGTCCTTGAGCTCACAAAGAAGTTCAGTTATATACAGTCATAACAGAATCTGGCAGATCAGTATCAAACTTTAGTGATAGTCTTCCAACATACATGTACACAGATGAACATGCACACACACGCACGAGTTTACGTCTACGCACATTACGTGCACACAAGTTTTACATATCAGAAAGGTGGGTTCCTTTAATATCATTTGACAACATGAGGAAGATTAACTCTACCATCGATCTGATGGATGAGTTGCTGTACTACCCTATCTCCTGGTGTGGATCTTCATGTGGGATACAGTACCGATCCTGAAGGTACCTATTCTTCCGCAGGCGCTGACCCTTGGATTCTGCTGACGCTGGTTTTTCTTCTGTTAACAGCAATTGCCCTGAGTTGCTTAAATGTGATTGTGGCCTGTGTGCACTGCTGTCGACAGCTTACTCTGTTGCGGGCAAAGCTTCCTCAGTTGGTGGTTTTGATGCCACAGACGCCTTGGTCAGATTACACACACCATGTGAAGCTTATATTTTGTTTATGCCACTTCTCTTAAAGCCATGTTACTCGTTTCTTTCCACCACAAAAGCTACACTGAGACTCAGAAATAATGGTGACACTGTCAAGCATGATTCGAGCAAGGACCTTCCCTTGAGTGTATAAGGTTGATATGATGATAACTGGATTCTGTTTTGTCACCCTTCCTCTTGTAAGTGTTGATGATCACAAGTTTTTTTTCCAAAGGCTTGAGAAACATCTTTCTGCCGTGTAAACCGGTACAAGTTGTCAGCTTGTCCAGGAGCACCTCGCACCCATTTGTGCAGATACTTGCAGGAATTCTTTCAGCTCCTGATGCGTTCCCAAGCATAGTTTGTTTCAGGACTTTGGTAAGCTTGCTACTGGATGCTGGACCTGCCCTATATTTCTTTGCTGGCATTTGGAAGTGTGCTGCAATGGCGCCCTCAAATATTGTCGACTCCATGTTTAGCAGTGTGTTAAAGTGTTCAACTTAGTGTGATAAGATGTCGGCTTTCTCTGCTAGCAGAATGGAGTGGTCGGACACACCTCGTGTGGGTAAGTGTGGATCCAGAAGCCTTTGGTTCGTACACTGCGTGTGATTCATTATAGAATGACTTCATGTCATTAGCATTAGCTGCAGCTTGGAGTTCAGCAGTTCTCGTCTCCCACGATTGAGTCTTCATTAGCCACAGTGTTTGTTGGAAAAGCTGGTTTATTTGCAAGTGTTTTTGCTTTTTCTTCTCAGAGGTCTTGTAGCTTAAGTATTCCTTGTGAGCAGCGTGACGTTTGTCAGTAAGCATGCAGACTTCTTTGTCATGCTTATCTCTTCATCGTATTATTATTTTCGTCATTTGACAACATGTCTACTTCTAAATTGGCATGCCAGATGAAGGTATACACTGTTTTAACATCCGTTCAGAGTTGCGCAAAATGCTGATTTGGCGCCTACAAATGCTGCTCCACAAAGGCCGCCAGGTGATTACGGAAGACCTAAAATATTCAGTACCAGAAGCCTGTACACAAACTTCACTGGCAAGGTTTGAAAAAAAACAAAAATGGTACTTTCAAAGCTGAAATTTCAATTAAACTGCATGTTTTGCAAATGGACGTACATGCTAGCACACACACACACACACACACACACACACACACATACACACAGACAACCCCACACACACACAGACACACACACAACACACACACACACACACACACACACACACACATTGAACAAAGAGATTACAGTATATGAACGTGCCCCTGGGTTTGTGATTATTTCAGAGTATCATAGCGACTAAAATTAGAGAAGAAGGCGAGATGGAAGAGTTAAGCGAAGAACAACGCATCTTGATTGAAGAGGCCGATGAGTCAGAGGATGCTGAGGGGGAGAAGAAAAACTGCTTCAAGGCTTTGTCTGACAACAAAGACATTGCTAAACTAGCATCTCTCATCTCTACTTCCATTAACGCCAACAAACGCGTGAGTCGTTTCGACAAGAATGACATTTGATGATGATGATGGTGTTGTTGTTGGTGATGATGATAGTGACGATAGTGGTGGTGATTGTGGTGATGGTAATGATGACGATGGTTGTGATGGTAGTGATGAAGACGAGGTGGGAAGACAAATTTTATAGTAGTAATTATGATGATAGTCATAATTATGGTATCACTCGAATTAGGTTTTAACATCTGGTCGTACATTTTGAAACTAGAACTATGTTCGTTGAGAATTTTATTAATACGAAAAAAATGTTGCATTAGGCATTTCAGAATAAACATTTGCCATATCATAGGGCTGAAATGAATCAGAATTCACTCCCGATATTTCTGACTACAGTGTAATTCATATTTCAGATCCGTTGATATTTCAAATACAGATACAAAATGATATATTTAAAATCAAGTGTATGTACATAGCCTGATAACGTATGTTCCTATATGTTCGACCAGCTCGACCAGAAAAAACAAACAAAACAAACAAACAAACAAAACAGTATTCAGAGTCACTGTTAACAGTGCTAGTTAAAAAGATGTTCAAGTCTGTGAGGACATCAGTGAAAAAAACAACAACAAAGAAACAGATCGGAAACAGCTTAAATGTTGTCACAAACAGTTTTGAAAAGTTTGATGATTCTAGGTCGTAGTGTACTTAGGAAGTAAAGATCTCAACTTTTGTCTGGGCCAAATTTGTGAGGATTGTGCTTATCTTCTTTTCCTCGCTGCTTTACGTTTCCGGGCCCTGAACAGGGTCAGGAAACAGTTCACAGCTGGTTGGACTGGAGGCCACACACAATTGTGCAGTCAGATTGAAAGGCATAGAGCTTTGTGCGTGCACCAAATCCCAAGAAACGTTTTAGATATGTTAAAACTTCCGAGAAATCACACAGTGTCTTCCATTAGGCGAAGTAAAGGTAGGAGTAAAGCAAGTGAGTCCACCGTCATCGTCGCTTAGTCCATGGCACAATCAGTATAAGTTCTTGCATTCTGATTTCAGGGATGCATCTGCACATCAGCCTTTGTTTGGGTTATTGGCATCTGCAGTATGATTATATGTGGGTGAATGGCAATCAGAGAAACAAGAGTCAGTATGTAAAATCTAAGCTTACATAGTGCTGTTTTTTCCAGTAAGTAATAAGAGTTAATAACTAGCGCACTTTTACAATCATAAACACACACGTACACGAATACACACACATGCACACGCACACACACACACACACAACTACACACACACCACACACATACACACACACACACACACACACACACACATACACACAACACACACACACACACACACACACACACACACACACACCTCTCTCTCTCTCTCTCTCTCTCTCTCTGTCATTCTCTCTTCCTCTCTCTTTCTCGCACCATGGTTTGGTCGTTTTCCATTTCCACAGAAATAAAAATAGAAGGGAATGTTTTTTGTCATGTTGTTTGTTTAAAACACATTGATTGAAACAGTTTCAGGATGTCACATAATATAACGATTATGATTTTTTCCAGTACATGACCACAACACTTGAACAGTTTTCACGGTTCTCCTTCATCTGGTCTGGAGATCGTGATACAGAACTGGAAGAATTCTTGAAGACGGACCCTTTGCTCTTGGACTTTCGTGCTCAGATAAAAAATTATGAAGAAATAGAAGAAGGTATCATGGACTTGCCAGAGTACTATGATGTTGGACCTATCTCTCTTGTCTCAGGTAAATGCAAAATTTGCCACTTTGGGGGCGTAAGATAGGATATGGGAATCATATATATATATATATATATATATATATATATATATATATATATATATATTGTGTGTGTGTGTGTGTTAATATATATATATAATATATATATATATATATATTATATATATATATATATATATATATTATGATGTGTGTGTGTGTGTGTGTGTGTGCATACATATACACATATGTGTGTGTGTGTTATAATCTAATCTATGTTATGTATGTATTTATATTTATGTGTATACGTAAATTATATATAGGTACATACATATTCATGTGTGTACATTTTTGTGTAGATGTAAAATCTCCCTTAAAAACTCATGCCTAGCTGTTAGATTTTAAAATATTCTTTATCACTTATTACAAAACAATACTGGGTATGAAAAGGCTTTAGACATTAATGTTTGTGGATGTTATTAATGCATCTATGATAGATGAGCAAAGACAAAGTCTTCTGTCTTGTTCCTGCAGTCGAAGAAAGATAAAGTCTGGTCATGTGGGTACAGTCGAGGAAAAATATAATTTGAATTCGTTAACTAAGTCTTCATTTTGTTTTGTTTTTTACATTTCATGTAATTGAGAAGCTGCGGTTGTTTTACTAATCCTGTAGATTTTACGGAATGTATTCTGCTACCAAAACAGTTGATTTACTCATACAAGAAGGACAGGGAGGAGAAAAAGAGAGAGAGAGAGAGGAGCAGAAATCACCAACCACGCCAACAACATGCATGAGTAATAAGTCTCTCTGGGGACAGTCCACACAGTTGTGTCGTACACATGGTACACTGTATCATTCAGTTATTGAACGTTAATGTGAAGCATACACATTCTTGACTTTATCTTAATGTAAGCGCACTAAGCAGAAATAAGAAAGAGAATCACAAACCTCGCTCACCTAAGAACTTGCTGTGATAGTTTCTGGCAAGGACCAGATGGCTCGCTCAAAACCGAGAGAATGGTCTAAAGAACTCTATTAATTGTCTGCATGTGTACATGTACAGAGACGGTAGTGTGGATTATACAACCAGTCTGCTTAATGTGCATAATTAACCAGTGAAGCTTAATTGCTATTTGCAAACACGTTTTAGATACAAGCTCACAGACCCGCAAACTCACACCCCTCCCGAGTGACATGGGATCATCTCTCCTCCACAAAGGAGTTTAGAAAATGTAAATGGAATAGTTGTAGAAAGATTGAAAATAAATAACTCGGAGAGTACCATACACCCATCCACCAAGACATCTCATGCTAAGATCACATAGAGATTGTGAATCACAGTAGACTGGTACACTGAACAAAACTCTTCCTTCTACATCGACTTTGTGAGGTATGAAACAATCATTAGCTGGTTTGGACAAAAATGCACTATAGAAAATTCTGCGGGGTTAAGGCACTCCAGAAGAACCTGTCTCAGTCATCCACAGTTTCAGTTTCAGTTTCAGTTTCTCAGGATATCTCCGTGCCCGGAATGTGTTTCGTATGTACGAGTACTGACGTCACAATTGACATGGAATGGAGAAGATCCGTAATGATCAGGGTCCAAGCCTGCACATAAACCCATGAGCTGGCCAGATCCCGAGGTCCTATCTAGCCTGTGGGTTTTGTATCTTTTACTACTTGTACTTCTGTCAGTCTGTCATTTGAACAATGCTGGCCACATTGTTCTATGTTATGTATGTATTTATATTTATGTGTATACGTAAATTATATATAGGTACATACATATTCATGTGTGTACATTTTTGTGTAGATGTAAAATCTCCCTTCTGTGAATCTTATCTAAGAAAAAACAGGGACCGAATGAAAACACAGCTAGCTACTGAGTATAAACTTGTCTCACACCAGGAAACTCCCCTCTCCCCGACCTTAATCAGCAGGACACATAGCCTCTGATGCGTGTCAACATAAAGAAAATAATACCTCCTTTATCATAGCTACCCCAGTCTATCGTCCACATTGGAGAAAAAAATGAAATAGGTAGACAAATAAGAAAAGACACACACCAGTGCAAAAGAAAATAAAGCAAAAAGTTGACAAATATCATGACTTAATGACATACAGACAACAGTCAATAAACAGACTACAAACACACACACACAAACAGTGACAAACATGCCCGTTCTCCAGTTGACTTTTCCCTTTCTTCACTTTTCTTTTATTTCTGTTTCAGGAAACGCCCAAACACTTTCCATTCCACGATGTAAGAGTCTGCACAGTGTCACTTTTAATACGGTACCAGCATTAATCTGATTAGTGATAGCTCTTGTTTTTCCTTTCATAGCAGCAAAGAAAAGAAGACCGACACAAACGGATCCTCAGGGTATGTACAGACGAATTGAAGAAATTGTCCACAGGAAAAATACATGCACATCAACTGATTGCTTAAAATCGAAAGCTGGTACGCTTATCATGGAAAAAGACAAAATATTATACAGATGGGGAGAGTACATTAAAGACCTTTTTGAAGATGACAGAAACGAAGAACACATTATAAGAAAGAACGCTGAAGGACCACCCATAATGAAAGATGAAGTTAGAGCAGCACTGAAAAAGATGAAACCAGGAGAAGCCCCAGGACCAGACAACATTACTACAGAGATGATTGAAGCCCTGGAGGAATTTGGTATTGAAAAAAATAACAGTCCTCCTAAATGAAATTTATGACACTAGAAAAATCCCCAAAGATATGCCAAAATCAATTTTCATTGCACTTCCAAAAAAGACGGGGGCTTTAGAATGCGAACTCCATTGCACACTCAGTTTGATGAGTCATGTAACAAAAATCCTATTAAGAATAATCATGATGAGGACAAGGAATAGAATCAAAAGAGAAGTAGCAGATGAACAGTGTGGAATTGTGGACTGGAAAGAAATTATTAATGCCATATACGTCCTAAGAACTATCATAGGGAGTTCAGTCGAGATGAATAAGGATTTCTATTTATGCTTTGTTGATTATACCAAGGCGTTCGATCGGGTAAGACATGAAGAACTGATCAACCAACTAGAAAGACTCAATATTGATTGAAAAGATCTACGAATAATCAGAAATATGTATTGGGAACAAACAGCTGCAATTGAGAATAGAAAGCGATTTAAGCTCTTTCCGAAACATCGAAAGAGGAGTCAGACAGGGTTATGTTTTGTCACCAGATCTGTTTTCACTTTACAGCCAAAACATCATGAAAAACCTAGAGGAAGACCCTGAATTAAAGGTTGGAGGAGAAATTATCGATAAACAACATTCGATACGCAAATGACACCGTGCTAATTGCAGAAAATGAAAGGGACCTCCAAAACCTTGTGAATACACTAGAAATAGAAAGCAATGGTAAGGGGTTGGACCTAAACAGCAGCAAGACTGAAGTCATGGTGATCAGTAAAACACTAGAAATCCTGTCATGCAAAATAACAGCAAACGGCAGAACCTTGAGACAGGTTGATAAGTTTAAATACCTGGAACGACCATTTCACCAGACGGCAGATGCACATCAGAAATAGCCATCAGAATCGGCCAAGCCAAAACAGCATTCAAGAAGATGAAAAGCATTCTTACCAACAAATGCCGATCAATTAACATCAGGACAAGAGTTCTTGAATGCTATATAGAACCAATACTGTTATACAATAACAGGCCACTTCCTCTATCTATTAATTTTTGAGTAAGACATTCAATGGTATGGTGACTCACATTTTGTTCGCAAAAGTACGATTTGAAATGTTTAAGGACTTCGAACTTTTCTAAGGACTTTTGAAATGGTTTGGATGTTTTTCCTATTCCGTTGTCCCTTTGAATTCTGTCAGTGGCCATAAGTTTACTAGCTGAATGGATTGTTCTGCCTGTCCCGTCCATGATTTTTCACGTTGGAGTCTATTACCTTTTGCTGTTCCGACCATCTTGTGGGGTGAACTTTCTGAGTTTTCCAGTGCCATGAAATATGTCTTCACTTGTTCTGTTTTATGTCTTGACAGTATTGAAAGAAGGTCAAGCAGGTAAAGTACGTTGTCTGTGACAACATAATAAGACCCAGTCCATAATCGATAACACTCAGTATTACAGCATGGTATAGCTGAAAGAGCAAACGGTACAACCTTGAGACAGATTGATAAGTTTAAATATCTGGGAACGATCACACAGATTGATAAGTTTAAATATCTGGGAACGATCATCTTACCAGACGGCAGATGTACATCAGAAATAGCCAGCAGAATCGGCCAAGCCAAAAGAGTATTCAAGAAGATGAAAAGCATTCTTAACTACAAATGCCTACCAATTAACATCAGGTAGAGAGTTCTTGAATGTCATATAAAACTGATAATGTTACACGGTTGTGAGGCGCGGACAGTGAGCAAGCAAAGCCAGAACAAGATCGAGGCAGCCGAGATATGGTTTCTAAGAAGAATGTTGAGAGTTCTATGGACAGCAAAGAAAACATACCAGACAGTCTTTATGGAGGCAGACACAAGAAGATCATTCTTAAGGAAGATTAGGAAAAGACAGGCAGCATTTGCAGGCCATTTTATGAGGAAAGGGGAATTAGAGCACCTGGTCACAACGGGAAAGCTGGAGGGAAAGAGATCACCAGGTAGACCCAGGAAAAAATATTGGACGGACTTGCAGGGTGGCTGAGGACAGAGAGGGTGGAAGATGTGCTTGCGGCAACAAGGGATAGATATATATGGAGGACCATGATCGCCAACGCCATGCGGCAGGGCATTTGATGATGATGATGATAGCTGAAAGGGATGACGTTGTTCAGTGCCTTTAGATGCCATTGTTTTCAGGATTGAAAGGCCGATTTTAAATTTGAGTATAGTGGTTTCCACATGTTTTCTGAAGGTTAGCATTATATCAAAACTGATGCCAAGGAAGCGTAAATTCTTTATTCGCTCGATATTGATTCCTCTAAACGTAACTGGTGGAACGTAACTGGTGGAATGCTTTTACTTGCTGCTTTGTTATCAAGGATGCGGAGTAGTACCTGTGCTTTGGTGGGATTGATTGCCGTTCGTTCGTTATTTCTTTTAACATCTATTCATATGTGTGCTTTTTAGACGAGTTGTTTGCCGATTTGATTTCTTGACAACACCGATATACGTTATTTAACTGTTCTTGGACTGCTTTGTTTCTTTCTAATGCGTTTTTACCTGTCTTGATGAGTTCAACGTCAGCTAAAATGAATACATAGACTGGTCCGTTAGGTCAGCACGTCCTTTTGTATGTATGTTGTAGAGACCAGGAGAAACTGGCGATCCTTGAGGGAGTCCCATGGAGAGTTTTTGTGACGCTCAACACCAGTTTTCAAGACGTAGAACTACTATTTCTTCTTGGAATGTAGTGGTTATCCATCTTGGGACTGTCATGCTGACGCTTCTTTGCTGAAGTAGTTCAACAAGTAGCGTGAATTGTGCTTTATTGTCCACATCTTCAAGGCCAGTAGCTACAGCAAGGTTTCCTCTTTGTTTGAAAACTTTCGTAGACGTCGTAAGAAAAGGCAACTACGTTTTCCCATATACTTTTTCCTGTTTTAAAGCCTCCTTGATTAGGTGGGAATATTTGTCTGTTCTCTTGGCCTCTAGCTAATTTCTTTGCTATTATGTTTTCCATCAGTTTCGCAATTACGTTTTGCATATTCAGGGTCCATTTAGTCTGCGATGATCTATAAGCGGTTTGGGTAGGGTTTTTAGGAAGCTGTGTGTCCAATCCTCAGGAACCTGACCTTTCTCAAAACTGTCTTGATAGAGAGTGTAAAATTCAGTTTTGTCGTGTCCACATGACGTTTTGATGTCAAAGTATCGAATTTTTTTTTTGACCAAGGGCTGTGTCTTTTCTGCACCATGCAAATGCATTATGTGTTTCTCGTTCAGTTATTTCATAATCTAATCCAGTTTGTGTTACTTTATTTTGTTTCAAGTCCGCAATGATTTGATTTTATTTTTTCTTCAAGGTTTTTCTGGTCATTCTTTTGTATGAAACGATGCAGTGGGGCTTGTTCTTTCTCTTCGTTTGTTCTTGCACGGTTCCATCTGTATCCGTGATACTTGGTGTCGTGATGTTTGTGGTTTTCGATTCCGTATGATGACAGAATTCCAAAATTGTGTTTGCATTGTATGGGCTTTGTTTCTTTCAAGTGCATTTTTACCTGTCCTTTAGATGAGTCCAAAGGGAGTCATTCACAACACAGTTAAGGTGTGTAGGGTCGTAGAGCTCTTCAGAAAACTGACAGAGAGGAGGCGGGACTGCTCTCACTTATTGTATTCATGTTGGCAGTGAACTTAACCGTATCAAAGAAACCAAACAAGAGAAATGGCATTACATAGCAAGCAGAAAACAAAACAAGAGAAATGGCATTACAGAGCTCTTGTGTGTATACTTGTCACTGACCTACCATCGCCGTCTTAAAAACTAATACAGATGGAGGCAAAAACATTTAAACTGGAAGTAGAGGAATCGATATTCTACGAAGGAAACAAACATTGGAAGTGGAGGAATCGACATTCTACGAAGGAAACAAACACTGGAAGTAGAGGAATAGACATTCTACGAAGGAAACAAACATTGGAAGTAGAGGAATCAACATTCTACGAAGGAAACAAACAAACAAACAAATGAAAATTAGGCCAAGCAACAAAAGGCAATAATTTGTTTTCATCTGCGGCTATTTGTCACTCGGCAAAACAGGGAAACAACTTTCATTCTTTGAACAACTGCATGGTTATGTTCCATGCTCAACGACAGGAGCAAATATTTTTCACACGTCTTGAAAGTATCATTAACCAGGACGAGGGCGCTGATGAGGACACAGAAACCAAGATAAGTCATGCAAAAGAGACAGTCAGTCGCGCAGTTGCAAATTTTCTATTCCAGTTTTGAATCTGTTTTGCTCTTCGGATCAAGAACAGAGATAGACAATCATTGAAGGCCTTGCGTTTCATTAACTTCAACTCCAAAGAAAACTCCTGGCCTCCAGTGGACAGGGAGAGGTAGTAACACCTATGTTTGGAAGAGAAGGTACTGACTGATGGACTGTCCCGTCGATCCAGTGGATGAGAAGTTATGTTGGTCTTCAGCGCCTTATATGGGTCTTTATATAGGTAGAAGACCAATTCTGGCGGCACATGTTTGATAATGACTGATAGGCTTACTGTCACTTCAGCGGATAAGTAGGCATAGTGGTCCTTTATCACCAGTTGTTGTTTAGGTCAGAAGTCCTGTAGACATGTTTTTCCACAGGTACACCATGGGAATACTGCAGTTTTGGGTTCTGCTTCAACTGGTCCCTCTCCTGTTGAATAGCAATTCTTCTATGCTGTTCAACTCTGATTGTGTCCTGCTTGCATTGACAAAAACCGCCTGAGAGCAGAATGCTTCGAGAGTCATCACTGATAGCTTATGCCCTAGAGAAAACTAAAGAGCCCGAGTGCTGGGTAACTATTCTGTAATCAATTAAGGGTTGATTGACGGGAATTAAATTTGTTTGGTTTAGTTTTGCTAGAAAAACGAAACTGTTAGCAAAATATCTTTTTCTGTCTCATATACCGCGTCGCATTCATTCACTTCGGTGATCAACACACCTGTAAACACAGATTCATTCCCTCACAGTTCAACGCATAATTAAATATCTGTTACTTTCTTGTTTACGTCAGCCATTGCTTTTCTCCAACAGCAAGACTCAAAATGGGCCTGTGTGCTGAAACCAAAGCATGGAAAGTGGCGTATGGAAAGGCCATGAACACCAGATATGGCAGTATGATGAAGGAGGTGATGGATTATATTGAAGACATAATGAAACGATTGAGTCGACCAATCAAAGACTTGGATGACATCCGCTATGCTATTGCAGCCTTGAAAGAACTACGAGAAGAAGAAATTCGGATCGACATGAGCATTGATCCCATTGAGGTTCGTGAACTTGTTAAATATCTTTGATTTTGGATATAACACTAATTTCAGATCTGATGACTCATTAGATTTATTTGTGCTTCACGCAAAGTTGTACATCTGCACGTGTAAATATAAAGAATCATACCACAGTTAATCTGTTAAGATGTATTTAAAAGCTGTTCGTGATATTTAAAAGCATGCATTCTTTATGAGCATGTCATACAAATATGTCATAAATGACCGTTTCCTTATAGAAGATTGGTAGCCGTGTAAACGGTGATTTCAAACACCAAATCAAGAGATGTTGTAGCCGTGTAGACGGTGATGTTCAAATAACAAATCGAGAGATGATATGCCTTTCTCTTTAAGAGAGGTATTGTCTCATTTAAGGTTTTTTGATCTTTCGTCCATTTTTCCTCAGATGCTGACCGATACCCTGCATTTACATTTGCTGATCGAAGCCCTATATTTACATTTTCCGCTTCATGTTATGCATGGAAATGTGTTAATACATATACTGATTTTTATGTGTACTACTTTCTGTGTTTGCTCGTTTGTCTTTCTGTTTGTTTTATTTTGTTTCTATGAAATGTAAAAACAATATGAAAAAACATGCACTGTTTGTGTCACTGTGATTTATAAACTTGTGGTTGGTTTAACATATCTGGTTTTATTCTTTACTTGTTTCTAAATTATTTTCAGTGTATAAGTGATTAGTAAAGAGACCGCTTTTGGTAGAATTTCCTGGACAGCATTTCTTAAAAGTGTGTATTTTTCTAAGATAATTTTGTTTTTTAGATCGTTAAAAAAGGTACGTTTTGATTAATTGTATTTGTGTTACATCTATTGGTACCCAGTATTTAACAGATGAAATTATTTTCTCAACCACTCAGCAAAATAGAAAAAAGAAAAAGAACATGCGAGAAACACATGCACCTGCCATGTTGGCTGAACGGTCTTTGATTTATTTAACACCCGTAAAGAATTATCTTGGAAGTTGATTGTTTGACTGTGTTGATCATTTCCGACCGAATATATTGCACACTTGACTTGGAAAGAATAGACTAGGGTCGAAAATTCGCAAAGTGATCATTTCTGACTGCTGTCTGTTATTTCTGATTTTCAGGGTTTTTTTTCTGTTTGCAGCAAAACTGGGGAAAACTTATATGTCGTCAATACAAGCGTACAAGATAACAGAAAATTTACAAGTTCTGTATTGATGTTGAAAATTCAAGAAACGTGGGAATTATGATACCTGTTTGTTGACAGAGCTAAGCGTTTGACAGAAATAATACATTACTAAAAAGCAGTTGTGCACCTTGAAGATTAGAGAAGCAAGTATTCTGATCCTATTCGAAGAATCTTTGTTGAAAACACAAATGTGTGACTGAAATAAAATCGTTCGAAAAGGCGGTTTTGCATATTCTGACCTAAATATTGCGGCCGGCATTACTTGCTTTACACTCAAAGCAAGTGGTGTATTAATGAAAACTGACCAGTACTGACCAGTGGCCCACATCAATGTTGCTGATTATTCACCAAAAAAGATAAGATTTTCAAAGTTATCGCGTACTTGCCTGATGCCTGACAAATATTATTCAGTTCAGCCGATATAGCAGAATCACATGCTGTGTCTGATTGCGTGTGTGTGTGTGTGTGTGTGCGTGCGTGCGTGCGTGCGTGTGTGTGTGTGTGTGTGTGTGTGTGTGTGTTTTGCAGACAAAATATTTGTACATAACTGTTGAAATGAGCTAGTACATGCTATGAAAGACGGTCTGTCCCCTGATATGGATTTGTGTTTACTGGCAGAAATCGTATTATGAAGTTTTCAAACACACACATTCACATGTACATATTGACCTAAACATGAAGCTTACAGAATTCAGCCAGCATTATATTGTGTTATTAATTAAAAGAAAGTTTATTATACCCGAAGGTTTCTATCAACAAACCTTTAAGCCTTTGTAAATTTCATGTAGCTGCGAGACGTTTATTATCTCTGCACTGCAACATGAATTAGTCACCAGATAGATTTCTGGTCGCAGTCACTTATATAGACTTGCAAATGAGCAAGCAATGATATTATTACAGTACAATGTGTATGACAGTCTTGGCGTAATGCCTTTTTTTTCAGGAATCATTTGCGATGCTGGTGAAATATGAGATGCCTGCAGCACACTCAGAAATGGAAAGGTGTGATACTCTACGCTACACGTGGGAGAGGCTTCAGGCAACGGCCACCAAGATGTCCAATCATCTTCTGGAGATTCAGCCCAACTTCAAAGAAGAGCTTGTCACAAATGTTACTGTCTTCAATGATGACTGCGCTTCTTTCTACGCCAGTTACGCGACGGTTTGTATTGTTGATCGTAACCTATGGTATGGTCTAACCAAAAAAATTAATAAAAAAACAAACAAACAAACAAAACCAGTAAATGTGGGACCTTTCTAAAGCAAGCGTCTCTGAAAGCATCTAAGATCGATATAGTGATTATCATCGTCTTCATCATGTGTCATGCCGCACAGTGTTGGCTATCGTGACCCTCCATAGTAATGTGTCTTTCGTCGCTGCAAGTATATCTTCTAACCTTTCTGTCCCTATCCACTCTGCAATCTTTTGTTGCTGCAAGTATATCTTCTACCCCTTCTGTCCCCATCCACTTTGCAATCTTTTGTTGCTGCAAGTATATCTTCTACCCCTTCTGTCCCCATCCACTCTGCAATCTTTTGTTGCTGCAAGTATATCTTCTACCCCTTCTGTCCCCATCCACTCTGCAATCTTTTGTTGCTGCAAGTATATCTTCTACCCCTTCTGTCCCCATCCACTTTGCAATCTTTTGTTGCTGCAAGTATATCTTCTACCCCTTCTGTCCCCATCCACTCTGCAATCTTTTGTTGCTGCAAGTATATCTTCTACCCCTTCTGTCCCCATCCACTCTGCAATCTTTTGTTGCTGCAAGTATATCTTCTACCCCTTCTGTCCCCATCCACTCTGCAATCTTTTGTTGCTGCAAGTATATCTTCTAACCTTTCTGTCCCCATCCACTCTGCAATCTTTTGTTGCTGCAAGTATATCTTCTACCCCTTCTGTCCCCATCCACTCTGCAATCTTTTGTTGCTGCAAGTATATCTTCTACCCCTTCTGTCCCCATCCACTCTGCAATCTTTTGTTGCTGCAAGTATATCTTCTACCCCTTCTGTCCCCATCCACTCTGCAATCTTTTGTTGCTGCAAGTATATCTTCTATCCCTTCTGTCCCCATCCACTCTGCAATCTTTTGTTGCTGCAAGTATATCTTCTACCCCTTCTGTCCCCATCCACTCTGCAATCTTTTGTTGCTGCAAGTATATCTTCTATCCCTTCTGTCCCCATCCACTCTGCAATCTTTTGTTGCTGCAAGTATATCTTCTACCCCTTCTGTCCCCATCCACTCTGCAATCTTTTGTTGCTGCAAGTATATCTTCTACCCCTTCTGTCCCCATCCACTCTGCAATCTTTTGTTGCTGCAAGTATATCTTCTACCCCTTCTGTCCCCATCCACTCTGCAATCTTTTGTTGCTGCAAGTATATCTTCTACCCCTTCTGTCCCCATCCACTCTGCAATCTTTTGTTGCTGCAAGTATATCTTCTATCCCTTCTGTCCCCATCCACTCTGCAATCTTTTGTTGCTGCAAGTATATCTTCTACCCCTTCTGTCCCCATCCACTCTGCAATCTTTTGTTGCTGCAAGTATATCTTCTACCCCTTCTGTCCCCATCCACTCTGCAATCTTTTGTTGCTGCAAGTATATCTTCTACCCCTTCTGTCCCCATCCACTCTGCAATCTTTTGTTGCTGCAAGTATATCTTCTACCCCTTCTGTCCCCATCCACTCTGCAATCTTTTGTCGTTGCAGTTATATCTCCCACCCCTTCTGTCCCCATCCACTCTGCAATCTTTTGTCGCTGCAGTTATATCTCCAACCCCTTCTGTCCCCATCCACTCTGAGAAATTTCAGAATGAATGATAGACAGTTGTGCTTACGCAGTACTTCTATAACGTTTACGAATTTAGTGTTTTTTCTGATGGTTTGTTACGTACTGTTAAGTTTCAACTCTATTTGTTTACTCAGCTGGGTATCCGTTCGAAGTCCTTTTCTTTTTCTTTTACACACTTTCTCTTACGCTATCTCCCCACCTCCCACCCCACGCCTCCATTTTTGTTTGTTTGTTTTGTGTTGTTCCTTTTTTTTTTAACCCTCTCTGATATCACTCAGAATGAAAAGACATTAAATGAAAGAACACACACACAGACACACACACACACACACACACACACACACACACACACACAACACAACACACACACACACACAAAACACACACACACACACACACACACACACACACACACACACCACACGCTCGCGCAAAATAAGATCCACAGCGGATAAAACTGGTGCCGAAAAGGTTACTCAGCAAAACATTTTTACTGCGTGATTTCTGTTTTGCAGGATGGTCCCAGTGTACCGGGCCTGGAACCGAAGGAGGCTTCTGAAAAATTGTTGGTGTATCAGAATACCTTTGACACCTTATATCGCAAGTATATCACGTACACTGGAGGTGAGGAACTTTTTGGTTTGGAGGTCTCGGAATATCCTGATTTACTGAGGATCAAGAAGGAACTGACACTTTTGCAGAAACTGTACTCCCTTTATAACAGCGTCAATGACGCAGTTCGTGGTTACTACGACATCTTCTGGATTGAGGTGGACATTGAAAGAATCACCGGAGAACTACAGGATTTTCAAAACAGGTGCACGTTGAGACGTTGTGTTTCATTTAAAATGTTTATGTATACATTTCCATTTCAACTGATATCTGTTTTTCTTTGTTTGCATACACACAACAACGTGTATCATTTTTTATCATTATATACTGAACGCATCAGTTCAGTTCACTTCCGTTTGCTCAAGGCAACGTAAAGAATGTAGATGAATGAATATTAAAATGAAAAGATTTTCCATTATCCCGAATTCGTCAGAGGATGAGATGGTAGAGACCTCAACTTTTTATCCGTAGAGAGCATTAAGAGGGCAGTGCCCATCTCCTGTCCCTCGCTGCTTTATCTTCTCAAAGCTAACGTTTTGCAGATGAGTAAACTGGAGAACACACATATAATTTTGCTGGAGCAAGATTCATACCCATAGAAATTCATGCATCCAGATCAGAAGACGAGAACTCGACCTCAGCGCCAATCGATGCATACTCCTATATGATACAAGGCAAGTTCGTTGTGGTAGGAGATTCAAAACCATAGCATAAATGCTAGCTGCACATAGACCATGTCGGCTGATAAAGTATTTGATACTCTGCGTACCATAAAGAGCCCAGGGTGTATAAATGATATTATCTATCTGTACATCCACTTGCCCGTGGAATCTTCCACATTATTTAGCATCCCAGTGTTTCCACCGAATGCAAGGTCCCAACTATTCCCGTAGAAATTTCCCCTACTGCCATGACCAAACTGATCAAGAAGCTTATCCACAAGTGACAACCTACCGGGCTAAGTTTCTGATACCTTGCAAAGACCCAGGAATCATTCCACAGCTTAATGTTCCTACTAAGAAGAGCAGTGAACAGGTACATGGAAAACCAAGTATGGATTTTAGAAGGAACGCTCGTTAATCCCACGTACCAATAAAGTTTCGGGAATCTGTGTTAATCAGACAATTTACGACTTAGATTTAACCTTCATGACAACCAGATACCTGGTTAGCACAGAAGTAGAGCAGCTCAACCCTGCCTACTAATCTGAGTTCGACACAACTATCTGAAGAAACTGCATGAGCCGCCTCCAGTCCACTCAGGTTTGAGTGGGTACTTACCCTGTTCATATTTGGGAAAATAAAGTAGCGAAGGATAGGAATGAGATTCGCCAAAAAACAGATGATCTGAGAACAGTTAGGTCCGTATCGCCTCACTTTCTTACAACCCAGCCTAGAGGTCTGGGACGTACCATTACCGTTTACCAATGCCCCAGATTATAGTTCTGGGACTTGCCTTAACCGTTCATTTTGATCCATTCAGATTCTGGAACTTGCTGTTTCCGTTTACCTACGACCCAGCTCAGGTTCTTGGACTTGTCCTTATCATTTACCTACGACCCAGTCTGGACTTCCCTTTATTGTTTATCTACGATCCAGTTTGAACTTACCATCATCGTTTACCTACAATCCAGTTTAGGGGTCTGAGACTTATCTTTACCGTTCCCCTATGAACCAGCTCAGGTGTGGGACTTACCGTTTACCTATGAACCAGCTCAGGGTTTTGGAACTTGCCTTTACCGTTTACCCATGACCCAGCTTAGGGTTCTGGGATTTACCTTTACCCTTTACCTATGAGCCAGATTTGGTTCTGGGGCTTTCCATTATCGTTTACCTATGACCCAGCTTATGGTTCTGGGATTTACCTTTACCGTTTACCTATGACCCAGCTTATGGTTCTGGGATTTACCTTTACTGTTTACCTATGACCCAGCTTATGGTTCTGGGATTTACCTTTACCGTTTACCTATGACCCAGCTTATGGTTCTGGGATTTACCTTTACCGTTTACCTATGATCCAGCTTATGGTTCTGGGATTTACCTTTACCGTTTACCTATGACCCAGCTTATGGTTCTGGGATTACCTTTACCGTTTACCTATGACCCAGCTTATGGTTCTGGGATTACCTTTACCGTTTACCTATGACCCAGCTTATGGTTCTGGGATTTACCTTTACCGTTTACCTATGACCCAGCTTATGGTTCTGGGATTTACCTTTACCGTTTACCTATGACCCAGCTTATGGTTCTGGGATTTACCTTTACCGTATACCTATGACCCAGCTTATGGTTCTGGGATTTACCTTTACTGTTTACCTATGACCCAGCTTATGGTTCTGGGATTACCTTTACCGTTTACCTACGACCTACCCATGGGTTCTGGGACTTGCTTTTATCGTTTACCTACTTCTACCGTGACTATTTCTGATGTGCCTCTGCCGTCTGGTGAGATGACCATTCCCAGATATTTGCATTTATCAACCTGTCTCAATGTTGTGCCATTTGCAGTTATTTTGCAGTTATTTTCTTACCGACTGCCATGACTTTAGTCTTCATGCTATTTAGCTCCAGCCTTTCATTCCTGCTTTCTGCTTCTGTTATGTTTAAAAGATTTGGTAAGTCTTTTTCATTTTCTGCAATTAAAATGGTGTCATACGCGTGACAAAAATCGTTTATCATTTTACCTTCAACCTTTATCTCAGTGCATTCTTCTAGATTTCTCATGATGGTTTGGGTGTAAGTGAAAACTTATCTAGTGACACAACACATCCCTGCCTAACCCCTGTTTTGATATTTTGGAAAGTACTTATATCGTTTTATATTCTTATTGCCGCTGTTTGTTCCCAAAACATATTCCTTATTAGTATTATATCCTTTCCATCAACATTGAGCCTTTCTAGCTGGTAACCATTGTTTTATTTTTATATGTCCCAGGGTCAGTGTCGGCATTAAAACATTATTCGTAACAGAAAACGTTTTTCTCTTTAGTCTGTGAGTAGCATATGTTATGTAGGGCTCAAAAACCTGGTTTACGAACTACGAGTTTTTTTAACCGTTATGTTGATGACAATAATGTATATTGATATTCTTGTAAAATAGTCTTGTTTTATTAATCTCAAAGGTGTCGCAAGTTACCAAAAGCCCTGAAGGAATGGGCGGCCTTTGAAGATCTGCGAAAGAAAATTGATGACTTCAATGAGATGGTTCCATTGCTGGAACTGATGTCCAATAAGGCCATGAAACAACGTCACTGGAAACGCATGGAAGAATTGACAGGTGCTCAGTTTGATGTGGAAAGTGATAGCTTCACACTGAGAAACCTGTTGCAAGCTCCTTTGCTGAAATACAAGGAGGAGATAGAGGTGAGTTTTTACTGACTACAAGTCTGGGATGCTGTAAATACATAAGTTTTAAGAAAACCCATTTGGGGGTTCATTTTCACTTAAAACGTGAGGATGGGGATTTTACGTCTGCCTACTGCACAGAAAAAGTGACGCTGGTGAAGGATGAAATAGATATGAAAAGACGTACTGCATATTACCGATGTACTTAAAAGTGTAACACAACAATAATAGCAAACACAATAGTTTGATGTTCTAATAATCCCTTTTTAATAGAACATACACACATGCGCGCGCACGCGCATACCCGCTGTAGTAAGGACTTTTCTATTGAAAGAAATACACGAAAAGATGTGTGCACACGTGTCTACGCTTGCGTGCGTGCATTTACATGTTGGAGCTTTTGCACATGTAATGCACACACGAAAAGCCTCAAACCTAGACCGAAGTGCACAAAACCGTTCCGTGGATTTCCTCTTTGTTAATGAATCTGCATACTCGCACGAGTAAATCCAGCGCAGCACTGTGGGCTGTAAACGCTTTGGCTGCATGATCAGCCTCAGCAAGACGGAGGTTATGTTTCATCCAACACCATCTCGAGCTTCTGACGCTTTCCCACCTCTAGTTGTCATGGACAAACAGGAGATCCTAGACTGAAGGTAGATAAATTCCGCTACTTAACAGTACAGTGAGCAGCAATGGATCTCTTGCTGCTGAAGTGACGCTGCGTATCTCCAAGGCAAGCTCTGCACTTGGAAGGTTGACCAAGAAATTGTGGCAATATTCGCCACGATGATAAATTAAAACTAGATGATCAGTGAGTACGATTGTAGGCTGTAACAATAGTGAAATCATATTTTAAATATTTTCAGAAATTCATGGAAAAGTGCTGTTCACCCACCTTTCTTCAAAAGTGCTGAGTTTAGGCACATTTTTGGTCCTTGAAGCAAAGTCTTCCAAGCTTACATATTTGTGACTCTTCAGCGGCTCACGCCTGTCACCAAAATTTGATTAGCGATAACGTAGAAACAACTATAAAACCTTACTGACAAATTTAAGCAACTGATACACACTGTACACACACACGCACACACATATACACATACACATACACACACCCCCTGTGAATAATATGAAATATTCGCCTTTAACAAAATGGGGGGGGGGGGGGGGAGATTCAAAAACAAGGACATCAACTAGAATTTTAGTAAACTTTAATGGCGTGTTTAAATTATGAAGGAATCTTTTAATCCTATTTCAAAACGTTTTTCTAAGCAAATAAGAACTTTAACAATATTCTGTTTGAAGGATATCTGCATCAGTGCTGTAAAGGAAACGGACATTGAAGCTAAGCTGAAGCAAGTTATT
Organism: Monoplex corrugatus; assembly: GCA_030674185.1. NCBI lineage: Eukaryota > Metazoa > Mollusca > Gastropoda > Littorinimorpha > Ranellidae > Monoplex > Monoplex corrugatus. The sequence goes on along the minus strand of JAPXFY010000014.1, from coordinate 13,091,690 downwards.
TCTGACTGGACAAACCAGGAATTCCAGTTTGGAAACTTCAAGAACAGAGGAGAATTACTTCTCAAAGGAGACGTCGTCGCAGAGATCGTCTCGCTGATGGAAGACTCTTTGATGGTCCTTGGGTCTCTGTTGAGCAACAGGTGAGCATAAAGTACTTTGATTATATACTTTAAAAGTTTAGTATGTGTACTGCATTTATGTTTCAGATGGTGTAAGCATGCTGCATCCATTCCATTCATCTGTGAAAAAGTCTAGGGTTTGGGGAAGGTTATGCAGCGAAGGATAGAGATGAGCATTTCTCTCATAATTCAGGCCCAGGAGAAGTTGAAGTTCCTTCCACTTCATTCCCCCATTAATCAAAATAGCCCTAGGTGTATACAAAATCAGCTAAAGCGTACAAAAAGTGAGACACAAATCACAGCACAAAACTGAACAAAATCAAATGACAGACGTTCATTTTCAACTCGTCCAAAAATCACAAAATCAAAACGCGCATACATGATGATGATGATGATGATGATGATGATGATTACAAAGCACTGTCTTGATATACAGATCAAATCAAAGCGCACTGTCATCATTCACAGAAGCATTCACTCACAGTGACAAAAACTCAAGGGCAAAGGGGACATTTACACTGGGAGGGGGAGGACTGGAGGGAAATGGGACAAAGGGTGGGCACGTATAGGGGGAAATAACTGCTAGACAAGAAAGTATGTGTGGCACCAAGATTGCAGACAGAAAAAGCTAAAGTGATGAATCAACCATTCAGATCAACAGGCGAGGGAAGAAAACTATACCTGAGGGATTTCCGTTGACTGATCATAATCGTTTCAGTTTTTTGTCTTTACAAGTTTCAGTTTGTTCAAATTCGTCCAGGTTTTTAGTTGCGAGATGCTTGAACGAGTAGAAGAAACTAAACCGGAGAGCTCAGACGTAGGTCCAGTGACAGAGAGTTGGTTGTTATCAGAGAAGATGGAATTCTATAGCATAGTTATTTCGTCCCCATCGTCACCATCATCATCATAGAAATTGTAAAATTGTTCCAGGTTCTACAGCCTTTAAAGTGTTGTAGACAGAAAAAAGAGTGAGCACAAGTCAAATTACGACTGCCCAAGTACGATGATCCTAAAAAAGATTACATGAATTGTAGATTCACTATTCTCCTGACTTGGCTATCATTTTACTTACAGGTACAACGTTCCCTTCAAGAAACAGATTCAGACTTGGGTTGGTAACCTGTCCAATTCCAGTGAAGTCATAGAGAACTGGATGACAGTGCAGAACCTGTGGGTCTACCTGGAGGCTGTCTTTGTCGGGGGTGACATTGCCAAACAGCTCCCGCAGGTGCATTATTAGTCCAACTACTCTTAGTCCTGTCATGCTTAATGCATTCTTTCAGCAAAAGGGTGTCATCTTTTTTATTTGGGCCGATCAATTTAGCATTTTATGTGTTGGCAGTTCTTAACATGCAGAAAATGCATTAGGATGACATCAGTAATCAACAAATGTGTAAAAAAGCCAAATATCCTAGAATAACGATACTATTGATACAAATTGATAATCATTGCAGACATGTGTAATGTATGAAAATGTTGCTAATTGTCAGTAAGGAGAATGGAGCTGGCATCTATGCAAGTTGATGGCAGGGCGGGCTGCCTGAAAGAAAGATGAAGACCAGAGTGGGGTGAGAGAGAGGTCTTTCCTTCTCTTGGTCCGGAGGCTAGGCTGGACGGGATGGTGCGCGTTGTGTGGCTATGTCCCGGGGTTTGTTATCTCCCCACCTTGCCATTTGGATGGATTGTAAACAAACTAACTGATGATTTGGTCCGAATGGGTCATGAAACGCATCGACAGCCCCTTTTGCTTGAAGAAATGACTATCGAATGGCGTCGGAAGTTTGGGAGGTGATTATCCGGAGAGTGTCGATGCATTGGTGCTACAGGTGCCATCCACCTCATGGTGTTTCTTGTTAACTTCGGCTTGTGGCTTGGCCGCTGACTTAAAAAAATCAGGTCTGATGACCGCAGGGAAAGACCTGCTTGCTGCTTGGAAAGACAGCAAACTGGGCTGTGTCTGCAGCATCATGCCTGGCCACTTTCACGGCCGTTCAAATAACCCCTGTGGTTGAAGTAAGGCAGCATTGGGAGCTTCCGACTGCTGTCAAAGACTATAGTAGGGGAAAGTATCTGGCAGTTATGCGAGCTGGTGGCAGGGCGGGCCGCCCAAAAGAAAGAGGAAGACCACAGTGGAGCGAGAGAGGTGTTTTCCATTTTCTCTTGGTCCAGTGGCTGGGCTGGACATGGATGGTGCGCGCTGTGTGGCTATATCGTGGGGTTTGTCATCTTCTTGCCCTGCCAGTTGGTTCGTAAACAAGGTAACTGATGACTGGCTTCGAATGGGTCATGCAATGCATGTACAGCCCCCTTTGCTTGATGAAATGACGATCAACATGTTGTGAATTAGACGTTGTCATACAGACGCTAAGAAATCTGAAAACGTCAACATTTCGATATCCACAGCAAGAGAACACATCGATGAAAAATACCGTACCCACCTTCACATTTTTACCGATGGATCAGTCTTAGAAAATAAATGTGCTGGAGCAGCATTTTATGTTCCAAAATTTAAAATAAAAAAGTCATTTTTCGTTGGGGCAAACATATCTATCTTTACAGCGGAATTAGTCGCTATTAATCAAGCATTGCATTATCTAGTAAATCTTAAACCCATGTCTTTCAAAGTAGTTCTCTTTGTGACTCAAAATCTGTATTATATGCCTTACGGTCTTTTGATGCCGACACAAGACCTGATTTAATTACTGAGGCAAATCATCTTATACATCGTTTAAGGGTCAAAGGTACAGATATCAGTTTATGCTGGGTGCCTTCTCACGTTGGTCTTCACGGCAACGAAGTAGTTGACAGAGCAGCTAAGCAAGGCGCCCAGAATTCTGATAATGCTATAGAATTACATGTTCATACCTCTGTAAAAGAAACTTGCAACTTGCTCGAATCAGCCTCGTGGACTCGATTTCATGAACATTCAAATGAACAGTTTGTGTCACAACAAATGATAAAACTTACCGTTCAAAATGTATGTAAAAAATTGCAGTATTCTTCCATGTATCATTTGAGATCGATTGCTTCTGTTTGTTTTCGTATTCAGCTAAACGCATTGAAAACAAAATATTGTAAAAATGTCAAGTGTATTTGCGGCGAACAGTTCACACTGTTTCACTGATTATTCTACTGCAAAATGTTACGTTCTTTTTTACCGAAAATGTTTACTCAAGAAAAGTATTCTGAAAATCATTTCCAAAAAATTACATCAGATCAATCTTTGTTAGTTAAAATTTCAGAATCATTAGTTCACAGTCCTGTTAATGCATTACTTTAACTTTATTCGGTTTGTGTTTTAGTGTTACAGTTTCCCTTCACGTTGTTGAAGTTAATTGTTAGTGTTAAGTTCTCGTTCCATTTTACTTTCCCCCACCTACTAATGTCTTTTTCCTCTGTTTTCCCTCTGCCCAAATCCAACCCGTCCAACTATCGTCTACATTTCATTTTGTTCATTTGTTTTTTTTTTTATTCACCCTCCCCCCCCCCCCCCCCCCCCCCCCATCCCCCGTCTAATATCACTTATAGTGAAAAGACGTTAAATCAAAGAACGAACGAACATTGTCATTGTTGACAAATCAGCAAACAAACCTTGTACAAACAAAGACAGTGATGTATTTTTATTTCCAGAACATCTACCTTATGTCATCTGCATAGAAATTCTCTGAAAGAAAATGAAAAACAATGTGAAAATAATGCCGCTCCCCCCCCCCCCCCCCCCCAAATTTTTTTTTATCTCAACAGATAGAGATCTTCTGCTGTTTGATATTTAGTTCAGCAACAATGAATATTACATTTTATTGGCGTATATATTTTGATATATTTAATCTAAGTATTTGCATTTAAAATTTGTCAGTTAATTATTGCGATTGTTAATGGTAAAAGCGTGACATATTGTACATGCTTATCAGATTTCGTCTTCTTGCAGCTGTTATAAAAGTGCTGTACTTTGTTTCTGACAAACAGGAAGCGAAACGCTTCAGCAACATCGACAAGTCATGGGTGAAGATTATGACTCGAGCTCACGAGACCCCCAACGTTGTACAGTGTTGTGTTGGGGATGACACGTTAATGCAGCTCCTGCCTCACTTATTGGAGCAGCTGGAAGTTTGTCAGAAATCTCTAACAGGGTAAATAACCCCTACATTTTGATTCAAATAAATTAACAATTAACACAGAATAGATGAAAATTTCGGATCACAGAATAATCCCCTAGAGACACGAGACAGCATTTTCAGCAAGGTTTGAGAAGGGTTTCGTAGTTCCGGTCTCCTCTGAGGCACATTCGAGAGAAATATCATTGGATATTAAGTATTTAGCGACAGTAATACACACGCACACCAGAGACACATATACTTCCCCCCCCCCCTCTCTCTGTCTCTGTCTGTCTGTCTCTATGTCTGTCTCTTTCTCTGTCTCTATCTCTGTCTCTGTCTGTCTGGCTGGCTGGTTGTCTCTCCCTCTGTCTCTCTCTTTCTTGGTAGAAGTACCCGCTGTAAGGATTAGAATCACATTGAAATGTAGGTCATTCCGCCAGTTTGTCTTTAGTTTTTGTTTTCAGTTATACTTAAGCACAGACGTTGCCAAGAATTTGTATATATTTCTTATTTTTAGTGACACTTAAGCATAAGCTCACCAATAAATTGAACAGAACAGTGTTGTGTCAAATATGTGTTACATAAATTGATACTAAAAAGTAGTTTTCTCGAGGTAATGAAATTCAGTCGAAGCTTTTGTTAATTTTTCTCACACTATTTATGTTATCCTCGGCTACAAAAAAAGGTATCAGTGGTTTGTATCTATCGTCATTATATTATTATCCTTCTGATACTTCTATGGAGATATTATACGTGACGTGTAATGCGTGTTCATTAGTTCTTACACACTGTGTTCGTTGGATTACTAAAACATAATCAAAAATTTCTCTTCTAAGCTTAACATAATGTGTCATTTTTTTTTTTAATAACAAACGCTAGTTTTACCGAGAAGGTTATCGTGAATTGTATGTTTTTTGCTCATATTGTCTTAATCACCGTTTATTGCCTTTGGCCACAAGGTATCTGGAGAAGAAGCGCCTGGCATTTCCACGCTTCTTCTTTGTTTCTGACCCTTCCTTGCTGGAGATATTGGGCCAGGCCAGTGATCCACACACCATACAGGCTCATCTACTCAGCATCTTTGACAACACCAAAAGTGTGCGATTCCATGAAAAGCAGTACGAACTGATTTTGTCAATCAAGTCATCTGAAGGAGAAGTGGTTGAGGTAAGACTACACATTTCAACTGATACATGATATGACAGCCTTTGTGTCGTTCTCATTCCCTTCCTAGTTTGGTCATTTACGTATGCAAGACAGATGGTTGTTTCCGTCTCGACCACCAGCAGCCAACGCAAGAAGCCCCTCTTTGTCAAAGATCAGATTTTAATTCCACGCCGTCACACCATTAAGACAGTCATACCGATAGTCACATAATGCTATTCCTAAAATCTTATTAGACCTACGCACAGATCGAGGCATTTACAAGTCACAAATAGAAACACTCTTAAGGACTACCATTCTACCACTCAGCAGCATTCGACAGACTTCAACCCTGTCATGGTATGATATAATGGAAGATCAGACGAAGCAGCAGTGAGGATGGGAAGCTAGGGCCTATCCAGAGGCGCAATTGATGATGCTAGGTAAGAAGTCTGTTTCGACGTCGGCGTCATGTGAAACAGCTCAGGTGAGACCAGCAGACAAGATGTAACAAGGGTAACAAAAGTAATAGAACTCAGGCATTGGAACCATCTTATTAAATCAAAGCACTGTAACCATGATAGACAGACACACGGAAACCTCCAAATGTCACAGATCACGACATAATCATTAAATAAAAAAGGCATTAGCCAATCGCAGCTTAGTGTTTGGGTGTGGAGGAGCGCACCTTTCAAGTATTGTTGAATGCGTTTATGGCTATATACAGGACTACTGTCATAGTCAAAGGGGCCTTTTTCCATTGACCAGACACTGATGCGTGGTCTTATATCCGATCCCTAAAAATGTTGAATACGTCTGAACAGAAAAACATATAACATAGAAAACACTGGCTACTCATAGGATAATCTGTACTAGATCTTGATCATGATTCTGATTATACAGAGCAGAGTGTTAAGCGCAAATGGACATAATTTATTGTATTCACCGTTCCATTAATGTTAACACGATCATTAATGATGGTTTGTGTTAATGTTTCCAGTTGGAGAAACCGGTGCGAGCAGAGGGCAACGTGGAGGTGTGGCTGATGAGTCTCATGCTACAGGCTCAGACATCTATGCATGGTGTCATTAGGGCTGCTGCTATGACCATTCAAGATTCAGCTTTTCGTATCGTCGAATTTCTGGAATCTTATCCAGCTCAGGTTTGTAGAAAAACAAATGAATGTCTCAACAATGCTGTGCATGATTATAATGATGATATCGTCATTGCATAACAGAGTCAAGAAGTTAGGTAGATCTGAAGACCTCGCCAGCACACGTAGAACTTACACGCTGGGTTTGGTACTTGAACTGATTATTTTGAGCTTTCTGTCACATGGTTTTTGCGGTGTTGTGGATATGGAATTTTGCAGGATGTATAATATTGTTTTGATTAAACTGAAATCGGAACTTATATTAGTGGCCATTGTCCAGGCTGTGTCAGACTGAAACTAGAAATAATATTATTTGCCATGACATAGTGATTAGCGCAACGCACTGATGACTGATGTTGCCTTCTGTGAACGTTTGCCGCAACTCTCATGTGCACTGGTATGTACAAATGGGCTTTCACGCATACTGCTATTTTGTTTTGTCCTGCCATGTAGGCAGCCATACGTCATTTTCGGAGGTGCTGGGAATGTGTGAGTTTGAATTCCATTAGTCTACATCATGAAACCCTTTCACCGCCGATGTCGGCTTTTGGCGACCGGGTGGCAGACCGCCAACATACTTTATTTTTTGTTGTTGCATAATCCCAAACTCCAATCATTCTTCTTTCTTTAAAAAACCCCAGAAAACAGTGCGGTTGAGAAATAAGAAAGTTACAGTCATTTGAAGTCGGTAGCTGCGTTTTTTTAAACAGCTGGCGCTGAGGACTTTAACATTCTAAAATCACTGGTGGTGAAGGGGTTAAATTAAAGATTTTTATGGCCCATCTAACTCTTACCCAGAGTTTAAATGTGCAAAGGGTAACTGGTTGAGTGTTGCCCAAACTGAATTTCATTATCAACGGGCCAGCTGTTTCTGTGTTGGGTCTGGTTGAGGGCAGAAAATATGTTGTGAAGGGAAGAGTAGAGTTCAAACCTGTCACGCAGCCCCCGTCCAGAATGGGACTCGGTGGCATCATTAGTATCTCCCCCAATCTCATGAATCATCAGAACATTGTAAAAAAAAAAAAAAACCGCCCCACATACTGTGATCCTTCATAATTTAATCTGGTGGTGACTTCGTTTTTCGTTTTTTTCTGTAGCCTCCGTCCGTGATTTAAATTCACGTCTTTGTACTACAGCCGGGGCCGTACTGTTAGTATCTTTTGCATCACTAGTTTTCTACAGGAGAGATGCATTTTAGATACGATCACGTTTCATACCGGAGATATGACCTAATCAACGCAAACTTATATAATGCAGAGCACACGGAAGAGGTTCCTGCAATCTCCGACATTATGCTGTTATGTAAGTAATCTACATGTAAGTAAAGCCAAGAATGCATCTCAGACTGTACATGTGGAAAGCACAGTACCACACAGTACAGTACAGCATAGCACAGTACAGTACAGAACGGCACAGTACATTATGACATTATGCTTCAGATTTATTGAGGTTATCAAGGTCAATATGGAACGGTCAGCAGATGGACTGAAATCGGTTGCACTCGTTTCAAAGTCACGGGAAAAATGGTTTTTGATACATTAATGTTTATTTTCTGTATTTGAAATGAATACAATTTACCACATGCTTTTCGTGTGATAATATCTTGTTTCATTGAATCGGACATCTTGTATACGTTACACTGTTTCTGTAACTGTAATCTGTGTGGATGGAATTTAAATTAAAGTGTAAGGGAGTTTGTCCTGCTCGGTTCTTTTCTGTTTTTGAGAAAAGGAGAGAGTGATAGTTTGAAATCATTGTTTAATAATTCACTATTTTCTTTTCAGGTGGGGTTGTTGGGAATACAAATGATTTGGACTCGGGATGCAACGGACGCACTTCAGAACGCCAAGTTTGATCGAAAAATCATGAGCTCGACCAACCAGTCTTTTTTGGAACTGCTGAACACTCTCATAGCCCAAACCACTCGTAACCTGACCAAGTATGAAAGGACCAAGTATGAGACTTGCATCACAATTCATGTTCACCAGCGTGACATTTTTGATGAACTGGTGAGTAATTTTGTTTTTTTCGTGTATTCTTTGTGAGAAATGTTCGGTGTGGTTTGTCGCTACTACTGCTAGGTCAACCAAATGTCAAGCAGTAGAAAATATTTCTCCAGCTTGAAACATTTGAAGTCTACAGCCGTAATAAACGAAAAATGGTACTGGGGTAAGCTGGTCACATTTTCAGATGTGACCAGCTTTCCCCCGTACAAAAACAAAAAACCAAACCAAACAAAAACAAAAACAAAAAAACAAACAAACAAAAAACAAGGTTTAATCGAAACACTTCTCTGTCACCCGAAGGTGAGTATATAAGTCTTGGTACATGCACTAATGATTTATATAAGTCTTGGTACATGCACTAATGATTTATTCACCAAGTAAAACCGCTTGCTTTCAAATGTAACAATATCATGTTGTTTCAGGTGGTATAGCTCAAAGAAATATATCGCATTTTTTAAACAAAAGATTATCAAAATTAGTTGGAATAGTAGAGTTTCAATTTAAACCAACAATAGATTAAGCACCATGGAAATGTGATGGCCACAGTAAGTACTAAAACTTACGAGCACATTTTCGTCATGCATTGGATTTTTTTTCAACTTTGTTCAACTTTTTAAAAGCAGACAACAGGCAAGAATGTCATCATTTGTTGACCACATTCGCAAGCATCAGACGGTCGGTTTGATAACTGTATTCTGTATTATGACTAGTCGAGAATGAAAGTACTTACATATATAAACAGCGTCATGCTTCATGAAATCATATGTGTTGCAGTACCGCAAAAATATCAAAACGCCAACTGACTTTGAATGGTTGAAGCAGTCTCGCTTCTATTTTGTGGAAGACACAGACAAATGCATCATTGCAATTACTGACACTGAAACCATCTACCAGAACGAGTTCCTGGGCTGCACTGAAAGACTGGTCATTACACCTCTTACAGACAGGTAATTGAATGTTGCGGGCTGCATTTTTGTTTTATTTTGTTTTGTTATTTGAGACAGTGGGAAACGAGGGATTAGTGTAATGAGATGTAGTATCTTTTCCCTTTTCTAATCTCATGACAAGCGTAATCGTCTGACGACAGTTGGCTGTAGCAGCAGACAGGATGTTCCATATCCGTCTCTAGGGTGTTGCAACAAGAAGTTCAGGCATAGTGAAATTGGCATATTTTTTTGGTTTGTTTCCCAGCTGTTCCTCAGTCGACCTTGACCATGGCCTCCTCGCAGCCCTAGGGACGAGCTTACTGTGACATAGCATGTAACATGACTGACTACGAATGTTTGCTGAATGAATTCCATAGTTGCTACATGATGTTGCACGCAATACCTACCAGGAACCAAAAAAGATAATTTCAGTTTCAGTTTTTCAAGACTGTCTCTGCGCTCAGACTAAATTCTATATGCACTGGCGCCACAGATGCTAAGGGATGGAGAGGATCTAAAGCGATCATGGCATATAAGCGTTGCACACCGACAAGATTTTGGGAAAAACTAGTTGCTCGTCCGAAGGTCGAACTCATAATCCCTGTGTTATCAGTATGACGCTCTAGCCACAGTAATAGTTTGTAAGGAACACAAACAGGGCGCTTAAGTTAGTTAATGAGAAAAATTGTTTATGTGCGAATGTGAACGAGTATCCACATGAGTTCCTTTGTGATTGTGTACATATTGGATTGAAATGTATTTTCTTGGTCACAACAGATTTTTTACCCATGTGAAATGCAGGCTGCTCTCCGTAGGAAAAGCACGTCACCGTAGAACGAGTCGTCCATTTAACTAACTCTTTTTGGTCCCTGTCTGCGTGTACGTTTATTCATAGATTTTATGCATAGCTTTATTCATGGACTTATTTATGGATTTATGTATGGATTTTTCTACATAAGTTTGGCAGGGCAGCTTTTTTTGCCGTAGGATATTTACTTGCACTAAATTCTTCACACGGGACTCTTGCTACAAGATTGGCAAAATTATTGGGAGGAAGAAAAATATGTGCCCGACCAAGAATAGAACCTCCTGCTTCCCAGCTAACTGGACAACCGCTCCACCACATACATATATGTCAAAATGGAGCACTGTCTTCCAGATTTGGTTGTAGCTGCAGCCAAATAGAATATAAATGGATACGGATGCGGCAACAAGTCGCTTCGTTTTATATTCACATATTTTCCTTCAGTTTTACGTGCATGCGTGTGTGTGCGTGTGCGCGCGCATGCATGTGCATGCGTGAATGTGCATGTGTATGTGTAGGTGCTACATCACCCTTGCACAGGCATTAGCAATGTCCATGGGAGGTGCCCCTGCTGGCCCTGCTGGTACTGGGAAGACAGAAACCACCAAAGACATGGGGCGCTGCCTTGGGAAGTATGTTGTTGTCTTCAACTGCTCTGATCAAATGGACTTCAGAGGACTGGGACGTATCTACAAAGGTAGTGAATAATGCAGGTTTTTTTTTAACTTTGCCAAACGTTCGTGTCACTGAAGTGCAGAATACGTATCACTCACAAGATGCATACATGCAGAATACGTATCACTCACAAGATGCATACACCAGTCAGGTATGAAATTCTTGTGCCAGGCTTACACCAGTGAAAGTCAGACCTGATTATTTCGACTACCACAAGATTTCATGAACAGGGCTTCTCAGAGTGATTTTTTGTCTTGCATAAGCACTGAAGTGCGAAACACATCTGGCTTTTACAAAAGTTTATAGGTAAATTGCAGAAATCATTTCTTTCTGTTCTTAAGAAAGAATAATGTTCTTGTAAGTTGTGATGTTGACTTGTTTCAGTTGTCTCAAGACAGCGTCTTTGTGCTAAGAGTAAATTCTGTAGGTTCCAGCTCCCCAGATGTCGTGTGAAGGAAAAAGATCCAAACAGATGATGGAATATATTGTAAACTTGTACTTAAACCTTAAAGGCTTGCAAGTTCCTGATGCTGTACCAACATTGTGGTTCTCCATATCTTAAAAGTTGGCAAGGTCTTGATGCTGTACCAACGTTACGGGTTCTATATACATTCTATTGCCTTTGCTTACATCAGAGTGTAACTGAAACAAATTTGGTTACCTGTAATGCCCCAGGAAGCACCAGCCTTCCCTTCCACATTTCGCTTCTGTTCTTGCAGATAATTCTTCCTAAACAATGAATCTCACATATATTAATTTTGCGCAATAGGCGCTTGATCAGAATCCGAGTCTGACACTGGTTTAAGTACTGTCTTCTGTGAAAATGCTACCACTGACTTGTTCGACGTAAGTGCCATTCTTATTCTTTTACCTACGTCCACGGACCTCATGGTCAGGCACATCTGGGGATGAATGTGTGGCGGCTGCCACTTGTTCCACTTACCAGAGGCGAAGTTGCAACAGTATTATTTTCAACTATCTGGTACTCTTTGTCACAAGTGCATACTGATGAAGGCTTCAGCTTGAACTTGTGATTCATGTGAGCATTCAACCGGTTGTGGCCGGTGCGGAGCCTCATCAATGCCTTTAGTGCTATTTATGTTGATGTGGTTGCCACAACTTCTGCTGATCTTCATCGTCTTGAAATCCAAAACAAGTGCGATTGCCCCTGTTCAAGCAAACAGGACCAAGAAAAAACACGAAAACAGAATGACAACGCGTATTTAATACAATGTCTTGTCCGGTTGTATTAAATACGCGTTCTGATTCTATTTTTAGTGTTTTTTCTTGTTCCTTCATTGTCTTGGTTTTGCTGATGCTAATTTATGTTTTGTATTTTTCATGTGGTATTCAAGCTGGTTTTTTGTTCTTGTCTTTTTATATCCTCGTATGCTAGGCTCTGATTATTTGCACACCACACACCCCTACTCTGTCCCCCAACTACTTCAGTGTCGCTTTGCTTGAAACGAAGTCTACTCTAGTGTTTGACAGCAAAGTCCAGTCACCACGCAGCACAAAAACCCATGCCCCCGAGCACCATGCTCCACTCCGTCCACCTGCCATCAAAATTGTCTGTCATCCTTTTGTCTATCTATCTATATGTCTTCCAGTCTGTTCATCTATCCGTCAGTTAATTGCTCGATGGACGGGGAAGGAACAATTGTTACTATATCAATGGTTTGGCACTGCTTGTTACGAATTATTGTGGTCGACAATTTCGACAAAACACTTTGAAGTCCAGTAACTACTGACAGAAAATTCTTTATCATAAACGATCATACCAAAGTATTATAACATTATCATTTTGCCTCAATCTCGTCGAACAGGTCTTGCCCAGTCAGGTTCATGGGGTTGTTTTGACGAGTTCAATCGTATTGAGCTACCTGTCTTGTCAGTGGCTGCTCAGCAAATCGCCATTGTACTGGCCTGCAAGAAGGAACGTAAGAAGCAGTTCATCTTCACAGACGGTGATCTCGTCGAAATGAATTCCGAATTTGGGATCTTCCTGACAATGGTTTGTGTTTTGTTTTCTTCAAGTTATTTTTAATTGAAGTCTTCTTGATTGTGTATTGTGTGCAGCGTGCGCGCTTGTGTGCGTGAGAGAGAGAGAGAGCGCAGAATTTTCATTCGTGAGGACAGTGGCATGAACATGGAAATGGGGTTTTTAGACAACCCTCAGCCTTGGAGGGTCTACGCTCATACAAAATTACAATGTGGTTTTAACAAAGAAAATCATCAAAGAAATGCAAAATTGGATCATTGGTAGTATACCTTAAAACCATTTAATTAAAACAATTTAACTAAAACAGAAAATATTGAAAACGAGGTAAAGAAAGAGACAGAAATGAAATAGTAATTTATTCAATTTAGGCCTCTGACCTTCTGAAGAGGGAAATACCACAACAATACCAATGAAACAGCAGATTGTAAACAAGGTGATGACATGACATGCGTGTGCAAGTAAATGATCGACTATAGAAATATACATATCAGTTGAGTATATTTTCCCGTAATTTAGTGGCTTGACAGAGATATATAAAAGAAACTTCAGCATTGTTTTTATTCTGATTTGCCAGAAGTATTCTAACTCGAATTAATTGGCTTTTGATGAAATTTACGAGGAGTGTATTCTTGCAGAATATTAACAAGAATAGGGCATCAAAGCATAAACTGCATTTTGCCTTCTTGTATAAAGGGCAAATCAATGCTTTTTCTGGAACCCTTTTATAAAGATTACGACTAACTGCACTGTTTGTTATTCCCAGCTTAGACGCGTTACACTTAATGTGTTTATCAATATTGTATGAAAGATATGTGTCACAATTTCTGGATGATTTAAAGGTTCTGTAGAAGCCGAGATGTCCGTGAGGAATAGTTTGGTTGACCCAGATGTCCGCGAGGAATGGTTCGGTTGACCCAGATGTCTGTGAGGAATAGTTCGGTTGATTTAGATGTCCATGAGGAGTGGTTCTGTTGAACCAGATGTCCGTGAGGAATGGTTTGGTTGACCCAGATGTCCGTGAGGAATGGTTAGGTTGACCCAGATGTCCATGAGGAATGGTTCGGTTGACCCAGATGTCCGTGAGGAATAGTTAGGTTGACCCAGATGTCCGTGAGGAAAGTGGAGTGGAAATGAAGCCAGCAGCACTACCGCCCATAATATTTTTTTAATAATAATAATAATTACAATATTTATATAGCGCAAAATCTTGATAAAATCAAATCTAAGCGCTGAAACAGACACACACGCACGCACGCACGTACGCACGCACACACACGCACTCACACACACACACACAACACACACACACCACACACACACACACACACACACACACACACACACACACAACACACACACACACACACACACACACACGCATGGCTATAAATGGGGAGAAAGAATAAAAGCAAGAATAAAAGCAATGGAAAATTATAGAGAGCATATCATATACAATTATATATTATAACAATGTGATTCCCCTCCGAGCGGAGACAGGCTGCAGAGGGGGGTTGAGTGAGGTTAGGATTTTATGCAGAGGAGAAAAGGTGAGTTTTGAGAGCGGACTTGAAGGAGACAAAAGTAGGTTGCTGACGGACTGAGAGAGGAAGTTTGTTCCAGGAGAGTGGACCAGAAACAGAGAAGGCTCGTGGACCATAGGTATTGAGCTTAGTGCGTGGAAAGCGAAAAGTCAGAGGATCGGAGGCAGAGCGGAGGGTACGTGAGGGAAGATAGATCTCAAGTAGGCTTGACAGGTAATCGGGGGCTGCGTTATTGAGGCTTTTGTAGCACATGGTGTCTAGTTTGTACTGTATGCGCTTTGATACAAGGAGCCAGTGAAGTTGTGCCAGGAGAGGAGATATGTGGTCAGCTTTTTTCTTTTTGAGTACAAGGCGTACAGCATTGTTTTGAATGCGCTGTAGGATGTGAATGGTGGAGGCAGGAAGACCAGACAGGAGTGAATTGCAATAGTCAATGCGAGACATTATGAAGGAGAGAACGAGTTTTGCAGTTGTTTCGACAGAGAGATACTTCCTAATCAGGCTTATACGATGGAGATGATAGTAGCAAGATCTGGCAGTTTGAGAAACAAAGTTGTTCATGGAGAGGGTAGAGTCAATGCAGACACCAAGGTTTTTAGCTGAATCAGAAATTGGGACTGATGTGTTACATAATGGGAGAGAAAGAGGAGGCAGCTGAGAAAGTTTCTGACGGGTGCCAATGAGGATAGCTTCTGTCTTGTCGTCATTAAGCTGAAGTTTATTGTGTGTCATCCAGTTCTTAATGTCCGAGTAACACTCAGTGGTGCGAGTCAACAGGCGCTGTATATTATCAGGTGAGTCACTGTCTTGAAGTTGGGTGTCATCAGCATAGAAGTGGTGTTTTTATAGAGTGGGAGTTGATGATGGTGGACAGGAGGGAGGTGTAAAGAGTGAAAAGAACAGGGCCAAGGACAGATCCTTGTGGAACACCACAGGTCAGGTATGCAGGTTGAGAGTAAGTGCCATTGATGAGAACAGTTTGTTTTCTGTTTGATAGGTATGAAGTGAACCAGGAGAGAGCAATGTCAGAGATGCCAAAAGTATGATGAAGTCTAGAAAGGAGAATACCATGGTCAATGGTAATTGGTATCAAAGGCTGCAGACAGATCAAGGAGTGTGAGGAGAGAGACTTTGCCAGTATCAGTTGCAAGGAGGAGATTGTTGAGAATGTGTAGTAGGGCAGTTTCAGTGCTATGGCACTGGCGGTATGCTGACTGGAAAGGATTGAGGAGATTGTTGGCAGACAGGTGAGAGTTCAGCTGGTTGAGGACGACTTTTTCAAGGAGTTTTGACAAGAAAGAGAGATTAGAAATAGGCCGGTAATTTTTCAGTTCATTTGGGTCTAAATTGTGTTTCTTGAGGAGAGGGTGAACAATAGCAGACTTGAAAGAATCTGGGACAGTTCCAGTTTGAAGAGAAGTGTTGATGATGTCAGTGATGAATGGGAGGAGAGTAGGGAGACAGTCGGAGTAGAGAGAACCTGGAAGAGGATCCAGTTCGCAGATTTTGAACGACATGGATCTGACTGTGTTGAAAATTTCTTCTTGTGAGACTGGGGTAAAAGTAGTAAGAGGTGTGCCAGAGAAGAAAGGGTCAGGTGGGCATGGTTGACAGTGTGTCCTGTCAAGCCTGTCACGAAGAGTTTGTATTTTGGTGGTGAAATACTTGGAGAATACAGATGGGAGTTCTTCATTTGTATGTTTTGTTGGGAGAGGTAAATCTTTTCGTGTGCCAAGGAGATGATTCATGTTGTAAAGAGTTCTTTTGAAGAAGAGGCATTCAGGATTTTGGTTTGGAAATAGCTTGTTTTTGCAGATGCAATGAGGGTGGATACTTTCAGCCTCGTCTGCCGTATTTGCCCTTTCCCAGTCCAAGGTTGAGTTTACCGTGTCCATGCTGTTACAGAAAAATACCGTGATACAACGTGGACAGGGGTGAACCTACTATTTCGGTGTCTGAAAGAACACTGCAGCATTTTGGATGCACGGTGAAACATGAAAGAAAGAAATACAGGGAGAATTCAGCCACATACACAAAGATTCTGTCAGCATGATGACGACCACACAGAAGTTCGACACAGGGAATGCTCATACTCCAGAAATTCAACATTCAATTCAGACCGTCTAACAGCAGTTGTTTACATTTTGTGAGCCAGAAGAGACTCACCCCTCTCCTCCCTTCCCCCCCCCCCCCTCCCAAAAGAGAGAGAAACACAAAGAGAGACATTCAGTACAGTCTGTCTTTGTTGCTGGTTGTACATAATTATGTAATTCATTATATTTAACCCCATCGTTAACCTCCCTTTCGTTTTGGCAACACTTACAGCCGTAAATTGCGTATTCTGTGAATGAATATTACCATTTTGTTTCCAGTGGGCTTTTTTTCGTTATCATTATCATTATCATTGTCACGTTCACGATCATTATTATGAAACATAAAGTAACTGAACAGTGTATAAAGATCATTTTGCAAATTAATTATTAATTCACTGGTAATTTTGTCTGTTTTCAAATGATATTTGTACCATCGCTTGGTGAGATCTACCGTGTGGTGTTGGGAGCTGGATGGTGATTATCCGATCAGGGGTAACGGCATTGTTGCTCTGGGTCCCATCCAGCACCCTTGTGTGTTTCTTGTTAACTTTGGTAACTTGTGTGTTAGAACGTATTCATCGTTCTAATCACAGCACAGAAACTGTTTTCTTCGCCCTGTCAGTGATCTACTGTTAATGTAAATGCATTTTCTGATTCCATAAATAACGAGATCCAAAACAAGTGCGACTGCCCGCGCCCAAGCAAACAGGAACCAGAAGAACAAGCAAACCAAAGTAAGCGCGTATTCAACACAACAAGACAAGACAAGCGCAAGTTTTCGGCCAACCGGCCTTTGTCAAGCGCGAATGCACGGTCACAGACCACAAACAACACCAAACAACGGATAATAAGAAGAGGACTAAAAACTTCCCTGCCGCCTCGTCCAGTGGATAAAAAGGGACCAAATGGAATGCCCATGTGTTCATGAGCAGTAGTAAGAAATAACGGTACAACCTTGAGACAGGTTGATAAGTTTAAATACCTGGGAACGATCATGTCACCAGACGGCAGATACACATCAGAAATGGCCAGCAGAATCGGCCAAGCCAAAACAGCATTCAAGAAGATGAAAAGCATTCTTACCATCAAATGCCTATTAATTAATATCAGGAAGAGAGTTCTTAAATGTTATATAGAACCAATACTGTTATACGGTTGTGAGGTGTGGACAAGTCAACAAGCAAAGCCAGAACAAGATTGAGGCAGCCGAGATGTGGTTTCTAAGAAGAATGTTGAGATTCCATGGACAGCAAAGAAGACAAACGAGACAGTCTTGATGGAGGCAAACACAAGAAGATCATTTATAAGGAAGATTAAGAAAAGACAGGCAACATTTATAGGCCATTTTATGAGGAAGGGGAATTGGAGCACCTGGTCACAACGGGAAAGCTGGAGGGAAAAAGAGGGCACCAGGTAGACCCAGGGAGAAGACACTAGACGGACTGCAAAGTGGCTGAAGACAAGGAGGGTGGAAGAGATGCTTGAGGCAACAAGAGATAGAGACAGATGGAAGTCCACGATCGCCAACGCTATGCGGCAAGGCACCTGATGATGATGATGAAATATTGGCGTGCTGTTTCTGTTACTGTTCATCTCGATCGTTCGGTTTTTCAACGAATTTGAATTGAAGTCAGCATAAAGAAATATATCATCAGAACATGTCAAGAAGCATACGTGTATGCTTCACACACAGAATGTACAAGTAACAATTTATAGGATGACAGACATTCAATTAAATGAAAACAAAACAACCAGATGAACAAACAAACAAAAACCCGATCTCAGAACACCGGTCCAGGGCAGTAGCACTTCCTTCACACACCTAAGAATTATCACCATTCAACATCGTTACTGATATCAGCACGATTCCTAAATTCTTTGTAGTTAAAATGCTGTTTTCTCGCAAAAGGTGAAACAAAAAGTTGTCCCGTGACTCTGAGGTCGTAAGGGAGTAAGGTAGTACAGACTTCAACTTTTCTCAGGGCCAGCATATTAGGACGTTGGCCATCATTTCTCCTTCGCTACTATATCTTCCCTAACTTTGAATCAGGTCAGATACTCATTCACACCTGGGTAAGCTAGAGTCCGCATACACATGTTAAGTTTACCAAGCGTGATTCTCACTCAAGCAAACTAAGCGCAGGCAGACTGGAAGGCGAGTGAGTGCTCTTCCTTTATTTCAAATAGGTCTCATTTTCAACCTATGCACGGTATTAAATAAACTGGCGCCTTTTCAGGATGTGTTAAACAATGTCTTAAAGAGTTTTTATCTTTCATGATTACTAATTTCAATTTCATATTTTTAATGATCAAATCAACAGAATCCAGGTTATGCGGGCCGTCAAGAACTGCCAGAAAACCTGAAGATTAATTTCCGTACTGTAGCCATGATGGTTCCAGACAGACAGATCATCATTCGCGTGAAACTTGCAGCCTGTGGCTTCGTGGACAACATTATCCTGGCTAGAAAGTTCTTTACACTCTACAAACTATGTGAGGAACAGTTGACAAAACAGGTATGAGTCGATGATTCTTTGCCACTCCCAAAGATCTACAATGGATGAAAATGTGTGTTTGTGTACACATGCAAACGTCTATGTGCTGTATGTGTCTTGCTGTAGTTTCGTTTGTTTGGTTTCGGTGTCTGTATACTGTGTGAAAAAGATGACACATTTTTGGTTTGGATCCGATTACATATCAATATGCAAAATCTAGGCTGATTTGCCATCCTTATCCGTATTAAACTGATCATAAGTCAGCCCACAAAGTAAGATATGAATTGAGCTCGTGGCTCTCAAATAGACAATAATCGGGAACAGTGTCATTTAGACTATTATCTGTATTTCTGAGGCGTCAGGCACACAATTTCATGAGGTCGTTACCATTTCATCTGCTTGATAATTCCTGCAGGTTGTGTTCTATGCTATGCATCTACGTTTAAGTCAGTTTGTGAGGTGTGGAAAATTATCTGTTTAATGCAAAATGTTGGCAAATACTTTAAAAGGATGTATCTACTTTAAGCCGTGTTCTTTAAATCGTTTTCTTCGTATGTATTGTGATATCTTTTGATTCTTAAATGTTGCTGAATATGTTTTTATTATCATCCCTCGTCATTTACATAGTATGAATCCGAGTTTTCTGCGAGACAGTTGTTTTAGTGTCGTGTTTATTTACACTCCAATTCCAATTCTGGTCATAACTCAAGATTGTTTATATTGTATTATTGTTGTTATTCATTTGATTTCTACTATTTTTGTACAGAAATAATGTTGACTATAAAGCTACACTAGCAGATACCATCCTGCATAATCTGCACAGTGCTTTTGAAGACTTAAATTGTTGTTATTTACGAAATGTGTTACAGGTGCACTATGACTTTGGCCTGCGCAACATTTTGTCTGTTTTGCGTACTTTGGGTTCTGTCAAGCGGCAGTGTCCTAATGACACTGAAATGACCATCGTCATGCGAGGGTTGAGAGACATGAACCTCTCCAAACTTGTGGATCAAGACGAGCCTCTCTTCCTGTCGCTGATCAGTGACCTGTTTCCTGGCATTGTGCTGGACAAGGCAGGCTATCCACAACTGGAATCTGCTGTTCTAAGAAATGTGGAAGAAGCTAACCTTGTCTTTCATGCTCCATGGGTTCTGAAAGTAGTACAGGTCAGTACATCTCGGCCATTTTTTTAAACGCTGACCTTCTTTATAACTATCTTGTCTCTCTATCATACACATTCTTGTCAGTTAAACGCCTTTTTGTAACGTTGTTTCTGATTTTTCATATAACTGTATGCGAGTCGTGAGTAGTACCTAATCATTACTGTATAAATTACTGACATCAGACACATGTTTTGTAGCCTTGTTCTGAGTTTTCATGTGATTGAATTCTGAGTTGCGAGCGGAATCTAACCTCTTACTGATGGCTGGACCGCGAAAAACGTTTAGGTAATAGATTTGTTGTTAGACGTGATTGGTAATTAGGTCTTCACGGAAACTGTAGTATTTAAGACAGGTAAGCTCAACCATTTGCAAAGTCTATACACCAGGGAAACAAACTGAAATTCATAATGGTCTTCTAGGTTCACATGTTTTCGTTTGACATAAGTGTGTGTTAGTGCGTGTATGTGCATGCTCACACATGCTCTTAATAATGATAAAACATTTGATAGCCCTTCGTAGGCTCCTTGATGTGAGAGAGTGGTACAAAAGATCTAGACTAGCTGATGTGTTGCTGTGTAAAAATGGCGTACAGGTAATGCCACAAAAACTGTCACATTGATAGGGCCAGAAAAAAAGAGTTTAAAAAAACGTGTGGTTCGCATTTCTGTCTGTGTTTAGTTGTTTGAGACTCAGCGTGTACGGCATGGATTAATGACACTGGGTCCATCGGGTGCTGGCAAGACGTGCTGCATTCGCATGTTGATGAAAGCTATGACGGATTGTGGGGAACCTCACAAAGAATGGCGCATGAATCCCAAGGCCATCACAGCACCGCAAATGTTTGGTCGGCTGGATGTTGCCACCAATGACTGGACAGACGGCATCTTTTCCACTCTGTGGAGACGTACCACCAGGGTCAAGAAAGGTAAAATGTTCACTCTTCACGAGCTCCTCTCATCAATCTCACAACTGCATTGATGCTGCCATACATATTGTCTTTGTAACAAGTCAAAATCTGACATGCGTATAGCTGCATTTGCCGTAATCCCTTCGTGTGTGTATTATACATACAGAACATCATATACGCGCGTTAAAAGATCCTGTAAGCAATACAACGTCAGTGTTCGATGGCCCACGGAAAGGACAATACTGAACATGCACACCCACTGAATAGGGAGTAAGTAGACGTGTGCTTCGACATAACGCCTGAACAGTGTGAGCCAACTATGTACATACAACATATGAGGAATCATCAGTCGGAACACAAAAGTGTACGTACATTTGGCATGCTGTTTATAGTATAGGGGATGGATATGAGTGAAAATTGGCCCACATTCTGTGTACGTAACGTTTTATTTGAAATAAACATTATATCTTTTAAGTCTATATTTTGTAATCGTAAGAATGTATGTAGTTGATAATGGATAGTATGTTTGGATTGACACAAATGGAAACTACACAGGAGAACATGTTTGGCTGATACTGGACGGTCCTG
Organism: Monoplex corrugatus; assembly: GCA_030674185.1. Classification (NCBI taxonomy): domain Eukaryota; kingdom Metazoa; phylum Mollusca; class Gastropoda; order Littorinimorpha; family Ranellidae; genus Monoplex; species Monoplex corrugatus. The sequence continues at coordinate 13,069,977 of JAPXFY010000014.1, read as the reverse complement.
TGGACGCCATCTGGATTGAGAATCTGAACTCTGTGCTGGACGACAACAAAACCCTCACTCTGGCCAATGGTGATCGCATTCCTATGGCTCCAAACTGCAAGATTCTCTTTGAACCACACAACATCGACAATGCTTCACCGGCCACTGTTTCTCGTGTCGGGATGGTCTACATGAGCAGTTCTGCTCTGGACTGGAGGCCCATTCTCGAGGTAACCTCAACAATTGCTTTTTTCTTTTTGAAGTTTCCCCTGTCTCTTTGACGGATTACCAAATTCAACCGAGTGTGTGTGTGTGTGTGTGTGTGTGTGTGTGTGTGTGTGTGTGTGTGTGTGTGTGTGTGTGTGTGTGTGTGTGTGTGTGTTCGTGCAGGGGAAATGTGTCCGCTGAGTTTCTGTTTCTGGCGGAGTTTTTCAGTGTTTTGTTGTTGTTGTTTTTTGAATGCATAAGAATAATAATGAGGACAGTTTCTGTAGCACCCATCCTAATCATCTATGCCACTGAGCGCTTTACAGATATGCACATTAAGATCGAGCACACTCATGCACGCTCACACACACACACAAACGCATGTGCTCATGTACGCGCCACACACGCGAGCCCACACACACGCACACACATACACGCACGCACACACCTGTTTGTGTACCCACCCATACACAAATCACCCACATACACACGCATCCAGGCACGCACATACGCACACTCATACGCAAAGACGCACACACACACACGCGCGCGCGCACGCACACACACGCACAAGCACAAGGACAGACGACAAAACACCGGCAATCACGTATGTTCACATACGATCAAAACGTACAAGTGACAGGCAGCAATTCAATACATGTATTTTTAGGTGGAGTTTAACAAATGTCTTTTGAAGGGATGAGTTGCTAGAGGGGACTTGGGAGTCGGAAAGATTATGGCGTATATTGAAGGGGAGTGAATGTACAACATACAAACATTATTGTTGTGCGGTTGCAAAATCACGCGAGTCCAGTACAAGAGCAGGAACAAATTGTTATTACACATGTTATTTTCTTTTGCAGTGGTAGCACGCACTTCCATCTTAACTGTATTCAGAGACAATCCCATAGTACTGAGTTGCGTCCATTCAGCCATACTCAAGCACAGGCGGCACAATCTCATTACAATACAAATACACATGACTATACAGTGCAGTACAGATGCCACATACAGTCAGTCTTCCAATCACTTCATGTAAAATGATTGTTTCTTTTTAAACCTGTGATAGCCCATTTCCAGTTCAAAAGAATCTGTCATTAATATTTCAGTTCACAAGCAAGTGCCTACATACTGGATTTTGTTTTATTACTTCTACCTGTGTGCAGAAAAAAAAAACTTTGCAAAAAAGACACAAGAGATCAGGTATTGCGGCCGTTGTCGGGTTTTCGTCTGTCGTCTTTAGTTCCGAACAGAACTAACTCAACTTTTTGGCTCAGTCGTGCACAAGTTTCACGTTCTAAGTGTTTCTAGCTTATTCCAGAAACACTTCTGAGCGCAGATAATAAGGCGTGTTGTCTTTTGTTTCTTTAGAACAACAAAAGTTACAGTTGTTGTTGTCTACTAAAGCCATTGCTCGTAAAATATCATCTGAAATCAAGTTGTGACTTTTCAAGGACTGTTCTGTAGAAAAAATCTTTTGAAAGATATGCCCACACTTCACAGTATTAAATTGTCATATAACTTGATCCTTTACTAACATCTTACTTTCAGGGTTGGTTACACTGTCGAGGACCAAATGAGAAAGATGTGATTCTGGCTCTCTTTGATGCTTCATTTGGTCTTATTTTGCGCTTTCGCTCGACAGAATTTGGTCTTCAAAATGGACATGCTTGAAGCATTTGTTATCTGTCAGGTAAGACACAGATTTTGATCTCAGTTTCTGTTGCCAGTGGTGGCTAGAACGATACATCAAATGATGTGACATTTCTTTTTGGATCCACAAAAATTCCTGTTCCTTTCTGTCTTAAATAACCTTCATTGCTTTCGTCTTAGTTATCATGCGGAAGCAATTTTAGGTAATTTATGCCTGTTTTTGTATATGTTTTGGTGTCCTTATGTATGCTTATATTTGTATTCAGGTGCGTTTTTTAAATTTCCCCTGTGCGATAAATCGGACGGAATGGTCCTACGCCGGGGGCATGTACTTAGATTATGTGCGCGAATGCATTGATATGTGTACTTAATTTTCTTTTCTTTTTCTTTTTTTGTTGAAGTTGTGTTTTGAAGCGGTTATGGCCCTGATATGGCTCTGGGCAGTCGTCTGGGCTTTAAACAACAATAAAGAAAAAAAAAAGAAATCAGAGTATCACTTCATTCTTAACGTAGGACTCTATACACAGAAGTGCGCATAACCACACAGCATATTCTCAAAATTATCTTTTATGTTCCTAGATGATTCATACATTTCACACTGTGAAATTCAGTTTGTGATGTGAATATATACTAAATATGTCAAGCATGATTATTATACCAGTTCTGTCTGTTTCGCGAAAACCAGTCATCCAAGAGAAGAATCTTTCCAAGGTGTTGTTGAAACAAAGATAGTTGGAGATTGTAACAAATACAAACTTGTAAGACGACATAGCAATAGATTGATAAGAGTAGCCAAAGAACAGTCGTGGCAGCAATACGGAGAAAAGTTGATCAAAGTATGTTTACATTCACCCAGAGCATTTTTTATAAAGTATCAGAGCAATGAGACTAAGAGATGAACTGTACAGTCCAACAGTATCATCAACAATAAAGATGGGAACCCTCCTCAATATAACACACCGATGGCAGCTTTAGCCAACTTCTGCATTAACACACAGCCTGAATACCACCTGTGAACTACAACATGAAAATCAGCACCAGCAAAGCCGAGACTATGAAAGTAAGCAGAGCGTCAAATAAATACAGATCAACATCAGACGCACTGGCACAGGTAACTGAGTAAATTTAAATTCTTGGCAACATTTTCGCAGAAGACGGAACACTCGACACAAAGGAACCAGAACCCAGAAAGCCATGTCAATTATCAACATGGCCCATTCCCGAAACACTCCAAAATTCCTACTGAAAGAAAAGCCCAGCTCATCAATTCCATTTTTCCCCCACCCTGACACTAGTGCAGACCTGGACCTTACCAAGCGCCATCATCATCATCATCATCATCATCATCATCTTCATCTTCATCTTCATCATTTTCATCATGTGCCCTGCCATGGAGTACAAAATTACTTAATACCGATGAAATGAGTCGTTTGAGAAAAACTGTCAACAAACCCAGATGTGAAATAATTAGTAACTCGAAGATGAGAGAAATGGTGGGAATAACACTAGTCCACCATCAAATTAATCAACAGAGATTATTTGGTTTAGTCATCCGACCAGAATGCAACCCCATCAGCCGGCACAAAACAAAACGATATGTGGATATAAATGCAAGAGGCAGACCGGGGAGACCTGGATCGATCAGTGCGAAGCACTGAAGCAGACTTTGACGTCACATGGCATTTTTTTTCTTAAGGCCTTCTGACTCGCTGCTGGCCTTCAATTCTACCTTCCTATTGTGTGTTCTTCGTTTCTGTCATCGTCAAAAATGTCTTTAATGTACTCTCCTCATCTATCTAATATTTTGCCTTTTTACATAAATAATCGTATCATCTTTAGATTTTGAACAGTCAGTTGACGTGCACGTTTTTTTTTTCATGTGGGCAATTTCATCAGTGGTTCTGGCGGTCTTCTATTTCTTTGCACTTTGTTTCCAGCCAAGCTTCTTTAGCTTCAGTGCACCTATTCGTGATTTTCTTGTGTAATTTTTTGTATTCTACCGCCTTTCCTTTTGCCTTCCTCCATTCTCCATCAAGCCTGAAATTTCTTTTGTCATCCAGTTCTTTTTTGTTTTTATTTTAATTCTAGGGATTTCTTCACAAGCTTCTTTTATCGAGTTTCTGAACTTATAGAAGTTATACATATATAATATATATATAATATATATATATATATATATATATATATATATATATATGTGTGTGTGTGTGTGTGTGTGTGTGTGTGTGTGTGTTTTACATATATATATATCATTATATATATATACATATTTACATATACATATATGTAATTATATATATGACCACTTTCATATTGTAGAATCCATCTCACTTCCCCTCAGACATCGTATTTGCCTCCCCTCTTCCCAGTTCTTACTGTTGTTCTCAAACACATAATGATTTCATTTCAGTTTTTTTCTCTTACTGGAAGAAGCAGCATGGAACATTTCGTCTTTTTCTCCAAATTTTTGTATTTGTTGTTCTTTTGTGGTGAGACGCTTATGTTTGACAAAAGGCCAGCTGGCCGAAAATTTGTGCTTGTCTTCCCCAGTTGAACAAGTCAAAGAATTTTGTAAAATGACTTATATGACTGAAATTTGTACAGTGTTTATATACATTGACTTTTCTTCTTAAGCGTTTAATTAACATGTCTCTGGTTGGGACCACGACGGACTCATAGAACTTTATTGCCGTCCTTAGGGATCACATTGCAATCCTCCCTTAGCTCATCCACTTGAAGTTTTTAGCGGAGTTGTAATGTGGATTGCACAGAGGCTGACTGAAGTCAGACAAAGCTACAAGATATGTTGTTGTTTTTTTATGCAGGCAACAAAACTGCTTCAAGGACTGATCCCTGATAAAGACGACAAAGACTACGTACAAATGACGCCATCACACTACGAGCGTCTTTATGTTTTCACAGTCATGTGGAGTATTGGAGCATTTTTGGAGCTGGATGACCGATCCAAGTTGGAAGAGTTCATGCGTAATAGTGCTGAATTTACGCTGGACTTTCCCAAAGTGTCAGGATCTGACCAAACCATGTTCGACTATTTCGTTGATAAGTCAGGTATAAACGTATGTATTATATTTATAACTGTGTTGATACGTATGGTAAGGAAAAAGTACTATTCATTTCTATGATCGTTTTATAATTGTTTGAAATAGTGATGGCTTTAAACTTTAAATGTGTGTGAGTGATGTCTAAGAATATATTTTGTCACAGTGCTAATTTTTGTCAAACCCTCCTCTTTCCTCACAGTCCGTTCTATAACTGTGCTCTTAAATTCACACTGTTCTCTGTAAACGTTTGTCATCGATGAAATATAACGATGACGATAGGTTGGACAAATATGTTTCATGTAGTGATTACATATATCTCTTGTCTTTTTTTTTTTTTTCAAATATTGCATACCTTCTGCCTTTATTTTTCTTCTTCATTTAGGATAATGGCAGCGTCCTAACGCACCTGATAGGTGTGGATCAATGCGAAGAGTATATACAGTCTAACGTGTACACTCTGATACGTATGATGTGGTTACATGGATCACGTTGCCTGTTCAAACATTTTGGAAATGCAACATTGAAGTTGAGGAGCGCATTGGAGGTTTAGAAAGCATGAATGTACGTTTTGTACAGCTGCAAAGTGTAAAGACCACAGAGATAGGCAATCCTCCTTGAACTGCATTGGCATTAATTATTTTGTTTTATCCTTATGCTGAAGTGAGTGGTGAACGTGTTTGCATTATCACGACTATTACAAAACAAAACCTGTTTGCTTGTTTGTGATTTTTATATGCACATTTTGCCTTGTTTACTTTTGACATACCAAACATTAGACCGTTTTAATGGAGAGAGAGAGAGAGACAGACAGACATAGAGAGAGAGAGAGAATGGTACATGAGGGTGTCATTTATTGCTTCTGATCGATTGATGTGAGGGGAAAAGCAGAAACTGAATGCTCCACTGATTAGTAGTAAAGCTCTATGCCAGTGGAAGAAGAATGAAAATCGTACAGACTGTGTCAGTAGGCTTTATGTGCATGCGCATATACATGTGTCTGTCCATTTGTTAATTTGTGCGTGTGTGTATCTGTGTTGTGTATGTGTGTGCGTATGCGCGCGCGCGTGTGCTTGAGTGTGAGTGCCACGATCTAGCTCGTGATAGCGCTCAGGCAGACAATCTCCAAAGTGCCATCCCATTTACCAGCACGACTCGAGTGCTGTGTTTATGAATTTATCGAGTTTTGACTTGGTGATGTGCTTTGGTGAATTGTGTGTGTGGTGTGTGTGTGTGTGTGTGTGTGTGTGTGTGTGTGTGTGTGTGTGTGTGTGTGAGTTGCATGTGTGTGTGTGTCAGCGCATGCGTGTGTGTGTGTGTGAGTGGCGAGATCCAGATATGAGTGAAGAAAATGAACAGTTGTCATTTGTCAAGAAACCCACTTTTTCATACGTTCATTCACGAAAAGAACAACAAAGCGAAGAAGATCTGTGCCCATAACAGCATTGATCCCTAGTCTTGTATCAGGAAGAAAACCGCACCATAGGCGTAGACCTTTGAATGCAGTGTTTTCTCGATGTAGAATGCGAAAAGAAATACTTCTTTAAGCGAGTATAAACGTTTCGTCTCTGTGTTTGACATGGCTGTGGCTTCTTACTATTACATCAGTGACAGAACAGTACAAGTTACCCACAGCCATCTTGGCCTGAAAACAGCGGTCTAAACTCTCATCTTTTTAACGGACACATAACTCTTTATCCAAATTGTTTTGTGGACGCAAATCAGAAACAGCTGAACATTTTCTATTATACTGTCCCAAGTGTAGTGTTGGGTGAACATCATCTCCAGTCTGCCCTAACAACGCACAGGATGAAGAACACTCTTATGTTGCAGTCAAACTCTTTACCCGGAGCATAATGAACAGATGTTAAAGACTGTTTATCAATTTATCTCACACTCAACCCGATTTTCATGTAACCCCAACCATGTCCGTTTTGGACATTCGTTAAGCACACAGTGTAAATCGCAACACAGTCCTAAATAAATGATCGAATGTTTCAATCAATTGACTGATCCTTTGTATCCGATGAAAGTATTTGTTGCGATAGTCAGTTATTCGTATGAGTTGTTTTATGGTTTGGTTTGTTGTTGTTGTCGTTGTTGTTTCGCAAGATACAGACACCCAAGTATAATAACATAACACCGCAAACAACTTTGTTTACGGTTAATATTCTGCTGTTAGCACATGTGCTCGTGGCTCAGTGACTGATTACATACGTGATGTTTTATAACCTCTGTCTGTCGGTCTGCTTGTCTCTCTGTCTACTTTCCCCCTATCCCTCTCTCTCTCCTCTGCATGATTATGTTTCTAAAATTTTTGTGCTCAGTGCTTTCATTTCTTTTAAATTACTTATAGAATTGCTTATTTGTTCTGAATTTTTATGCCCTTCTGTTTGTAATGTAAGTCTTTCTTTTCTGTATTATTTGTTATAATGCAGTGTGTATCTGTGTGTGGCCTTCATTGATTGTTTCACACTTTACTGATGTGTTCAAATATTTGTATAATTTTTGTTTTGTAAGCACGCTGTCTTGTTGCTTTGTGCATAATATGTTATTGTACAATCATATTTTCATTGAATAATACCTATTTAAACCGTCAGGCACCGAGTGAACTCCGCGTGCTCTACTTTAGCATTTTCTCTCATGTTTTATGGCTCTGAGGAATCCGCTGTAAAGTCCAGGGTTTAAAGAGACATTCGGCAGATGAAATGTAGACACACGTGGAACCACTGGCACCTGATAATGCTTCTGTGAAAAGACTCTGATTCAGACTTGGCTTCTTGTATTACAGGACAGTGGAAACATTGGAACGAACGCGTGGTGCAGTACATCTACCCAACAGACCATGAACCTGATTACACTTCCATTCTGGTGCCCAATGTGGACAACGTCAGGACCGAGTTCTTGGTCAAAACCATCGCCAAACAGGGCTATGCGGTGCTGCTCATCGGCGAGCAGGGCACAGCCAAGACAGTCATGATCAACGGCTATATGGACAGTTTCAATCCGGAATACCATATCTCTCAGTGCATCAACTTCTCTTCTGCTACTACTCCCCTTCTTTTCCAGGTACATTTCTCTTTGTTTCAAAAGATAGTGAGTCAAATGACAAGAATTGGTGGATTCAGAGTGCATTGTTGTCAGTGTTTATGATTTCACGAGTGTGAAATTTGTTGTGTCCATGCGTATGTTTTTTATCACGTATCAGCCAAGAGCTTTATGGGTCTGTTCACTATGTTTTGCTTCATACATATGTTGATTACAAATGAACCGAACTATCAAGGGAAAACATAATTGTATAAGTGTATGAAATGAATACAAGGTGAAAGATACGAATCACCTCTACATACTGAAGTCCAGAAACCAAATTGTAAACCTACATTGCAAGCCTTTCCTAGCAATCTACTTTTTCAGTTAAAGACAAGGAAGACAAATATTAGAAAGAACAAATACACAGTATGTGACTGAGTGTGTGCATGTATAGAGAGAGGGTGTGTGTCTGCATGTGTTTTCATGGGGAGAAGAAAAGAGGCTGTAAACATATCCTATCTTCCCAATCCTCTCACTCGTTTCGAACGAATTTAAGCCCACAGCTGAAGGCATACGAAAATATTACTTGAATTATTTGGGTACAAATAGCAGTACTTAATGCAACACGCAACTGTGACTTAAAAAAGATATCTTGAGCTGAAAGTGTGTTCATGTATCCATTTTACATGCCTGTTGATGATGTTATATTCAAATTGAATGAAATAATCTGGATCTGATTCTCAAAAGTCGAGTTTTGAACATATTTAATTTAATGGCATAAACCAACTGAGATTTTTTGTATGACTTTGCCGTGTCACAGTGGACTTTTCTGCGTGAAAGCCATATGTGAAAGCTTTAGTTCCAGATTTCAGTTCAGTTCGTATAGCCGAGCCGGCCATTAAGACCGTAATAAAAAATTATCAGGGCTAACACCACTTTTCAAGTAACTCCAAGTGTAATTTAAAAGACAACAGTTTGTAATCAAGCACATACTCCAAGTGTAATTTAAAAGCCAACAGTTTGTAATCAAGCACATACTCCAAGTGTAATTTAAAAGCCAACAGTGTAATCAAGCACATACTCCAAGTTTAATCTAAAAGCCAACAGTTTGTAATCAAGCACATACTCCAAGTGTAATCTAAAAGCCAACAGTTTGTAATCAAGCACATACTCCAAGTGTAATCTAAAAGCCAACAGTTTGTAATCAAGCACATACTCCAAGTGTAATTTAAAAGCCAAAACAGTTTGTAATTCAAGCACATACTCCAAGTGTAATCTAAAAGCCAACAGTTTGTAATCAAGCACATACTCCAAGTGTAATCTAAAAGCCAACAGTTTGTAATCAAGCACATACTCCAAATGTAATTTAAAAGCCAACAGTTTGTAATCAAGCACATACTCCAAGTGTAATCTAAAAGCCAACAGTTTGTAATCAAGCACATACTCCAAATGTAATTTAAAAGCCAACAGTTTGTAATCAAGCACATACTCCAAGTGTAATCTAAAAGCCAACAGTTTGTAATCAAGCACATATTCCAAGTGTAATCTAAAAGCCAACAGTTTGCAATCAAGCACATGATTAGCCTTTCATTACCAAAATGCATGTAACATTTTTCCAGTAGGTATTATCATATAAAGATGCGTCTCAACTACGCAAGGTGGCAGTCCCTCTCAGTTGAAAAGGAATAGGCTAATCGAAGAGAAGTAGGGATGTATTCTCAGGTGAATCTGTAGATTACTACTTGCTTATTTTTCAGCCGTTTCTTCGGAAATGTTTTATTTTCATGGTTGCTGCCTAAAAATCAAAAAATCCTGACGCCACTGGATTAATGGATAGTTTAAGCGGAACTTGAGATCATGTTGTCCCCAAGCCACATGATGTCCTGGTCTGGTCAGGTTAGACATTCGAACGTATGGTCGATATGAATGCATAAAAGACCCGATGCATATCTATTTTATCCGTATTTTCATTTACGTGTATGCTTGCAGCGAACGGTTGAAAGCTATGTTGATAAACGAGTTGGTTCAACATTCGGTCCGCCTGCTGGCAAGAAGATGACGGTGTTCATTGACGACATCAACATGCCCGTCATCAATGAGTGGGGTGACCAGGTGGCCAATGAGATTGTGAGACAGCTGATGGAGAATGGGGGATACTACAGTCTGGAGAAACCAGGAGACTTCATCACCATTGCTGATGTGCAGGTCATAACAGTTTGACAGTACATTATCTTATGCTCATATTAAAAGAAAGTACATACATGTATTAAGGTACTGTTGAATAATACTATTTTGTGCCTTGCAGAATTACAACAGATTTTATTTTCATTTTCTAAGTCATTTAACCTGAATATGGACTAAATGTGTTTGCACTGGAGATAATCTGTGTATTTGTGTGTGTGTGTGTGTGTGTGTGTGTGTGTGTGTGTGTGTGTGTGTGTGTGTGTGGTGTGTGTGTGTGTGTGCGTGTGTGTGTGTGAGAGAGAGAGAGTATGCACGTTTGTCATACAAATGCGCGTCTGTTTTGAATCTTTCCAGTTTCTAGGCGCCATGATTCAGCCAGGTGGTGGTCGCAATGACATTCCCCAGCGTCTAAAGCGGCAATTTGTCATTTACAATTGCACTCTACCCACCAATACTTCGATCGACAAGATCTTCTTTGTCATTGGTTCAGGTTATTTCTGTCCTGAGAGAGGTTTCTCTGTGGAGGTTCAGGACATGATCAAAAAACTTGTGACCCTCACACGAAGGTTCTGGCAGATCACAAAGGTATGCAAACTGTGTTGTTCAGTTTTACATTCATACTTTTTTTTTTCGTGAACGTCTCTTGGTCATTTCTTAAAATATTTGTGTTCCGTTCAAATTGGTCATTTCTTAAAATATTTGTGTTCCGTTCAAATTGGTCATTTCTTAAAATATTTGTGTTCCGTTCAAAGTACGTCTTTTATATGTTCACGTGTATCGGGTCGAAATTTCTGTTTCTGTTGTACTTTCATTCTTATTTTACATTGTTTCGTTCTCTCTTTTTATTGGGTGATGTTAGTAGGAAGATGGAGTGATGATTTATGACACATTTTTAGCTTGATGATTTTTATAAACCAGAATACAATACTGAAAGAGTATCGAATATTGATTTTGATAAACTCAGTACTTATACGACTGAGAGAGATATAAACCAAAATACAATACCGAGAGTATTAAATGTTGACTTTGATAAACCGAATACTAGTAATGAAAGTATTAAATGAAATCTTGGTAATTAAGATTTTATTTTTATTTTCAGATCAAAATGCTACCAACACCAGCCAAATTTCATTACATTTTCAACCTGCGTGATCTGTCACGAATCTGGCAAGGCATGCTGAAGACCGACTCAACAGTGATCAATAGTGAAGAACAAGTCATGCGCCTGTGGAAACACGAATGCTGCCGAGTTATTGCAGACAGGTACTTACGCACAAAATATTTGTGTGTTGTAATGTTAATGTGAATCAAAGGATACAAACACAGCTATAGATTGGCCACACACAAAAATTGTGGCCTGTGTCAGTATCAGCATCGAGTCCTACCTGTTTTGTTGGATTAATTTAAATCTGGAAACAACGTTGAGATGCGTTAAAGACTTCAAAAACGTTGAACTAAGTTAAAGACTTGATGAATGATGTCGTCTTTTTGTGGCAAAACGTATTTATGTGGCAATAGTTTTCTCCTGTTTGTAGATCTTTATAACTGACCAAGATAGGCGCTTAATGTCGTAACATAACGTGCTAATCAGCGAACTCAATAGTCTATTTCTTGCTCGATTCAGACTTGTTTTGTCGAGTTAGTGCCTTTATAACGCGAAACAATGTTGACATAAGGTTAACATGATTGTTCGGTAAATACTGTTTTATTAAAGTTGCAGCAGTGTGCACCTATTTGGCTATCATTTTGACCAGGACGGCATCATTTTGTCAAGACTTTCGTTACTTGCTTCCATTAATTAGTAAATTGAAGCCGCGGCTTTTTTTTTATCATTTTTTCTGTTCAGAACAATTTTTAATTAATTGCTTATCATCTTCTATTTTTCTAACATGGTTTTGCCACAAATTCAGACTGAAGATTGTTGAGTAATACTGCAGCATTATCTTGCTCAGCATGCTTTTCGTTTCCTGGCTCGCAACGAGACTTAGCAGTCTGATGATAGCACAGTGTGCGACAGACAGCTGTCTGCCTGTTTATCCAAGTCTATGGTCATCCAAGACTCAATACAGTCAGGACAGAGTAACTGAAATTCTCATATCAATTTGTGGTCAGTGGTATACTTCCTTTTGGTGTACACAAAGCTGCATCCCACATTATATAAAACGTTGCTTTTAGGTCTATAAAGACGAAATACATAGTGATGATGATGACTTCTCCCGTCGATTCGACGGATGAGCAGGCACTCTGGTCATTTCCTCTTGTAGGTGCTACGATCCTTGAGACACATGTTGTTCCGCAAGGACTGCATGGGAAGGACTCAAGCGGCCTTGGATTCTGCTTCAGCCGATTGTATAGCAGCTGTTCTGCGCTGTTCAAATGCGGTTGTGCTCTGCATGCACTGCTGTCGCAGGTTTACTGGTGCAGGCGATGTCTTCCAAGAAGAAAGTTAGCGAGATACATAGACACGCATGAAATGACACACACAAAATATATTTTTCTTTCCTCTTTGTTTTAATCATTGCGGTTGAAATTCTTCTTGTGGTTGTATATCACAGACTTTTTTTTTAATACGTGTGTTGTGTGTGTGTGTGTGTGTGTGTGTGTGTGTGTGTTATATTTAGATTTGTGAATTATGACGACCTTGGTTGGTTCGTGAAGACCATGCAGCGCAGTGTCGGCGAGGAGCTGGGCGACAAATATGCTGCTATGTCAAAGTCAACCCACTACTTTGTAGACTTTCTCAGGTATGTGTTGTTTCTCTTATCCAATATTAGTATGAGTTTCGGAAGTCGCTACATTTGTGCAAGTCCGTTTGGTTAGATAACGAAATGACGAATTTGATTTACCCTACATTTTAGCTTCTTCACCAATGAAAATAGAAAAAGAATATAGACTCTTACAAACACGCTTACAGGTAATAGAAAATGCGGTATTGGGTAATTAGTATGACAATGTTGAATTTGTGAATATATGTACACAATTTTTCGTAAGCTATGTTCAGTTTCTCAGACCAGTTCCAGTCTTAGGTTACTTGATGCGGATAACGGGTCTGGTCCAAATTGTTAATGTAAACAAGTTTAAATTAGCATAGGCCATTATTGGGATCAGAGCAGAGTGAAACATAAAAATGTTTTGTTTAAGACTTCTCCGCTGTTTGATTTGACCCATTTCAGTAGAATGGTTTTGCCTAACAGCGAAGTCAACAGTGCACAGACAGGTCTTGGTGTTTTTACGGTCACAGTTCTGCAAAGTGTGTCAGATGCAACAAGAGAAATAATATACTAAGCATGGCTTATAATTCTGTTTTTTTTTTTTTTTTTGATCATTTCATGAAAATGTGAATATGACTCAGCCGAATCAAAGTGCATAAAGCTACTTTACTTCTGATTTGCAAGTGTTCTATTAAAATAAATCTTTATCAGAGTTCAGTTGGTAGAGCAAGGGATTGTAGAAGTATTTTCTGACAGTGATCCTTAGGTCAGTGGTTCGAATCTGCTTGCGAGAATATATCTCCTTCCGGCTCATGTGGCTTACGTACACGTCTAAAGTTATGTCACGATCAATTTTGATCTTTTCCATCGCATGGCATCAGTGACATCAGCGCATATGAAATTCATTCCGAGTGCGGAGACGTCATCTTGAGAACTGAAACTGGAACTTAATCACATACAGCTACAGCTGTATTTAATACATCTGTAAGTCTTTTCCAGTCGGTAGTAGTGAATGTAAAAGTTTGGATGTAATAGCTTTTGTAATCACTCTTTCTTTTCAGTCGAGTCGCTGAATTAAACAGTGCATGAGTTGTGAGAGTTAAAGATGCTCAAAATGTAGAACCACACCTCTTCCCTCTCTCCCCCTCCACTTTGTCTACGTTGTGGATTCAAAATTTGTTATTTCAAGTTCACTGTTCGTCTTGATGTGCCGAGTATATGGGCATGCAATAGTTCCTGTACTTCACCAGAGTAAAATGTATCAGTAGTTATTTTTTGGCTCTGATTATAAAACATTTCACAGTGAAGAAGAAAAGAACAGTTTGTATACTTTTCTCAGTGGGAAAATGTTGTTTTGTTATGTACGTATTACATGTTCTTCACCTGAATGAGATAGACTGGTGCGTTTTTTCATAAAACATTTCATATTAACAAATGTTCTATATTGTGCAATCCTGAAAGTTGTGGAAAATTACATTGAATTGATTTAAGACACTACGAAAACATAAATATATTCACAGTGGCATGAATAATGCTCTAATACAACGCAAAGGTGAAGTGCTAAGCAGGATTCACCTTGGGCTGCCATTCGTTTTGATATTTTGATCAGTTCATTTCTTTGATCAGGGATGCTCCAGAACCAACTGGGGAAGAGGGTGAAGAGGACATGGACTTTGAAACGCCTCAAATTTACGAAAATGTATGTGTGACGATGTTATTTTTGTTAAATTATTATTATTATTGGGGTCATGGGATGATTAATGTAACAGTTCTTATGTAACAGTTCTTATATGAAAATGTGACTTGTTATTTTAAGAAATGCGTGCGCATGAGCGCAGACAGACACACACACACACACACACACACACACACACACACACACACACACACACACACACACACACACAACAACACACAACACAAATTACACAATACACAAACACATGCGCACGCGCGCGCACGCATGTTCACACGCAAGCATGCATGCATGCACACACACAGACACACACACAGACGCACACACACCACACACACACACACACACACGCACACGCACACGCACACACTTGCGCGCACGAACACGCAGTCGCGCTTTTTTCCTTTAGGCTTTTTTTTAATGAAATAATAATAATAATAATAATGTTTATTTGTATAGCGCATATTCCATATAAAAACATGCTCACCAGCGCTTTACATTTCGCAAGAAAGGCAAAAGGTGATAAAAAATGTTCACAATTACATACACAATAAGATAACAAACATTAAAGCTATACAAGTAAGAAGACACATAAACCACAGAATAATAAAATTTAAACACTGACTTATGTAATGAAGAAAGATTAACAGATTTTTCATATGAATAAAGAGGCATACTGTGTTTATATATAAATAGACAAACTAGTTCACAGACTCTGCGTGTCTTATTTAAATACATTTGTATTTTTAATTGTGTCTTATAAACATGAAAGTATATTCATATTCATTGACCCCAGATGTGGCATATGTATAGTATTTGTACAACAACGTGTTTATGTGTGTGCTTGAATCACAGTTGTTAGTCGATTTATTACATTTTGCTGTTTAAAATCATTGTTTCCCTGATACATTGCAGGTAGCTGACTTCGAGACATTGAGACTTCGCTTGAAGTTCTTTCTTGATCAGTACAATGAAGCTATCCGCGGAGGTGTTATGGATTTGGTCTTCTTCGAGGATGCTATGGTCCATCTGGTCAAGATTTCACGTGTCATCAGTACACCCCGTGGTCATTGCCTGCTTGTCGGAGTGGGAGGATCTGGAAAGCAATCCCTCACACGCCTGGCTTCTTTCATCGCTGGATACAAGTTCTTTCAGATCACTCTGACTAGGTCCTTGTCTGTCTTGAGTTGAACATAACATCTTAGAAAACGTTATGATTTGTTTCATTATGTCCTGTGAAAACTGGGTGAGTTTAGGGAGAGGTTGTTAAGTATTGACAAGGAGAGACGCATATCTGTCGTTTTATTTATGTAAATGTATGACTGTCTTGTATGTCTTTAGCTATGATGCATGACAGGAAAACGTGTGGCAAGGATTGTCTAATTAAGGTGTCTGTTTGTGGATAGACTTTCATCAAATTGGTTTTGTAGGTTCTTTTCAGTAAGTAAACGTGAATGCATATGTGGACTAAAACGGACCGAATGTGAACATGTTTATTTGAAGACATGTCGATTGTTTGTGAATAGAATTGAATCAAAATTCGTATGGGAAGAAATGTATATTCCTACATGTTTCACTGAGTGGTTGAAAGTCAAGATCAGACGTGGGCAGAACATTATTACAAATGTCGGCTAGGATTTTTCTCGATCATTTATTGACGGATTTTGGCAAAAGTCAGACCACACATCCCGCTACGTCTTCTCATTTGCTTATGGTCCTCAATACACATAATTCTAACATTTGAACCGCTTTGTTTAGAATGAAAAAATTATCTATATATCAACGTTGTCTCCGCTATTTAAGAATGGATATGTCATGTTACGTTTAAAGCAGTTGGGGAAACTATTCGCTGGAGAATTCATTCAGATCAGGTGTTCTTTTCAGAGTACAAA
The DNA here is from genome assembly GCA_030674185.1 of Monoplex corrugatus. Taxonomy (NCBI): domain Eukaryota; kingdom Metazoa; phylum Mollusca; class Gastropoda; order Littorinimorpha; family Ranellidae; genus Monoplex; species Monoplex corrugatus. Next base: position 13,053,566 of record JAPXFY010000014.1, on the reverse strand, counting down.
GTGTTAAAAGGGTGCCACCACCCCTCCTCCTCTTGGATTAACATATAGTTTGATAATCTTTTTGTTTGTTTTTAGTAGAGTGCTAAAACAGTAACATAGATTAACAATATGGTTTGATGGTCTTTCTTTTTGTAGGGTGAAAAAAATCATTCGTTAAGACTATAGTTTGATAATCATCTTTCTTTTCGTAGAAAGGTTGTTGCAGAGTGCGAAAAAAAATACATTAACAGTATGGTATGATAATATTCTTTCTTTTCATAGAGCCCCCAAAAATTCCATAGATTAACAGGTTTAGTTGACAATCTTTCTTTCTATAGAGCGCAAAAAAAAAAAGCAAACTTGTTGAGCGATATGGTTTGATAATCTTACTTCTTTTTGTAGGGTGCAGAAAAAGAAATTGATAATATGGCTTGATAATCGTCTTTCTTTTTATAGAGCGCAAAAGAAACAAAGATGAATAGTATAATGTGATAATCTTGTAAATTGGAAAAAAAAGAAAGAAAAAAAAAAGAAAAGATTAACAACATGGTTTGATAATCTTTCTTTTCGTATCTGTGCGTCAGCGATAGCAAGTTTTTGTCGCCTCTTTTTTGGACACTTATTTCCGTTGCCATATTTAGATCACAGGATTATTTTGCATATCTCAGTAGGTCTGACGATTAATTGACAAAAATATTTAGCATCGACAAAAGTTTTTCAGCTATTCAAAAGTGGATCTTTTCTTTATCAACATCAGATTAGATTTGGACCCGAGGTAAGATTTGAATTTACAGGTTTGACAGGGCGTGAAATTTGTGGGTCACAGAGACTTAACATAAAGAACTGTCCCAAAAGTAATATACCAGCTCCCGCCTTCCACTCTGATTGCACATGTTTGCACAGGTTGGAATCAGGCCCGCGGAAAACAAGACTGTACTGCAGTTCACCTTGCATTGAATGGTAATCAGACCCTGTTCAGGGTTTGGGAAGACAAAACAGCGAGGAAATGTAATGGGTACCGCCCTCATAATGCAGGCTTGTGACAATTTGAGGTATTTAGACCCCTCTTCCCTAGGAGCTCGAGGCTACGGGACAATCTAAACATTTTACCTAATTGAATGATTTCAGTATTGCATCAGGAGGATCCCTGACTGTGCAGATCTGACAGAATCTGGTATACTTTCTTTGTCAATATCGTGCAAAACGTCTTCGAAAACCAGATGACAGGAAGGCGTGATTTGAATGATTGATCGGTAGATTGATAGTGTGATTGATTGATTGATTTGTGTGCCTTTTTTAAAATGTTTTACTGATTTATAGATCTCGGGTTATTCTAACAACTCTTGCTAAGGCCATTTTAGTTTTAAATCGAACCTAAGATCTCACAAATCGGATGTGAATCATCTGATCATCGATCACTTCTTTCAAAGTCAAATATCTATTCATCATCAGTATCATGTGCCAAGTTGACGATCATGGCTCTTCATATGAGTATATCTTTTGTCGCTGCAACTATATCTCCTATTCTTTCTGTCCCCATCCGCTCTGCAAAACTATGTAGTATTTTCTCCTTGGGTCTGCCTGGTGCTGTTTTTCTCTCTAACTTTCCTGTTGGACAAATTGCTCAAATTTCTCTTGCCTCATAAAATGTCCTATGAATTTTGGTTGTGTTTTTCCTAGTCTTCTGCATTAACGTTCCTTTTTTGTTTCTTTCTTTCAAGACTGTCTCATTTGTTTGTTTGTTTGTTTGTTTTTGCTGTCTATGGAACTCAACATTCTTTGTAGAAACTATATTTCAGCTTACAAAACAAGTTTGACTGCCCGCGCCCAAGCAAACACAAACCAGAAGAACAAGAAAACCAATGTAAGCGCGTATCCAACGAGACAAAACAAAACAAGCGCAAATTTTCGGCCAACTAGCCTTTGTCAAGCGCGAACGCACGGTCACAGACAGATCACAGACACCAAACAATGGATAATAAAAACGGGACTAAAAACTTCCCTGCCGCCTCGTCCAGTGGGTAAGAAATGGAATGCCCATGTCGTCATGAGCAGTAGTAAGAAATGGGGAGAGGGGAGGCAACTATGATGTCAAAAGGGAAGTGAGATGAGTTCTGCAATTTTGAGAAGTGGCCATGCTATATCGGTATAGAGAAGGCACAGGGCAAGAGCCAAGAGATAAGGGAGTAGATTGTGCCCGGTGCCAAGAATCTGGTAGGCGTGGGAACAGGAAGAGACATGAAACGGCATGTCTGAATTCTGTTGCGCAGTGGATTACTTATGGTTTGTCATTAAGACCATATGGTTTGCGTGTTCCAAGTTTATTTATGAGGTGGGATTCTCTGTCTTTCTTGTCTATGGTGCTGTTATTGTGTAGAAGCCACAGACCTTTCACTCGGATGTCATTGATTGAGTGGTCTGATTGGTTGAAGTGATTGGGGATAGTTTTATCCCTTTGGTGGCGGATATCAGCCAAGTGTTCTTTGAAACGTGTGTCAAGGGTGCGTCCAGTTTCACCAATATACAATTGGGAACATTTAGAGCAGCTGATCAAGTAGACAATGTTATAAGTTTGACAGTTGAAATGTTTTGTAATTCTCATATGAGATTTGGGGCCTTTGACTGTGGTGGCTGAGCACAAGAAAGGACAAGTCTTGCATTTAGGTTTGTTGCATGGAGAGGTTCCTGGAGGTTGGCTGACTGGTTTGCTGAGATTTGAATGCACCAGCAAGTCGCGGAGATTTGTGTCTCTCTTGTAGACGATCAAAGGGCGCTTGTCAAAGGTTTCACCTGTAGTGGGACTGGATCGCAAAATATTCCAGTTGGACAAGATGATCCTTTTTATGAGGTGCAAGGACGGGTGGTAAACTAGACTGAGGACTGGCCGATCCTCTGTGGCAGCTTTGGGCTTCGAATGGAGGGCATTTGGCCGAGAGACAGAGTTGACTTTTTTCCGGGCTTCATTGATGACCTCGAGTGGGTAATGTCTGCGCAGGAAAAATCTAGTCATTTCAACTGCTTTGTCCTGGAAATTGTCTTCGTCTGAGCAGAGGCGTCGTAGTCTCAAGAACTGCGAGTAGGGAATGCTGTTTCTGGTGTTGGAAGTGTGAGATGATTGATAGTCCAGATAGGAATGTGAGTCTGTAGGTTTGTAGTGGACTGTAGTGACTAGTTGTTCAGATTGAAGGGAAACTTCGATATCCCGGAAGCTTATGGATGTGTTTGAAATTTCATATGTGAACTTGATGGATGGGTGAAACGTTTGGACGTAATGGATGAATTGTAAAAGTTGGTCATGATCGAGGGATGTCATGCCAGTGCAATCATCTATGTACCTTTTGTAAAATTCAGGTCTGGGTTTCTTGTATTGTTGTAGGATTTGTTCCTCCAAATAACCCATGAACAAACAGGCATAGCTGGGGCCCATCTTAGTACCCATGGCGACTCCGCTAACTTGCGAGAACGTCTCATCTCCGAACGAAAATGTGTTCATGGTAAGAACCAGCTCCGCAAGTCGGACAAGGGTTGAAGTAGACAATGTTTGGTCATGTCGTTTGTCCAGAAAATGCTGGAGAGCTTTTAACCCGTCGGAGTGGGGTATGCTGGTGTACAAAGAGGTCACATCCAAAGTGAACAGGTATTGGGGTTTGAAGGTGTGGTCTTCATTTATTATTTGAATCAGATTCAATGTATGGTTAGTGTCTTTGATGAAAGTAGGCAAAGCCTGGACTATAGGTTGCAAAATGTGGTAAAAAAACTGAGAAATGTTTTCAGTTGGGCAGTTGCAGGCTGACACGATAGGACGGCCAGGATTGTTGGCTTTATGTATTTTGGGAAGTAAATAAAAAAGTGATTGGACTGGAAGTTGTTTGACGAGTAGTCTGGCAGTGAGGGGCAGCTGCTTAGAGGTTATGAGATTGTTGATAAGTTTGGATATCTTGGCATGATTGGTCATGTGGGCAGGTTGGTCCAACTTTTTGTAGAATGCGTGATGGTGGAGTTGTTTCTGGGCTTCCTCGATATACAGATGTCTGTCCCAGACTACAATTTGAACCCCCCTTGTCTGCTGGTTTGATGACAATGTCGTCTCTGTTTTTGAGGGAGTGTAGTGCGTCCCTTTCTTCTTTGGAGATGTTGGAATATTTCTTGGGTCGCATGTTGAGACAGTCTATTTCTTGGTGGCATTTGTTGATGTAATGTTCAACTTCGGGAAAGGTGTTGCGGGGAGGTTCCCGATGAGCAGGCTTATGGAAAAGTTTTGTAAATAAGTCAGCATCAGGATTCAATTTTTGTTTGGGATGATGTCCCAGTACTGCCATCCAACGTAGGGATCTAAAAAATCGTTGGCAGCTGTTCATAGTTTGCTATTTGCTGGCGAATGGTTTTAAAGGGACAAATTTGAGGCCCTTTGAAAGGGCTGACACTTCCGCCTCAGAGAGTGGTAAGTTTGAAGGAATACAATGTACAAGGGGGTGACGTGCAGAGCTAGAGGAAGGTGGAGAGGGGACTGGATTGCTGATAGGTGCCAGGAACGGTGCAATCCAGTCCCCTCTCCACCTTCCTCTAGCTCTGCACGTCACCCCTTGTACATTGTATTCCTTCAAACTTACCACTCTCTGAGGCGGAAGTGTCAGCCCTTTCAAAGGGCCTCAAATTTGTCCCTTTAAAACCATTCGCCAGCAAATAGCAAACTATGAACAGCTGCCAACGATTTTTTAGATCCCTACGTTGGATGGCAGTACTGGGACATCATCCCAAACAAAAATTGAATCCTGATGCTGACTTATTTACAAAACTTTTCCATAAGCCTGCTCATCGGGAACCTCCCCGCAACACCTTTCCCGAAGTTGAACATTACATCAACAAATGCCACCAAGAAATAGACTGTCTCAACATGCGACCCAAGAAATATTCCAACATCTCCAAAGAAGAAAGGGACGCACTACACTCCCTCAAAAACAGAGACGACATTGTCATCAAACCAGCAGACAAGGGGGGTTCAAATTGTAGTCTGGGACAGACATCTGTATATCGAGGAAGCCCAGAAACAACTCCACCATCACGCATTCTACAAAAAGTTGGACCAACCTGCCCACATGACCAATCATGCCAAGATATCCAAACTTATCAACAATCTCATAACCTCTAAGCAGCTGCCCCTCACTGCCAGACTACTCGTCAAACAACTTCCAGTCCAATCACTTTTTTATTTACTTCCCAAAATACATAAAGCCAACAATCCTGGCCGTCCTATCGTGTCAGCCTGCAACTGCCCAACTGAAAACATTTCTCAGTTTTTTTACCACATTTTGCAACCTATAGTCCAGGCTTTGCCTACTTTCATCAAAGACACTAACCATACATTGAATCTGATTCAAATAATAAATGAAGACCACACCTTCAAACCCCAATACCTGTTCACTTTGGATGTGACCTCTTTGTACACCAGCATACCCCACTCCGACGGGTTAAAAGCTCTCCAGCATTTTCTGGACAAACGACATGACCAAACATTGTCTACTTCAACCCTTGTCCGACTTGCGGAGCTGGTTCTTACCATGAACACATTTTCGTTCGGAGATGAGACGTTCTCGCAAGTTAGCGGAGTCGCCATGGGTACTAAGATGGGCCCCAGCTATGCCTGTTTGTTCATGGGTTATTTGGAGGAACAAATCCTACAACAATACAAGAAACCCAGACCTGAATTTTACAAAAGGTACATAGATGATTGCACTGGCATGACATCCCTCGATCATGACCAACTTTTACAATTCATCCATTACGTCCAAACGTTTCACCCATCCATCAAGTTCACATATGAAATTTCAAACACATCCATAAGCTTCCGGGATATCGAAGTTTCCCTTCAATCTGAACAACTAGTCACTACAGTCCACTACAAACCTACAGACTCACATTCCTATCTGGACTATCAATCATCTCACACTTCCAACACCAGAAACAGCATTCCCTACTCGCAGTTCTTGAGACTACGACGCCTCTGCTCAGACGAAGACAATTTCCAGGACAAAGCAGTTGAAATGACTAGATTTTTCCTGCGCAGACATTACCCACTCGAGGTCATCAATGAAGCCCGGAAAAAAGTCAACTCTGTCTCTCGGCCAAATGCCCTCCATTCGAAGCCCAAAGCTGCCACAGAGGATCGGCCAGTCCTCAGTCTAGTTTACCCCCGTCCTTGCACCTCATAAAAAGGATCATCTTGTCCAACTGGAATATTTTGCGATCCAGTCCCACTACAGGTGAAACCTTTGACAAGCGCCCTTTGATCGTCTACAAGAGAGACACAAATCTCCGCGACTTGCTGGTGCATTCAAATCTCAGCAAACCAGTCAGCCAACCTCCAGGAACCTCTCCATGCAACAAACCTAAATGCAAGACTTGTCCTTTCTTGTGCTCAGCCACCACAGTCAAAGGCCCCAAATCTCATATGAGAATTACAAAACATTTCAACTGTCAAACTTATAACATTGTCTACTTGATCAGCTGCTCTAAATGTTCCCAATTGTATATTGGTGAAACTGGACGCACCCTTGACACACGTTTCAAAGAACACTTGGCTGATATCCGCCACCAAAGGGATAAAACTATCCCCAATCACTTCAACCAATCAGACCACTCAATCAATGACATCCGAGTGAAAGGTCTGTGGCTTCTACACAATAACAGCACCATAGACAAGAAAGACAGAGAATCCCACCTCATAAATAAACTTGGAACACGCAAACCATATGGTCTTAATGACAAACCATAAGTAATCCACTGCGCAACAGAATTCAGACATGCCGTTTCATGTCTCTTCCTGTTCCCACGCCTACCAGATTCTTGGCACCGGGCACAATCTACTCCCTTATCTCTTGGCTCTTGCCCTGTGCCTTCTCTATACCGATATAGCATGGCCACTTCTCAAAATTGCAGAACTCATCTCACTTCCCTTTTGACATCATAGTTGCCTCCCCTCTCCCCATTTCTTACTACTGCTCATGACGACATGGGCATTCCATTTCTTACCCACTGGACGAGGCGGCAGGGAAGTTTTTAGTCCCGTTTTTATTATCCATTGTTTGGTGTCTGTGATCGTCTGTGACCGTGCTTTCGCGCTGACAAGCTAGTTGCCGGGAAAATTGCGCTTGTTTGTTGTCTCTGGATACGCGCTTAATTGGTTTTCTTGTCTTCTGTTTTGTTTGCTGCGCGCATCAACTTGTTTGTTTCTCGTTGGATACGCGCTTACATTGGTTTTCTTGTTCTTCTGGTTTATATTTCAGCTGCCTCACTTTTGTTCTGACTTTGACTATGCCCTCTATTTTTTTCCACTTTGGCATTAAATTCTCCCATTAGGACTGTAACGTCCTGTGATTTACTTTGAGCCTTGGTTGTCTCTATTTCTGGATAGAAGTTGTCAATTTTTTTTCTTAGTACTTACGGATGTTGGTGCATATATTTGGACAATGTTGATATCAAATGGTTTGCCCTCCAGTGTAACTAGTAAAATTCAGTCTGATATAGCCCCGTATCCTTTGATAGACTTTGACTTGTCATTGCCCATTATGATGTCTATCCCTCTATCATGTATGTTCTCTTCAGAATACATGAGTTTATGCTTGCCCGGTGTTATCATGCCTGCTCATGCCCTCTCCCTTCCATCTCACCTTTCTTAGTCCTCAAATGTTGATGCTCAATTTTTTCCGTTTCTGGCTTGATTTTGTCTAGTTTCCACTTCTGGAGCATTGTTCTAACATTCCATTTTGCACTTTTTATATCTTCTAATCTGAACGCAGTAGCCTGATGACGGTCTGGTGTCACCCGTTCAACATGACTGCCCCTCCAGACAAAGGTACTCGAGTGGACTCCCTATTTACGTGGTGTGTCTGGCCATGATGTTCTTGGTGGTGGTTTCCCGTTGCCTTCCATCGGTTTTTGTACTGAGTGTCCACTAGCCTTTGTCGTTCCCACGACTACCCACAAAGCAGTGGGGGCTGGTTTTCTGTCAGGATTTACTCCCTTTGCTTTGGTCTCTCCCGAGACAATCACAATGTAGTGGTGCTATTTACAATTCTACCATAGGAAAACCAAGAGCAATCATTAATCAAACAAACAGTGATACCATCTCAAAAGTGACACAGCGCAGACTCTGCATCTTGGAATGAAAAGCGGGCTATTCCTAAATCGGAGATAAAGGAAATTAGAAGAAATGCAAAAGACGGTTATAGGAATGTTGAAGGTTGTCACAGCGTTTGTTTGTTTGTTTGTTTGTTTGTTTGTGGTTTGTTTGTTGTGTGTTTAAGTTCTTCGTGGTATTTGTTTGCTTTTTTTTAGTTCTATGTGTTTGTGTATGTGTACGTGCGCGTGTGTTTCTCCCTTTTCGCTTTTGTTCTTAATTTGTATTATTTTGTTTTCTTCCTTGATTCATAGTATTGCTTTCTGGTATCGTGATGTGTTGGTATGTGTGTGTATGTATATTTGTTTTTATTTAATTTTGTATTGTTATTTTCTTCCTTTCTTTCTGTCTCTTTCTTTATCATTTGTTTGTTTGTTTGTGCATTTTCTGTTTTTTTTCTTGGGTGTAGTAGATAGACTGGAGGACCTAGAATAAGGGAGACGTTATTTTAGACATGTTAATAAGCAGATGAGGCTGTGTGTGGTATTGATTGGGGGTGCTCTTTGTAATATGATTATATAAGACGTTGATTTATACACAGTGGCTGGTTGTGTTTTCATACAGTTCCGGTTTTTTGTTATACAGATGAAATTCACAGATACGCATGTCATTACAGTGTAGCCATGATTGTTCCAATGACAGACAGATAAAAGATACAAACCCATACGCTACGGGCGACCTCAGAACCCTACCAGCTCATGGGGCTTACGTGCATGCTTAAAGACTTGTGTCATGATTTTCCCCATTACATCTTGAGAAACTGAACGTGAAACTTAGATCCATCCGTATGTGACTCCTTGTTTATTCTTACCTACATTGTATACTTGGAATAGATGGATACTTTGTAGGTTGGTCACGTATCATAACCAGAAGAAGCATCTGGTGAAAATTTAAAAAAAGTTTCGTGTTATATGATTTTTTCCTATTTTAACAGATCTTACAATGTGTCTAACCTCCTGGATGACTTGAAGTATCTGTATCGCACTGCTGGTGCAGATGGTCTTGGAATCACCTTCATATTTACCGACAATGAAATCAAAGACGAAGGCTTCCTTGAATATCTGAACAACATGCTGTCGTCAGGAGTGGTCAGTTCACTTATCAGTTTGTTTTTCTCTCAATTGAAGTTTTGGTCAGATAGTATGAGGTTGTACAATTAGGATTTGATTTCAGCTAGTTTGCAGTATCGTAACGTATTTTTGTTATCTGAAATGGGCTTACAAGTGGGGTGATTGGCGTCGTGGATAAAGCTCCCACCCCGGAGTTTCAGTCTGTTCAAGAGAGATTCATCGCACTCAGACAGTTCCATATGCGCCCTACTCAAATCTGCCAGCAATTACCTGGCAGACTTCCTGAGCCTGCACAGAATCCTATCCGCTCAGAACGTCTGGGACTGAGAAATGGAAAGGGAGGGGGGGGGGGGGGCTTTGAAGCGCTAAGCTGACACCAGAATTTATTTCATTCAGTTTTTGCTAGATCCATTCACAGGTTAAACGATCGTTTTTGTTCATCATGACTATTCATTTCTAACCTTAGACAACAGTTTGTTTCATTCAGTATTTGCTGGATTCGTTTACAGGTTGAAGGAATTTCTTTTGTTCATTATGACCATACATTTCTAACTTTCATAGATAGGAAAAAAAATATTTTTTGAGTTTTTACTAAGTCTTTTTACAAGTGAACGATTTTTTTGTTCATTATGACTATACATTTCTAACACAAGGAAATGATTCTGCAAGGATTGCAGTACTAATGGTTTATTTGTAGGCACATATTACATCCATTTAAAGATCTTCATATTGATATGTGTGTGTGTGTGTGTATATAGATAATAATATATATATATATATATATATATATATATATATATATATATATATATATATATATATATATATATATATATATATAAAAATGTGTGTGTGTGTGTATTATCAAGATTCGATGAAAACTACATGATCAAAATCATTTATACGGGAAATATGAGTCACCAGAATAATGTCTTGGGTGTATGACTGCTTTTTAAAAAAAAATTATACAGTGGTTGTGTCTTTATATGTATACATATATTCATTCATTTATTTTGCATAGGTTGTCGATCTCTTGTGTGTGACTGTTTTCTATTTCACATAGTGGTTGTGTCTTTATATGTATGTATACATTCATTCATTTATTTTACATAGGTTGTCGATGTCTTGTTTGTGACTTTTCTGTTTCACATAGTGGTTGTGTCTTTATATGTATACTTATGTTCATTTGTTTATTGTACATAGGCTGCCAATCTCTTGTGTGTGACTGTTTTCTGTTTTACATAGTGATTGTGTCTTTATATGTATATAGATATTCATTTGTTTATTTTACATAGGTTGTCGATCTCTTGTGTGTGACTGTTTTCTATTTCACATGTGGTTGTGTCTTTATATGTATATATGTATATATTCATTTGTTTATTTTACATAGGCTGCCAAATTCTTGTGTGTGACTGTTTGTTTCACATAGTGTGTGTCTTTTATGTATGTTACATTCATTGTTTTTACATAGTTCGATGTCTGTTTGTGACTTTTCTGTTTCATAATGTTTGTCTTTATATGTATATATAATTATTCATTTGTTTATTTTACATAGGTTGTCGATCTCTTCTGTGTGACTGTTTCTGTTTCACATAATGGTTGTGTCTTTTATATTAAAATATATTATTTTATTTACATAGTTGCCAATTTTGTGTGTGACGTTTCTGTTTCACATAGTGGTTGTCTATAGTATAAATATTATCATTGTTATTTTCAATTGCAATTCTGTGTGTGACTGTTTTCTGTTTCACATAATGGTTGTGTCTTTATATGTATAATAATATATATCATTTGTTTATTTACATAGTTGCCAATCTCTGTGGTGACTGTTTTGTTTCACATAGTGTGTGTCTATATGTACAATTCATTGTTATTTTACATAGGTTGCCAATCTCTTTGCACGTGACGAGATGGATGAAATCCTGGGTAATCTAGTTCCCGTCATGAAAAAGGAATTTCCAAGACGTCCACCTTCAAACGAAAATCTGCATGACTACTATCTGTCTAGAGTGCGCCAGAATCTTCATGTTACTCTCTGTTTTTCACCGGTAAAATGAAATTCTTTTAATGGTAATAATGGTGATGAAAATGTTATGTAGTGCAGCATCGCAGGAAGCAAACTCATTAGCGCTCTGCACTTCACAGAAAATATACATAAACATACGCATGTACATACGCACGTACGCACATAGACATGGACCTATTACATGTACTCATGTTGATGAACGCACGTACATTGATACAGACTTACAGATTTATTTATCGAATATCACCATCTTAGACAACCGTCATATGAATATGATTCAGACAGTAGGACTTATATTAAAAGGTAGTATTGTTTAAAAGATAATCTTTAAGAGTTCTCCAAGAAGGAGACAAAGATTGCAAACTGAAGAAATCCGAGACAGCGCATCCCATTGTTGAAATAATGAAGTCTTGATTTGTACATGAGGAACGCAGAAAATGCGTTTATACGATGATGACCAGGGCTGTGTTGAAAGAGTATGAATGGTCAGGAGATCAGAAATATTGGCAGAATTGGTTTCAAACAAAAAGTTGTAGCAGAGAGTTGAGAGCTTGAAAGAGTTTGAAGTCCATCCGGGCTTAGATCGGGAGCCAATGAAGTTTCTAAAGAAGGAGCTGAACGTGGTCATGACTAGTCTTGCGGCAGAATTTTTTCTTCATTGCCTGTTTTAAACGTGTGCTTGGCATTTAATGTGATTTTACGACCATTTGGCTATTAATGCGATTTTATTACTTCGTCTCAGGTTGTTGCTGATAACAGATGAGACAGATAACACGGTTTCTTGCCCTCTGACAAAGAAATTAGCTTTACAACGATAACGATGATTAAACTGTATAAAATGTATAAACGCACTCATGCACATAATACATTCATGCATACATACACACATACACGCATATATGCACGCATACACACATGCATACATACATACATACATACATACATACATACATACATACATACATACATACATACACACACACACACACATACATACATACACACATACATACATACACACATACATACATACACACATACATACGTACGTATGTACATACATACCTGCGTACATACATTGTATCATGAACACATGTGGTCACACACGTGTACATTATACAAACATGCTTATATGCAGTCAAAACTAAAACATAGAATAGAAAGTTTCTCAATAATGTGGTGTATATATGAGAGGGACCACGTTAACGTTTTGTTATGTTTGTGATTTGTGGCGACACGACAAAGCTGAAGTCTACTTCCAAATGTAATATATCCTAGTGTTTACCGACCCAGAGAGAAGCGGACAAATAGATACGCAGCATAGATATTATAACTTCAACAACACTTCCATAGCTGTATCTCCAATGTAGATGACACTTTTGACTGTGTGGTTCCAGTCTTCCCAGCTGGGCCCATAACTCATTCAGCTCTGGGAAGGAGCAAATCCGGTGAAAATGGCAGTCAGACAAATGTTAAATAACCACAGCACCATCATGTTTCACTCTACAAACCTAGGGCTTTTTGTCGTGGTGAAACACATGAGATACGTTTATTTTAAAAAAATGAAACATAAGAAAATTGATGGTTCTTTTTGTTATAATCTGGTTGCCTTTTTTTGTTGTTGTTGACAAGTCTTATCAGTCTCACCTGTTGGCGTCACCGGGTTCTGTGTTGGCCGCTGCACTCTGCGACATAGCCACCCGCCTCCAAGTGGCTGTCTTGACTTTTGTGGACAACGTTTTGAATATTTAGGCCACTAAGTTTTTTATGTATGAGACCAGAGATCTGTCTTTCCTTTTTGCCTCTGTTTTTTTCCTTGTTAAATGGTTGCCAAGAGGTCTGGTTTCTTGCTAAGTGACACATGGCCAATGCATTTCAGTCTTCTCTTGTTGATGTCTGCTAGTACTTTTCTGGTGGTGTCAAGTTCTTCCAGGACCTTTTCATTAGTTGTTTTTTTCTATCCGTCCATTTGACACATAGTAATCTCTGATAAAACCACATCTCTGCTACCTCAGTTCTTCTGCAATCAGCTTTTCTAAGAGATCTGGTCTGTTTTTATTTTAGCTTCTCAAATGCTATGAAAATGTTTGCTCATCTTCTTTTCATTTGTTTATTGAACTTTCATCATCACTTTTCTTTTGTTTGGATTCTGCAAGATTAGATCGTTTTATTCTAAGTAAGGAACAGATATCTGAATACTTGGATTTTTGGTTTAATTTTAATCATTTGAATTTCATTTTATAGGTAGGAGAAAAGTTCAGACAGAGAGCACTCAAATTTCCTGGCCTCATCTCTGGTTGTACCATGGACTGGTTCCAACGTTGGCCCAAAGATGCTCTGATTGCTGTGGCGGACCACTTTTTGTCAGCATTTGATATCGTGGCCAGTGCGGAGACCAAACATCAACTGATTGAAGCTATGGGCAACATACATGATGGAGTGGCCGAGGGATGTGTGGAATACTTCAACAGGTACTGTATCTAAATAAATCATGGCTTACTTGTTCAGAATCACAAAAACCGAAACAAAACTTAAAATAGTGTTCGCAGGCACACATGTAGCACACCGTGATACTCTACACTGCATGGCAGTTACAGGAGGCCTTTGTGACGCGTTTAGTTACGTGCGCACCTCTATTAAAATCCAGGCTCAATGGCTTCTTTTGTTTGTCCTGTCTTCTACACCTCCTTAATGGCCACAGAATCTGGCACAGTTTTTACAATGCGATGATGAGGATGAGGAGGATTATCATGATGCTATGGCGTTCCACCTAAGATTGAGACTGCGTGACATGGCTGTACTCTACGCTTCCTGTCATGATATATTCTGGCATCAACCAGACCCAAGGGATATAGACACCTGTGGTGTTGGTCAGAAGATTTGAGCAACACCCTCAATGACGCATGCGTGAAGTGGATGAGACTCGACTGTGTTGTCCCAGTCTTCCCAGGCTCAGATGCTCTTTACTTTCAAACGTCACAGTACAGACCATCATCTTAAACCATTGTCAGATTTATAATGATTATTTGTGGTGTCTTTGAAAGCATTACATACAAGCACGATCATTGCTGTAATAATACGAAAATCGTTGTGATTATGCCAGATTGGATTGGATTATATTTCTGTTACAGTGGAATTTTTCTGCATGGAATGCAGGCCTCCTGGGAAAAAACACGCCCATATTTCTTTTTTTTTTCTGTATGCTTATCCGAGAGATACAGACTTCTGTGATGTTGGTCAGACGATTTAAACAACACTCCCCAATGACCCGGCCGTGAAGTGGATGAGACTCAACTGTGTGGTCCCAGTCTTCCCAATGAGCTCGTAGCATGCTCAACTCTGGGTAGGAGTTGGTTGGAATTGAAAAATCCCACGACAATTTTTGAAGGGACTGATGGGAATTCGAACCCACAACCTTCCAGTCGGTAGTCCGTTGCACTAACCATTACACCACGGCGACTGGTCCAAAAGAAATAAATAGAATACGTTAAAAGAGGTGTGACAGTCAAAATAGCTACATTCGCTTAATCTTCTACCTGTCACTTCCCAGATTGTGACTTGAGCTGACTGATCACGCCACAGTCAGTGCATTGTGTGGAGTCTATCAGATATATGAAAACTTACAGGAAATCAAGCGCTTAGGTTTGCCATGAACCATTCAGTATACCGAGTTCCCAAATAGTACATCCCAAAAATAAAAACCCCAATGACAATGAATACTCATTTATTTCTAATATATCTTATGATGAATATGACAGGGATCACAACGGTAAGACATTAGGAACACTGGCCACCAGAATTAAAGAACACTTGATCACCAACAAATCCTTATGCACAACAGTAGGAGAATATCGCATGTACATCAGTCACAAGATCTCTTGGAAAAATAGAGAAATACAGGTCGAGAAGAATAATACTTCCAGGAGAAAGATTAGGTTAGCCTCGGAAACAACGCAGTTAACTCCGGTTTTTTTTTCGTTTTTTGTTGTTTTTTTTAGCAGAGAATTGGATTCGAACTACGTGAAAAGTACCGAGCAACACTTTTATCGTGAAAATCAGAAGACAGATTCCATTTCCGATTGCAGGAAATGCTTTCACTGCCTAAGGAGTTTGTGGCTATGCGAATCAGCTGACCTTACAGTTGAAGTTTGCTTGCTCACCAGTAATTTAAAAAAATTCCGATTTGAAAACGAACAATATTTGAATATATTCAGCAATAAAGTTTACATTTGTTTCAGGTATCGGCGGACCACCCATGTCACACCCAAGTCGTATCTGTCTTTCTTAAATGGTTACAAGACGGTGTACGCTGATAAGAAAAATTTTATCGGAGACATGGCAGACCGTATGAATACTGGTGAGAATATTTGGAATACCTTTGCTTGTTAGAAATACCATGAATTGTCCGTGCCGTATACCTCCTGCCTTCCAGGACGGTTTTTAATCCAACGGCTCTAATAACAAAGCCGTACCTGCTGATGCCATTGTGCACGTGGCAGTCGCTGTACCTTTTGGAGTACAAGCGTCAGTAGGCGAGAGAATGAGGAGAGGATTGCACGCCCTCCACTCTTTAAGAATTCCTTGTGCTGATCAGGCATGTATGTAACAATGCTGGAAAAATGCTGCATTTAGTCACCAGCTATGATAAAGTGACAAAGCCCTGCAGCAATGGAGAAGTGGTGACTGGGTTAGGCAGAGGATACTTCCAGAAGGCTGTGGCTTTGATTCTGTACATAGGTGGTTGTGATTATATTATAATGGCTGTCCACCATAGAACTGAGTAGATGTAGTGTTCGTATCCTCCCACAGAGACAAGATCTACTCTTTCCAGTGATACTACTACAGGGATCCAATCAAGTGAGACCTCAACAAAACTTGTCTGACGTATACCGACAGATAACAACGTCTGCCTCGTCAGCCAACTCTGTATTCAAAACAGTATAAACAAGAAAAGAAAGAACGTCTCTAACCTTTTGTGCGTGGAATGTTCAAACCCTGCTGGACAGAGATGATAGACCAGGGTGGCTCACAGCCTTGATTGATTATGTGTTGGATTGCTGTAAGATTCACATAGCTGCCCTGAGTAATTCCAGATTTGCAGGCGAAACCCAGCAATAAGAATTTGGAGAAGGTAATTTTTTACCGCATTAGAAATCCAAGGATGATCAGAGAACTTCGGGTGTTGATTCGCCATAAGCATAAAGTTTGCAAGGACGCTGGTAAGCTTACCATGTTGTATTAGTGATAGCTGGATAACTTTGCATCTTCAGCCTGCAATAGGCTGCTTCGCTGCAGTCACCAGTGCTTATTCCCCCGGTTATAACAAATCCAGGTGATGCCAAAGAAGCCCTCTCTTGAAGAGCAATTATCTCACTGCCACAGTCAACCACACACAAAGTCAGGATCATCATTCTTTGAGACTTCAGCGCTTTGTGTGGGAGTGGACTATTCTGCTTGACTAAACGTTGTCGAGGCCCGTGCTGGAAAGTGTAACTTCGATGGATTGGTATACTGTGCAGTGTCATAGCCAGAGATTTCTGGTAGTATCCTTTGCCTATCCCTGTCACCACTTCTCCATTGCTGCAGGGCTTTGTCACTTTTATCATCGCTGGTGACTAAATGCAGCATTTTTCCAGCATTGCTGCCTGCATGCCTGATCAGCACAGGGAATTCTTAAACTGTAAACAAACTTTGCCAATTGGGCAGTGCAGTGAGCAGCGATGAATCTCCTGATGCCGTGGTGTGCTGCGCATCTCCAAGGCTAGCTCGCTCTGCATTTGGATGAGTGAGAAAGAGATTATAGCGAGAGCAGAGCGTCAGGCTCGCCATAAAAATTGCCATGTACAGAGCAGTAGTCTTGAGCTACCAATTGTACTGCTGCGAGACCTAGGCCACCAACCAGTGATACATTATGTGGCTGGAATGTTCCAACAAAGTTATATACATATGCGCAAGATCTGCAGTATTACGTGGCATGATCGAATGTTCAAAGTTCAAGTTCTGAAGAAGTATTGCTTGCTCAGTATAAGGTGTCTACTCATCAAATGCCATCTGCCTTGGACAGGACACATTGTTCGTATGGAAGACATCATCATCCCAAAGATGCTCGTGTACGTAGAGTTGAAAGAAGGACACTTTGACCAGGGAAGACCCCCAGGGTGATATAAGGATACCCTGAAAGCAAAACTTATCATCAGTGGCATCAGCACTACCAACTGGGAAGACATTGTCAACAGCAGTGCTCACAGGGCACAGTCACATTTTAATAGCGCGGAACTACTTCTGCTCAACAGATGAGGGGCCTGCAGAAGCGTAAGCCACAGCCACAGGATTCCTTCACATACAGCATCTGTGGTAAAATATGTGCCTCCTGGTTCAGTCTTTTATCCCGCATGAAGCACCATACCATGCAATAAAGGGACAGAATGCCCGCCCGTGCATCGGATGGGTGGGAGAGCCTGTCATCATTATTTGAACCCCGTGTACCGTGTGTGTGTGTTTCTGTGTGTCTCTGCGTGTATGAGTTGTGCATTGTGTATGTGGGTGTGTGGATCTGGATATGTGGGTGTGGGTGTGTTGTGCTGAATGTGTGTATTTTGTGTCGGCGGAAAAAATAAAAAACTTCCCCATGATTATTTGCATTCATTCGTACTTTCTGACAAATACTAGTATATGTTTGATCGGTTCTTTCAGTGTAGGTTTCTTGAGTCTGCCTATCCTAGCAGGCACGGTCTCTCTTCGCTGCATTCACATTTATGTACTTTTTTTACTTTCCTCTTGAGTTTAGTTTTAATCTGTTTTGAAATTTTCTTATAAAGGATCAAAATTTCGTAATTATCGAAATGTATGAATAAACTGTGTGCAGGTCTAGAGAAACTGATAGAGGCAGCACGTGCAGTTGAAGAATTAAGCAAAGAACTGGTCGTAAAAGAAAAGGAGCTTGCTATCGCATCAGAAAAAGCTGAAGCTGTCTTGAAGATCGTTTCTACCAAGGCTGCAGCTGCAGAGAAGGTGAAGGCACAAGTGCAGAAGGTAAAAGACAAAGCCCAAGATATTGTGGATACCATCGAAGCTGACAAAATAGTGGCCACAGCCAAGCTGGAAGCTGCAAAACCAGCACTAGAAGAGGCAGAGGCTGCTCTGAACACCATCAAACCTGCTGACATAGCCACTGTCAGAAAGCTGGGCAAGCCTCCACACCTGATTATGCGTATCATGGACTGTGTGCTGATACTTTTTCAGGCCAAGATTGACTCCATTCGGGTGGATCAAGACAAACCCGAGTTTTTCAAACCTTCTTGGTCTGCATCTCTCAAGGTAGGTGCATACTTGGTTGGATTTAGACGTTTGTGTGCGGGTGCTAGTGGTGGTGGTATTGGATTTAGACCTTTGCGTGTGTTTATGTGTGCATGAGTATGTGTATATGTACATGTGTGTGCACGCGTGCGTGCGTGTGAGTATGTGTGTGTGCGTGGTAGAATGATCTTACTGTCCTACACAGTAATATTCTTATCGTGTTCTGGTGGCAGTTATCTGTTGAAGCTTAAGGTTTAACACTTGACAGTGTATGATATAAAAGTTTGCGACTGTGTGATTCATAATTATGAATTGCAATATAAGAACGATCAACACCCCCCCCCCCCCCCCCCCCCAATGTATTTTGAAGTTTTGGCTGCTTCTTGATGTTGCTTGCCTATTCCATTATAGTATGGATTCATGCGACATGAAACATTTCAGACAGTCAGATTCTGCATGTAAATAAATTCTGATTGCGGAGGACATCGTTATATCGTAACGGCCACACTGATCAAGGAAGAGGAAGGAGGCCTTCAGTTTTCAGAGATTTCCGCCATGTGACAGTTGCTTCCCTTTTAACTTAATGCATCAGTAGTAACAAAAAGTAACAGGAAAGCGGCTAAGAAAGCCTAATCCAGAATTCACCTTTATCGCTTGGCCCCCTTGCCATAATAGCCACAGTCTGCAGCATTCCCATGATTTCCATATTTCCTTTAACCGTGTTTCTAGTATTAATTTTCCCATCGTCATTCTGTAGTTGTGTTTTTCATAGGCTTGTCTCGCTAGCATGTACTTCATTACGTTTCCTGTAATAAGTCATTCAAATTTGCTGGTGTGTTTCATACATTAATTAGGAATGTGTGTGTGTGTGTGTGTGTGTGTGCGCGTGTACATGTATGTGAGCATATGTGCATGTGCAATAATGTTTTTCACTAATGCACAAAGCACATTTCAACTATTCTATCTATCTTGTGGTGCCAGAGGGTTTTAAGAATGCATGTCACATGTGAACGATCAGCATGCTGTATCAAAGTTTTCCACCTTTCAGATAGCAGCTTTGGATCCATGTCAATATTTTTTCGTTCGTCTGTTCCTTCGGATCGCTCGTCTAGGTGGGGCTTAGTCGCCTGATCCCTCTCAGAACAATTAAGTTAGCATAAGTTTCATCTGGTCTGGTGTGAATTTTAAAAAAATGTGGCATACGAAATAATCTTAGCTGTTTTTTCTGATTATTTTTTTCCATGCCAGTCGATTGACATTTCTGTTCAGACCTCAACACCTACTGTCATTTTCTGTGCATTTATGTATCGACAGCTTCTTTTGTCCACAGGCTGCATGTTAGTTTTGCAAAAATAATAAATAGGCCCATTTTAGCAATTGATTTCGGTGAAATGTGACTTCTCTGTTAGGGAAAGCGTGCTTCTCTACATGTAAGTACTCCAAAAGGCGACTAACGCGGCAGCATCCGAGAGTATTGGATTGTAGAGAAAGACATACTGGGAAAGGTGATGATGTATCCGACACAGGTGTTGCATTGTCTCAGTCAGGGTAAAGACTGCATGGTCTTTTTTCTTTTCTTTTTTCCCCCACTCAGGCGTTAACCGGGTTAAGGGAAATAATGCATTCAATCATTCCTTACCAGCCACATGATGGATAGCTTCCCTTGTCCTGTCTACTTCCCACTCGTGAAGCACAGGGAGCAACCGCGGACATTCTATTTGGTGGTGTTGGGTTGCCAACTTTCAGATATATATGAATGCTCTCTGCTTACTAATTTGGGGCAGTAGGGGAGGGAAAGCGGCATTGGCTTTAAGTTTTTAATCTAGATGCTCTGCCTTTCTTCATTTGCAAGGGATCAACTATTGCTGTGGCCCATCATTGGTTCTCATCTTACCTGCGACCAGCACAGAGATGAACATCATCGTATACGCTCAGGATCAGAGTAT
>JAPXFY010000014.1:12974539-13032973 GCA_030674185.1 Monoplex corrugatus | reverse complement strand
ATTTCATTGCTTTGTGATAATATTGTATTTGGGTCTCATTATGTGATTTCATTACAGTACCAGAATTGTTCGCCGTAAGTGGTGACGTTATCTTGAAGTATCTTCAGGACCATGCCACTGGAAAATGTCAGGGACTTCAATCTCAATTCATTTGTTTCCTTCTTTTATGACTGTAGTTTCATTTGTTTTACGTTTATACTTTTGTTTCGAGCTTATATGCTTTTACTTGTTATTTGTCATCTCATGTGTAATCATTGTGCCAGTACTGTCTTCAAGATATTCATTTCTTCGTTATCTGGTAATTTGATGTTTGCTGTTTTTTTTTCAGTTGATGTCTGCAACATCCTTCCTGTCAAGTTTAATGACATTCCCTAAAGACACCATCAACGACGAAATGGTTGAGCTGCTTGAACCTTACTTTGCTTCAGAAGACTATATATTGGAACAAGCGAAAAAAGTGTGTGGAAATGTTGCCGGACTGCTCTCATGGACCAAAGCCATGGCGGGCTTTTTTGCCATTAATAAGGAGGTTTTGCCACTAAAGGTTAGACACTCATCATCATCATCATCATCGTGTGCCATGTCGCATGGTGTTGGCAATAATGGCCTTCCATACGAATCTATCTCCTTTCGCTGCGAGTATATCTCCTAGCCTTTCTGTCCTTATCCACTCTGCAAAACTATCTGATTTTTTTCTCCCTGGATCTATCTGGTGCTCTTTTCCCCTCCAGCTTTCCTGTTGTGACTTGATGCTCAAATTTCTTTTGCCTCATAAAGTGTCCGAAAAATCGTGCTGATCTTTTCCTTATCTTCTTCAATAATGTTCTTTTTAATGATTGTCTCTTTCAAGACTGTCTCGTTTGTTTTCTTTTCCGTCCATGGAACTCTTAACATTCTTCTTAGAAACCACATTGCAGCTGCCTCCGTGTTGTTCTGACTTTGCTTGTTGATTGTCCACACTTCGCATCAGTACAACAGTATTAGTTTTATACAACACTGAAGAAGTCTTTTCCTGATGTTAATTGATAGGCCTTTGGAAACGGAGAGGAACGAGAGATAGCTGCATTGGTAATATTCCCCTGTTTCTCAGACGAAGAGATTCAGAAAACTATAAAACGTATCGATGTGTCTTTTCGATCAAAGCTGATTGCTGAGAAAGACAGAGATAAAATGGCAAACTAACCAGATGGATAAAAGGACGCAGATATCTCTATACCGACGTCCCAGAAAGCCCTCTCTCAAAAAATGTGGATGTAGGGACCCTTAAAGCTCTACTTTACCATAAAGAGCAAAGGCAGGTTAATCCTTTGACTCTCACAATATGTCTACCAATTGCAAAAATTTAACCTTTCGATTTCCTTACCCTATCCATTAGCTTCCTGCAAGAAGCTGGGGGATAGGGTGAGGGAATCAAAAGGTTAAGTTTTTGTTTTGCCAGCTTGGTTGGCAATACAGGATGCTGGTGGACAAGGTGCGGGAGTCAAAGGGTTAAATTAAAGAACGCTTTGAAGCTGAGTGCCAAAAGTGCTTCAGAAAATGGCATAATAATGCATAGTGCGTAAACCCAATCAAATGTCTTTATTGCTTCAAGGCTGGTGATCACAAATGTGGCCCCATGCCAGTCCCTCAGGCAGAATCGGTTGGTAACAGAAGAGAGTCACAGGCACCGGCAACACGTTCGGGTGCCAACAACAAAGACACAGAAATAACGTGCCATTTAAGTGGAAAAGAAAAAAAAAGATGGCAGTTTGCAAAACGTCAGCGACGTAATCTCAACGAAAGACAAACATTTCTGAACTTTCCCAGGGACACTTCACGGTCAGCTTCTAGCAAGTAACCGCGATCCCAAGATTCAGAACCATCATCTCCCATAGCTAGTGAGCAGAGGTAGAATGAAGGGTCTACCGGTGAATGTGAAGAATCTTAGGAAGTTTCGGTGACTTGATCAGCTTAAGCTAGACAGGACTGGTAAATTGTAATGGCTTTTGGCAGTGTCCCTGGACTATGCGGTCGGAACTAAAAGGAAACCACGCTTTTGATGGATCAGTTGCGTATTTTAACGCCAAATGATAGAGGATTAAAAAACAAGTAAGAGAGGAAAGCTGTATTTGATTTCATCAAACAATAAAAACGTGACATAGTATATTTACAGAAAGTGCATACATCTGATAGTGAAGCACTAATAAGGGAAAAGCAAAGGGTAGGAAAATTGGTCTTTTGGAAAGGCTCAAATCAGGGAAGAAGAAAATTGAATTAATTTCAAAGAAATTGAAAGGAGAAGTCACGCTGGAAATAGAAGAAGATAGCCCTATTATTATAACTATAAATACAAATAACACAAAACTCATTATTGCAAATACTTATGCTCCAAACCTAATTGCCGATAAATTAAGATATTTTTGTAGACTACAATCAGCTCTTACGAATTACAAAAACAATACTTTCGTGAAGGTTAAGATAAAACAGGTAGCTGATGATACAACACTTTTCCTGCAAAACAGATGATATGATCGAAGCTACTCATATAATACATGAATTCTGAAAACTTTCAGGCCTTCATTTTAATGTCCACAAAACTAAAGCCATGAGGCTAGGAATGCAGCTTTGAGAGAATAATCTCCCTTCATTTTAATGTCCACAAAACTAAAGCCATGAGGCTAGGAATACAGGTTTGAGAGCATAATCTCCCATATGAACTAACAGAAAAGATTAAAATACTGCGCATTTATTTTAAGAGTAACACCGGTATCTCTAATATCGAGGAGGATTGGACAAGTTGAATTGAAACAGTTCACAGATTAATTCAGAAATTAAATAAGAGGTAATTAAGCATACACGGAAAGACTGTCATATCTAAAACATTTCTACTGAACCAGTTTGTAATGCAGTTGATAGGTTTACAAGGGAAAGTATTAAACGAGCCAATGGGACTCAGTATAAATTCACGTGTCAGATAGAACATGCAAACAAAACAGTATTTGAAAAAGTGAAGAGAAAAGTAATGGAGTATCTTATTACAGATGAAGAAGGCTTACACATGATAAACGTAAATATAATGCAAAAAAGTTTCTATCTCCAGTGGGCACGAAAACTAGACAGCTGTCAAACAGAAAACTGTACTAACATCCTTAGATGATCTTATGGGAAAATTGTCTAATAATCTAGCGGCATTTGACATAAACTGCAAACCACAAAGACTAAAATGTACATGTAATATCAGAAATTCAGAATGCTTTCTGGAGGAAAGCACTCCACACATACCTAGCAAACACAACTAATCAAAAACAGAGACATAAAGAAACGCAAACAAATTTCAGCAACAGCTTTTATGGAACACATCTTCATTCAGAATAAGCAGCGTGCATGGTGTTTTCCTACGTGGAAAAGGGCAGGTATACAACTGATAAAAGATACGTTAAACGTAATGAAAAGAGGCTTTTAAACGTACAAATAGTAATGGACAAAACAAGACAAAATGATGTCATTGTGATTTTTCAGTATAATCCGTTAATGAATGTGATGCCTATTCACTAGAAACGATGGAATGGAAACTATATGAAAAAGGACATATTTAATCATCTGTCAACCAATTTAGAAAGATATTGTAGGAAGCCGAAAAACATTACAAAATAGTTAAGAGAAAGAGAACCCGAACATGAAACAAAACCGTGTGCTGTTGGATTTTGGCTCAGGAAACTTGAAGTATGTATATGTAGATTGGTGAGAATGTCTGGTATCTTCTGACAAGAGCAATCTAAAAAGTACTCGAAGAACTGCAGTGGAAAATGCTGCCGTAGTAACATATACCCTACCAACATTCTGTTGCACAAGATGCAGATTGCAGCATATGACAACAAATATCTTTATGTAGAAATGGTATAGACTATCTGGAACATTTACTGTTGTCCTCCTGTTGGGTTATTTTTGGAAACAAGTTGAAGTAGACGACGAAGGGGGAAAAAAACAAGGGGGAGGGTGGGGGTGGGGCTCGGCTCAGATAATATGAATGATAGGAACGAGAAAAAAGCAGTGATGTGTGTGTGTGTGTGTGTGTAGGGAGGGGGGGGGGACGAACAAGAGAGAGGGACGGTTGGTTGTGGTGACGTCTGCTGGAGAGGAAGGAAAAGTGTAAATTTGTGTCAGCGTACGTCAGCGCTTTCCTCCTTCGCTTTCTAACATAAACACACACACACACGATTGATCAGTGGATGGATGCGCAGACGGAGTGTTTGCATACGTACCTGTGCAAACACATATATGCACAAAGAAAAGTGCACAATCATACATTATGTTATAGAAAAAAGTGCAGTTAACAATAGTCTTGGTTGTCTGAACTGTGCAGGCTAACTTGGCTATCCAGGAAGGTCGTTTGAACGCTGCTACCATGGATCTGAATGCTGCAGAAGCCCAGCTGCAGGAGAAAGAAGCTGAACTTGCTGAAGTGCAGGCAGAATTTGACAAAGCCATGGCAGAGAAGCAGGTAAGTAAACTGCAAACATGGCCAACAGTTTGTGAAATGCACGTGGGATAATGACGATAATCACAACAAGAAGGTACAAGTTATACCAACATTTGTTCATTTGATTTTAAAGGTATGCATTGCATTTACCACTACATAAGAAATTGTTCACAAGAACTTAAAAATCATTGGTAGATGGTAGATAAAGAGACAAAAGACAACTGCGCGTTTGGTTTATTATTCTATTCTAATGCTTGGCTTTCCTAGAATTTATGCCTTTTACCCAAGTTATGTGTGTGAACAAATGCGGAAATCTGAAGAAGATAATATGCATAAAAAATGAGACAACTTTACTGAGCGTCGGCGTCCTTCAGTTGAAATAGACCCAACTGTATGTGCAGTGGAACTTGTGCATTTCCAGATTTTTCAAATGCCACATCTGATGTGTAGATAGGTAGAAAGAAACTCTAGGGAGAGCTAGACAACAGAAGGTCTTCAGAGAAGTAACCCCCTTTAGACAAGTGTTTCGGCCCTGAATTCCTTACACTCTCTGGGGGCCGGGCCACATCCAGGTCATGACTCCTGGATGCCCTTCTGCTGTTGTCTTTTTTTTTTTTTTTTTTTTTTTTTTTTCCCCCACTCCGGGGATCGAACCTGGGCGATTCTGCGCTTCAGAACTGCGGTACGCGGTTTTACCAATGTGCTAACGGGGCACACATCATCTGTAGGGAATTTAATCCTTATGAAGTTCACTTTTTTGGTTCCTCCTTGCCCAGATCCAGCTTGAGCTCCTTTCTGCTGCCTCTGCCATCGCTTTAAGGGCTCTAGTCCTCTTCTTCCCAGAAATGGCGAGTTGTTTCATGAGATCATAAGCGGAGGTGCCCACAAACCCTCTTGCCCCGACCTCTATGGCGAAGATTTTGACCCGCAGACCTGCTTTCTTCAGGGTGCTGGCAAGACCGGCGTATTTTTCGGTCTTGTAGATATGTGCTTCTTCCATTCTGCTTTCGTATGGCACAGTGAGTTCTATCAGAATCACTTGTTTCGAGGAGTCAGAGTGGAGAGCGATGTCTGGTCTCATGCCTGTCTTGCTGATGACATCAGGGTAATTTCTCCACTCTGGGAGGTCTGCTGTACACTCCCAGTCGACTGCTCCATCCAGAAGACCCTTTGGCAATGTGCTGGTTGTCATAGCACTTTCGGGCCAGACCTGTTTCCCTCCTGCTTTGTAGAACGTTGTCATAGCAATTGGTGCGTTTGGGGTCATGGTTTTTTCGCTAACCACATCTGTAATCACTTTCAGAACTTGGTTGTGCCTCCATGTATACCTTCCTTGGGCTAGCGCTACTTTGCAAGAGCTTAGGACATGTTCCACTGTTTGTTTCTTCTGACAGAGCGGACATGCTGGGTCGTCTGCTTTCCCCCATTTCACTAAGTTTGCATTCGAGGGGAGCAGGTCATATACAGATCTGAGGAGGAAGCTTATCCTTAGAGGAGCCATGTGCCACATATCGTTCCAACTGAGACTTCTTTGGAGTGCACTGTCCCATGTTGTCCATTGCCCCTGTTGACCTTGCTGGACTGCCTTCTGCACTCTTTTGACATCTTCTTTTCCTTCAACTCCTGTATGATCATGTCTCTTTTTTCCTTCCCTTTGGCTTTGGACCACCACTGCATTTTTGTTGCTCCCAGTCCCTGTCTGTTGGTTTGCGTGTGTCCAATTATTTCTTTGATGCTGAGGTTTCTCTTGGCATTGTTTACAGCCTCTTGGACTTTCCACTTTCTGCCAGTTCTCAGCTTTGGATGAACTGATCTCACGATATTGTCTTCCGATTCCTCCAGCATGCTCAACAGTCTTGCTTTTCCAACTTTGTATTCCTCCACTATGGATTTGAGAGGTAGCTTCAGCATTGCTTGACGACAGTAGAATGCAACATCAGTGAGACCAGGTGGGACACCGAGCCATTTTCTTGTGTATTTGTTGATTTTGGCTTCCATTGCTTCGACTGTGCTGGTGCAAATGTCATAGATTAGCAGTGGCCACAGCAGTTTTGGTATCAGCATGAACTGTAGACACCAGACTTTGTATTTGCCTGGCAGTCCGCAGTTATCTATTTTCTTCAGGCCTTCTTCTGCTGTTTGCTTGGTTTCACATCCCCTTTGTGTGTCTTTCAGGGAGTCATCATACCATCTTCCGAGACTTTTTACTGGCTCTTCTGTGACAGTGGGGATGGCTTGGTTGGCTACCATGAATTTGACTGAATCTGCCACTTTTCCTTTTCGCAGTGAGAGACTTCGGGATTTCTTAGGTTTGAACCTCATTCTTGAAGAGGCCACCAGCTCATCCAGCTGCTTTAAGATTCGGTGTGTCTCTTCCTCATCCGTGGACAAGACTGTTGTGTCATCCATGAAAGCTTTCAGAGGAGGCATCTGGTATCCATCTCCCAGATTCACTGGACCTGAACTCTTCATTGCAGCTTTCAAGATGACTTCCATTGCCAACACGAACAGTATGGGAGAGATTGCACAGCCCATTGCAATGCCCACCTCTAGGTCTATCCAGTCCGTGGTGTATTCTTTGGTAGAGAACCGCATTGAGAACCCTTGGAAATACTTCCTCAGCATTGTTCGGATGTTTTCTGGGATGTGATACATTTCAAGAGCCAGCTGGATCATATCGTGTGGAACTGATCCATATGCATTCGCCAGATCAAGCCAAACTACGTCAATGTCTCTCTTCTCTGTTCTTGCTTTTTGGATGGCATCCCAAATCAACGTGGCATGTTCCAAGCATCCAGGCATTCCTGGTATGCCTCCCTTTTGGACTGACATATCCAGATACTTGTTTTCAGTCAGGTATTTTGTCAATCTTGCTGCCATAACAGAGAAGAAGATTTTCCCCTCGACGTTCAGAAGTGATATTGGCTGAACTGATTGATGCTGCTGGAGTTCTGCTCCTTCGGAATGTACACTCCTTCAGCTCTCATCCATTGGTCGCTGATCTTCTGGTTCCTCCATGCTGATCGAATCATCTTGTGGAGCCACTCGAGCACTTTTGGGCATTTCTTGTAGAGCAGGTATGGTATTCCGTTTGGTCCAGGTGCTGACTTGGCTCTGGCTTTCTTTACTACGTTCTTCACTTCATCCAGTGTTGGTGGTTTGTTATTGAATTTTCCTTCTGGCGCTGCAGGCCAAACCAGATTCTGGATTTCGAGTGGTGCCTTGCGCTGAGAATCGGAATATGTTTCCCTGAGATGCTGCTCTAGGGTTTCCTTGCCCACTGTGAGAGTCCCTGATTTGGGTTGTTCAAACAGCTTTCTTGCAAAGTCAAAGGGATCTTTGAAGAAACGATCTTGAGTCTTCTTCTTTTTGCTCTTTCTTCGCCTTGCTGATTCCACTTTGCTGAGAGCATTGTGTTTGGCCTTCAGATCTTTCCAGAGTTCCAGGAGCCCTTGCTTCTCGAATTCTGAGGCAGTTTTCATTCGCTTTTTAAGCTTCCTTTTCTCCCTCCGGATGCTCTCCATCTGTTGCTGTCTTCTGGATTTCTGGGGAGGCGTTTTTGTCTTTGGCTGCTTCACTCCTAAGTGTCCCTGCAGATAGAGTATATGATGTCTCCGTATGTGTCAAGTTTGTGTTCCAGTGTACTGTTCCCTATTAGCGCATTCAGCTTAAGGACAAGTTCCTCATCTAATTTCTCCCATTGTTCTTTTGCACCGGCAGGCGGCAAATTGAGTTTTCCACGTTTGGCGTTAAGAGCTTGTGCAAAATCCGCATCAGAACCGTCAGCGTGGATGTCCTTGGCACTATGGTTTAATTCCTGGCCTTGGTCATCCAACGTCTCACCTGCTATCGCAGTGCGCTGCTGCTGGTTCGTATGTGTCTTCAAACAGCCCATTTTTGTCCTGTGGATCTTCATGCCGCGTTTGGTGGTGAATCTCCTTCCACACGCACACGGAAATTCCAACTGGTCATTAATCATGGTCCGTTGTGCGTTTCCAGTCGTGATGGAGTCAGTGCCGATGGATTCATCATTCTCTCCCCCTTTCGGTGAATCCTGGGAGCATCTTTCATTTGAAAAACTCGTGGCATGTTATCAAAGGCAAGGTGGGAAGCCAACCCACAAAGCCCGCAGATCTAGTCTTTCCCAGTGTCCTTCGGTCTTTCCCGAATGTCCTCCGAACTATTCCCGGAAGTCAATGGACTGACCATGTGCAGGTAGAAAGAAACTCTAGGGAGAGCTAGACAACAGAAGGTCTTCAGAGAAGTAACCCCCTTTAGACAAGTGTTTCGGCCCTGAATTCCTTACACTCTCGGGGGGCCGGGCCACATCCAGGTACTCCTGGATGCCCTTCTGCTGTTGTCTTTTTTTTTTTTTTTTTTTTTTTTTTTTTCCCACGCCGGGGATCGAACCTGGGCGATTCTGCGCTTCAGAACTGCGGTACGCGGTTTTACCAATGTGCTAACGGGGCACACATCATCTGTAGGGAATTTAATCCTTATGAAGTTCACTTTTTTGGTTCCTCCTTGCCCAGATCCAGCTTGAGCTCCTTTCTGCTGCCTCTGCCATCGCTTTAAGGGCTCTAGTCCTCTTCTTCCCAGAAATGGCGAGTTGTTTCATGAGATCATAAGCGGAGGTGCCCACAAACCCTCTTGCCCCGACCTCTATGGCGAAGATTTTGACCCGCAGACCTGCTTTCTTCAGGGTGCTGGCAAGACCGGCGTATTTTTCGGTCTTGTAGATATGTGCTTCTTCCATTCTGCTTTCGTATGGCACAGTGAGTTCTATCAGAATCACTTGTTTCGAGGAGTCAGAGTGGAGAGCGATGTCTGGTCTCATGCCTGTCTTGCTGATGACATCAGGGTAATTTCTCCACTCTGGGAGGTCTGCTGTACACTCCCAGTCGACTGCTCCATCCAGAAGACCCTTTGGCAATGTGCTGGTTGTCATAGCACTTTCGGGCCAGACCTGTTTCCCTCCTGCTTTGTAGAACGTTGTCATAGCAATTGGTGCGTTTGGGGTCATGGTTTTTTCGCTAACCACATCTGTAATCACTTTCAGAACTTGGTTGTGCCTCCATGTATACCTTCCTTGGGCTAGCGCTACTTTGCAAGAGCTTAGGACATGTTCCACTGTTTGTTTCTTCTGACAGAGCGGACATGCTGGGTCGTCTGCTTTCCCCCATTTCACTAAGTTTGCATTCGAGGGGAGCAGGTCATATACAGATCTGAGGAGGAAGCTTATCCTTAGAGGAGCCATGTGCCACATATCGTTCCAACTGAGACTTCTTTGGAGTGCACTGTCCCATGTTGTCCATTGCCCCTGTTGACCTTGCTGGACTGCCTTCTGCACTCTTTTGACATCTTCTTCCTTCAACTCCTGTATGATCATGTCTCTTTTTTCCTTCCCTTTGGCTTTGGACCACCACTGCATTTTTGTTGCTCCCAGTCCCTGTCTGTTGGTTTGCGTGTGTCCAATTATTTCTTTGATGCTGAGGTTTCTCTTGGCATTGTTTACAGCCTCTTGGACTTTCCACTTTCTGCCAGTTCTCAGCTTTGGATGAACTGATCTCACGATATTGTCTTCCGATTCCTCCAGCATGCTCAACAGTCTTGCTTTTCCAACTTTGTATTCCTCCACTATGGATTTGAGAGGTAGCTTCAGCATTGCTTGACGACAGTAGAATGCAACATCAGTGAGACCAGGTGGGACACCGAGCCATTTTCTTGTGTATTTGTTGATTTTGGCTTCCATTGCTTCGACTGTGCTGGTGCAAATGTCATAGATTAGCAGTGGCCACAGCAGTTTTGGTATCAGCATGAACTGTAGACACCAGACTTTGTATTTGCCTGGCAGTCCGCAGTTATCTATTTTCTTCAGGCCTTCTTCTGCTGTTTGCTTGGTTTCACATCCCCTTTGTGTGTCTTTCAGGGAGTCATCATACCATCTTCCGAGACTTTTTACTGGCTCTTCTGTGACAGTGGGGATGGCTTGGTTGGCTACCATGAATTTGACTGAATCTGCCACTTTTCCTTTTCGCAGTGAGAGACTTCGGGATTTCTTAGGTTTGAACCTCATTCTTGAAGAGGCCACCAGCTCATCCAGCTGCTTTAAGATTCGGTGTGTCTCTTCCTCATCCGTGGACAAGGTAGGATTTATCCCAATTCAAAATAGGTAGGAAGTATTGGAAGCCTTTGCCATAATAAAGTTTAGTCCTGAAATATGTTCAGATCCAGTAATTAGTTCAGTTTTCCCCTTCAGTTTTCCCCTTCTGCTTCACGTAGTTTAAAATCTTTCCATCTTTCTGATGTAAACAATATATTGTTGACACATGTACTGAAGACACTGTCTTAAATGCCTTTTATTCTTTCGTTCTGCATAAAGACTTTCGGCCAAATTTTCATTTATATATCATCTTAATAAAATTTTCCTCATAGATTTCTTTTACTATTATTGCTTATTATCGCTATAATATTATTGTCCACATATTTTTCCGAAACACTGGTCTTTGCCATAATAGAGCACAACTTTAAGTATGTGTTGTTTACTTGTTAATTTCATTATCCTATTCAGTGTGGATTTGATCAGGAACGTCTTTTCTGTTGAAATATTGCCTTTGTGCCTACATTTCCTAGGCTTAAAGCCTCAACCAGACGATGAAGAGTGCCCATTTGTCTCTTGAGGAAAATCCCCGAAGAAAACTTAAAAATGTGAACATGCTACTTCTTCTTCATGAGTCTAGAACAACAAGCAGTTTCCACGAAGTTTATTTTTCTGAAAAACTAAACCAAACTCACGAAACGATTGTTGTTTGTTGACCTTGTCATCAAAAACTATAAACAAAAAAATTTACTTCCAGCGTCAAGATTCGACCAATGAATTCGAACCCTGCAGGTGAAAATTTCTTTACCGTTTTTATTTATCTATGTATCTATTTCAAAGTCGCTGCAGGATCGTTTTCAGTTGATCATGCAAGTCACTATAATTTGACAATTATGTTCTGTTAGAATGCATGGAAGTGTGATTCAAATCATCACTGTGTAAGCCTCTATTGACGTTATTAAATTTTCTTCAACAGACACTGATGGAAGATGCTGACAGATGCCGCAAGAGGATGGGTGCTGCATCTGCACTCATCAATGGTCTTTCAGGAGAAAGAGTCAGATGGACTGAACAGAGCAAAGAGTTCAAGGAGCAGATCAGCAGGCACGTGCTGCCACAAAAATGTTTACGATTTCATATATGTCGATATCATAGCTGGGGTATAGTGTTGAATGGTGTTATGTTCATATAGAATGATTTGATGAAGGGAATGGTCTGTCTTTCATGAAAACGTGATGAGTATTCATGTCGGCAAGGAGAGCTGTGTCTGTATTCCATCAACCCTCTTTCTCTCGGGCAATACATTTTTGATGAGCGTGTGTATTTAGTCCTCATTGGGCAGACGTTATGTTATTAAACAGTCTGCATATTCCGGCTTCAGTAGGCGAGCGTCCTGTTTTTTCTTATTTCTATAAACCATTGAATTCTGCATGAATTGCAGGATCTTTAACGGGCGCATTTTAATGTTCTGTGTGCGTGTACACGCGAAAGGGTTTCAGATACTAGCAGGTCTGCACATATGTTGACTTGGGAAATGGATAAATCTCTACGGTTCGCCCACCAAGTTGTACCTAGGCAATATCAAAACCAGCCATTCCGATTAGAAGTCCGTCATCCTAACTACGTGACTATCCTGCCCCTCCTGTGTCTACATGTCTGTGTGCCCATTGACGAGTGGTATATATCATCCCACATTTCATAGCTACAATCGACCCTTTTCAGGTTTGGACAACAGATCTAGAACAATGGAAAATTGCGAACATATGTCTGAAAACAATGTTAAGTCTCGTGCGAAGAAAAACTATCTCAAATAATGAATGTGCTGAGCATCACCATCTACATTGTGTGTTTTGTTTTATGTTTTTAGACTACTGAGTAGAATGCAGATGTAAATTTACATACGTACCAACAGTCGCCGTGGTGTAGTGGTTAGCGCAAAGGACTACCGACTGGAAGGTTGTGGGTTCGAATCCCCCCATCAGTCCCTTCAAAAATCATTTTGGGATTTTTCGTCTCTAACCGGCTCCTACCCAGAGTTGGGCGTGCTATGGCCTCATTGGGAAGACTGGGACCACACAGTCGAGTCTCATCCACTTTACGGATGCGTCATTGAGGGTGTTGCTCAAATCTTCTGACCAGCACCGCAGTTGTCTGTATCTCTCGGGCCTGGTTGACGCCAGGACATATTATCATAGTAAGCGTAGAGTACAGCCCTGTCACGTAGTCTCAAGCCTAGATGGAACTCCATAGCATCATGATTATCATCCTCATCGGCATCATCATCATCGCATTGTAAAAAGTGTTCCAGCTTCAGTGGCCATTAAGGCGGCATAGAAAATGGGACCCAAAAAAATTTACATACGTTTATTACTTATTATATATATATTTATTTCTGAGCTTGCAAACAGCGGTGCTGCTACTTAGAGCTTGAAGTCAGCAGATACATTGATGCAGGCTATACTTTTTTTGTGATGCGGATGGAACGAAATTTGACGTAAAGGTTCAGCGTCAAGGAAATTCAAGCCTTTCGTAATACCCTGTAGATGAAGATTCTTTTGACTTGACAGGTCTTTGTATCTTTCAAATCAGTAGGAAGTTTATACATGTGTTTTACTTTGTACAGGTTGATCGGTGATGTGTTATTGTGTACGGGATTTCTGTCCTATCTTGGTCCTTTTAACCAAGATTTTCGTCTCCTGTTAAACAAACGATGGTCAAAGGAGCTTCGAGACCGCAGGATTCCTTTCACACAGTCACTCAACATTGTTGACATGTTGGTTGAACCTACTACAGTGAGTACATTCTCTCTCTCTCTCTCTCTCTCTCTCTCTCTCTCTCTCTCTCTCTCTCTCTCTCTCTCTCTCTCTCTCCTCTCTCTCTCCCGTCTCTCTCTCTCTCTTTTTGTATCTCTTTCTGTCTGTCTGTCTTTCTCTCTGTCTGTCACTTTCACTCTCTGTCTCTCTGTGTCCCTCCCACTTTCTCTCTTTGAGTGTGTAAAATATTTACACCGCATCTTGGCTGCATTATGTGTCCACATTTATTTTACATACTGAATAAATTTTGAAAACTAGTATTGGATTTTATCCCCCCCCCCTCCTTTCTCTCTCTCTCTTTCATTTGGACCAGTAACATGGGACTCCCTCCCAATGTCTTTATGACAAAACAGTTGCCTGCTTACTTTCAAAAAGCACCCCAGAACACATCTGTTTCAAGAAACACAGCCAAATTTCATAAAGTGAAGCTTGTGGTTCTTCTAGATCCGGTCGTATTGCAGTTTGTTTATACGTGTGTGTATGTATGTGTGTCACACAGTGTGTGTGTGTGTGTGTGTGTGTACACGCGTGTTTGTGAGTTCCTTGTGTGTGAGTATATTCATGTGTGTGTGTACATATGCAAACTCCACACCGATAAATGATAAATTAAAAACATTCTTTTTGATTTTTTTTTTTTTTGATGAACTGTTTTATGCTGCATTGATGTATATTGTACTGGTGTGTGTATACGATTGCGTTTGTGCTGCACTGATGTATTGACATTGCAATCTTCCCCACTCCCCATCCCCCGTTTGTGCGTGTGCGTGCGTGCGTGCGTGCGTGTTGTGTGTGTGTGTGTGTGTGTGTGTGTGTGTGTGTGTGTGTGTGTTTTAAAATGTAACGAACGTTCTCTAACATGAACAATTTACGCGGTGTAAATGGACACTATCACTATCACTATTATCATTAGTATTGGTAATAGTATTATCATTATAAGTGGTCATTGTTATTGTTTGATTGTTACGAGAACGCTGTAACCACAAGCACAGGTGTAGTTTCTGTTTAGCGCTTGTTACAGAGGAAAAATTATGTTAAAGCTAGCATGTAGTGAGAACACTACCCCGAGTTATCATGTCGACAAAAAAGCGATCAACTGTTTGGGTAAAACTTAGGTTTTATTGCACCTGTTGTTTGCAGAGTCCGCCTGCACTGTGTTTACAAACTTATCTGCACTGTGTTTACAAACTATCAGTTTCAGAAAAGAAACGTAACATGCCCACAGAGCACTTTATTCATATGATATCTACCCAGATTTACGGATAATTACGTTAAAGTTACATTGATAAAGAAGATTAGGAAAAGACAAGCAACATACACAAGACATTTTATGAGGCAGGAGAACTTAGAGCACCTAGTCACAACAGGAAAGCTGGAGGGAAAAGAGCACCAGTTGGACCCAGGGAGAAAATATTGGACGGATTTGCAGAGTGGCTGAGGACAGTGAGGGTGGAAGATGTGCTTACATCGACAAGGGACACATTCGTATAGAGAGCCATGATCGCCAACTCCTGCGGCAGTGCACATGATGATGATGTTAAAGCGGAAGCACTTATAAATATATGACAATAAAAGAAAGACTCCGGAGTTTATTACATAGTTTCAAGAGTCTGAATATTATTGTTTGCATATATTGCAATTGCCACAAAATTGTACAATTTCCTCAGTGAGAATTGTTTATTATTTGCACACATCGCAGTTTCCACAAAGGTACCATTTTACGAGTCGGACTCACTGTCCGCATATATTTCGGTTTCGATGAAATGACAGTTTGATGAGTCAGTAGTTTATTGTTTGGAGTTGTCATAAAATACACATATTTATGAGCCATAATCTGGTGCTGTTTGCATATATTGGAGTTTTTACGAAATTACACAATTTCACGAATCAGTTTTGTTATTTTGGGTTATACTGCAGTTACCACAAAGCTACGCAATACCTTCCTCGATTCAGAATCCGTTCAGTTTTGCACCTATTGCAGTTTTCATGAAATTGTTCACTCTATTCATTTACTGACCTGTTGATGTGTGCATGCAGGTGGCTGAGTGGAATTTACAGGGTCTTCCCAACGATGAGCTGTCCACGCAGAACGGCATCATTGTCACGCAGGCTGCACGTTTCCCACTGCTTATCGATCCACAAGGACAGGGCAAAACCTGGATCAAGAATCGTGAGCAAAAAAATCAGATGATGGTGAGTTTTAGTCTGGTTGATGTCACGTATGCAAATTGATACACATTTACACATTTGTTATTCAGAACTGTCCAGTGGGGCAGTTTCATGGTATATCTTGGGTGATCTTAGTGCAGTTTTGTTTTGTGTCTTGTCTTTTGCATTTTAACTTTATTAAAACATATGATGTCTTAATGGCTGATGTGACGTATCTAGTGTGTTGGCTAATTACTAAGTGTTTATCACCTCACATTTTCAGCCTGAACCTCTAGCTAATGTTAGGGCTTGCAGCTGTGCGAAAATGAGAGTAGAATGCGTAAATCTGTCTCTGTCAATACATCGCCTCTCCATCAACAAGCCCTGTGCAATGGCGATGCACGGTAACTGAGCACCTCACAGACTCAGGTTGAACTCTTAAGGGACTCGGAGGAGGTCTGGCCCCGAGACGTGTGGCACGCAGGCCTATAAGCGTATAGACACGCCCTGGTGCCTGCCTGAGTAAATAGCACCACTGCCCTGTGGTTGTCTCGGGAGAGACCAAGGCAAAGGGAGTAAATCCTGACAGAAAATCACCTCTGCCTTGTAGTTGTCTCAGGAGAGACTATGGCTAAGGGAGAATCTGACAGAAATTCAGCCCCGACTGTCTAGTGGGTAGTCGTGGAAATGACAAAGGCTAGTGGAGAGCCCGTACAAAAACCTATGGAAGGAACGGGAAACCACCATCGTATTCTCCCAGGAACATCATGCCCAGACAGAAAAAAGAGAACGACATAAGTAGGGCCTCCACTGGAGTACCTGAGCAGGTGACACCAGACCGTCATCAGGCTACTGCGATTAGATTAAAAGATATAAGAAAGCAATTCTCAGAACGGAAAACTAGAAAATGTCAAGATGGACATGGAAAGATTGAACATCAATGTTTTAGGACTAGGACAGGTGAGATGGAAGGGAGCAGGCATGATAACATTGGACATGCAGAAAATTGTACTCTGGAGGGGACACACATGAAACAGGGATAGGCTTTATAATGGACTGTGTCAAGTCAAAGTCTACTGGGCTGTATCAGACCGCGTTTTTACTCGTTAGATTAGAGAGCAAGCCGTTTCATATCAACATTTATCTAGCATCCACATGTACTCATGAAGAAACTGACAACTTCTATGTAGAATTAGAGACAAACAGAGCTCAATGTAAACCACAAGACGTTACGATAATAATGGGAGATTTTGATACTAAAGTGGGACAGGAAAAAGTAGAAGACATAATTGGAAATCAAGGTTTTGGCACGCGAAATGAAAGTGGGGAAAATTTGTTGAGTGGGCCCAATTTAAGATTTCATAATAGGAAACACTTGGTTTGAGCAGCCTAAGGGAAGAAAATGGACATGGATGAAGCCAGGAGACAGCACAAGAAATCAGATTGATTACATCCTGATACATAAGATGTTTAGAAATTCTTTACTGATAACGGATCATATTGAACATTTCTTTTTTGACTGTTCTAAGATGTGTAATATTTGGAAATATGTTTCAGAAAAAAATGGAACACAGATTTTAATGTGAAGGTTGATGCACCAAAGGCACTGTTATGATTCCAAAGAAAGGATTTCCCACTGATACTGTAAAATATGTTAACCATTTAATCATTCTAGCAAAAATGTGCGTAGATATTTCCTACATATTTCATTGGGAATTAAAGCCGAATTGTTTGGTGTAGACGTGAAAAGACAAGAGGGGGAGAGAGAGAGAGAGTTGAGCATCCGTTATACTTACAAAGGAAAGCAAGACAACCTGATATTTGAACAAAGTGTGCTGAATGCCAGTTTTATAAACTAACCAGTAAACCATACATGTGTGACACAAGCTGTGGTGGCAACATGTCATTGTTGTTTTTATTTACCACTCAATACCACAACCAATGTGTGTGCGTGCGTGCGTGCGTGCGTGCGTGCGTGTGTGTGTGTGTGTGTGTGTGTGCGTGCGTGTGTGTGTGTGTGTGTGTGTGTGTGTGTGTGTGTGTTCAGGCAGCATGACTGTTTTCCTTTGCTTCCTTTCATGTGCTTTTGTATTTTTGGTCGAGGCGCCTGTTACCCCTGTCTGCATTCGTTTCAGACATGGACACAACCAGACTTTTTAGGAAAAAGAGAATAATCTTACTAACAGCAATACTTGAGTTGTTAATCTGTGACAAACATGAATGATGTCGCTCCTCTTTAATTTGAGAAACGTTTGTAATTTATTCACAGCAGACACCCAGCGTTACTTCGTCAATGATTTCATATTCAGGTGGCTTTCTAACGGCCCCACTCCTTACATGCCCCCTTTATACCTTTAGCCTACCCTATACACAAGGCAATTCAATTCTGCTTAAGATCAAGTAGAAGTACGTTGGTACAGAACAATGTTCTTTGGATGTTCTGAATACTGTAACGTTGCAAACTGTAATAAGCATTAATATCACTATAGTCCTAGCAACATCTCTTGTTGTGGGTTTAGATATTATTTCTTACACTGTGTTAAGAATTATAAGAAAAAAATCCCGCAAGTGTTGCGTCCTTTCTTTGTAGTCTGTCCGTATGCAGCAAAGATGGTGTCGTCAGCTCTTCCCAGTTGTTCCTGTCATTGTTTTGGACATAGTTATTGTTTTTGTTCTAGCTGTTGCTCTAAGGTGCCCACTGTTTCATGATGAAAACATTGTTTCAGCTGACAAACCTGAACCACAAGTACTTCCGAACCCACCTGGAAGATGCTTTAGGCCAAGGACGTCCCTTAATGATAGAGGACATAAGCGAAGAGCTTGATCCAGCGCTGGATAACGTCCTTGAGAAAAATTACATAAAGAGCGGCTCATCCTTTAAAGTGAAGGTGGGGGATAAAGAGTGTGACGTGATGAAGGGTTTTCGGTTGTATGTTACCACCAAATTGCCCAACCCATCCTACACTCCTGAGATCTCGGCCAGAACTTCCATCATTGATTTCACCGTCACCATGAAAGGTCTGGAGGACCAGCTGTTGGGACGTGTCATTATCACAGAAAAAGCCGTGAGTGGAATTTCTCTTTTGTGTCCTTGTACTTGTTGTATATGTATGACAAACTGTGCCAATGTTGTGATTAGATGTGTCTAAACGTTAGCATGATTACTCCTTGTGTATGTCCAGCCATATTTCCAGCTGGCAAGGAATTAAGTTGTCTCATAAGTTTGTCGATTGATTCTGTAATTATCGTTTCTGAACAATACAGTGTTTAGTAAGTTGACATAAATAAAGTGAGTTCGTATGTTCAGTCAATATACTGTTCTGATTTTTATACTTGTAACATGTAAGGTGATAAATCATATAAAAAGACAAATAACAATAATGATAATTATTTCACTTACATAATGCAAGCTGTCGATGTCAAAAGTCAGCTCGCTGCACTTTACAGAAATAGAACAAACAGTGCGTATCCAACACACACACACACACACACACACACACACACACACACACACACATACATACACACACACACACACACACACACACACACACACACACACACACACACACAAACATATACGCACACAGGATTCTGAGCTAGGGTACACTCAACTGCTAGGCGTGAGACCCTCTCTAACACACACACACACACACACAGAGGAATCTGAACGAGAGTACACTCAACATGTCAGGCGTATGACCCTTGACCTAAGTAGTCATCCTCTCTCTGTGTCGCCAGTACACACACACACACACACACACACACACACACACACACACACACACACACACACACACACACACACACCACACACACACACACACACACACACACACACACACACACACACACACACACACACACACACACACACACACACACACACACACATGTTCGTATAACGTAATGTTATTGCACAGCAACTTCATTCATCAATGTTATTTTAGGAACTGGAGCAAGAAAGAGTCACATTGATGGAAGAAGTGACCGCCAACAAGAAGAAGATGAAGGAGCTTGAGGACAACCTGCTTTATCGTCTGACGTCCACACAGGTCAGACTCTTCCATTGCTTGTTTTCTTTGTACACTGCTTAGGAAGTGCGTAATAGAGTGCATTAAACTGCTGTTTCATCAAATGAAACAGGTAAGACATTTCCACGGCTGTCTTCTATCATTTATAGTTTGATAAATTTAATTTCCAAAAATCAACCATGCGTACGAAAAGAGTCAAAGAAATGGTTATTTTGAAAATTGCCATTTATTGGGTAGCATATCATGTCATTTGTGTACGCAGTATTAAGAAACGATGTAATGCCCT
Organism: Monoplex corrugatus; assembly: GCA_030674185.1. Taxonomy (NCBI): domain Eukaryota; kingdom Metazoa; phylum Mollusca; class Gastropoda; order Littorinimorpha; family Ranellidae; genus Monoplex; species Monoplex corrugatus. The sequence goes on along the minus strand of JAPXFY010000014.1, from coordinate 13,013,136 downwards.
GAGTTGTGTTTGTGAATATCATTTGATAAATTCGTTGGCTGTCAGGATCACAACGATAAGATTATTGAACACAAACAGCTTTTAGTTGTCCTTCTGATGGTCAGCACATTTGGAGTCTGGGCAGACGTCATGTATCACAAAATATGAGACATTTATTTGTCACAAACTGGTTTCAGTTTCAGTTTTTCAAAATGACATCTCGTAATGAATTCCATATGCACTAACGTCACGGGTGCCACGTGTATAGTGATCATGGCACAAGCCTTAAGCCTGCACATAAACCCATGAGCTGGCCAGGTCCTGAGGCCCTACCTAGACTATGTTTTACTTAGTCTATATTTTATAATTATACTGGTATTTTATCAGACTATACTGGAATAATCTTGGTTACATGTAAATGACATGAGTATGTATCTTACCTTCAAAAAAAGAACATATATATATATATATATAATGTAAATAAATAAACAATTTAAGGTCTGACTCACAACACAACTAGCTATTCTGTATGAACTCGTCTCATATGACAAAACCCGACCCCCCTAGTCAGTGCCAAATGCTCAGCCATCTATCATAGGTAGAAAGAAACTCTAGGGAGAGCTAGACAACAGAAGGTCTTCAGAGAAGTAACCCCCTTTAGACAAGTGTTTCGGCCCTGAATTCCTTACACTCTCGGGGGGCCGGGCCACATCCAGGTCATGACTCCTGGATGCCCTTCTGCTGTTGTCTATTTTTTTTTTTTTTTTTTTTTTTCCCACGCCGGGGATCGAACCTGGGCGATTCGCTTCAGAACTGCGGTACGCGGTTTTACCAATGTGCTAACGGGGCACACATCATCTGTAGGGAATTTAATCCTTATGAAGTTCACTTTTTTGGTTCCTCCTTGCCCAGATCCAGCTTGAGCTCCTTTCTGCTGCCTCTGCCATCGCTTTAAGGGCTCTAGTCCTCTTCTTCCCAGAAATGGCGAGTTGTTTCATGAGATCATAAGCGGAGGTGCCCACAAACCCTCTTGCCCCGACCTCTATGGCGAAGATTTTGACCCGCAGACCTGCTTTCTTCAGGGTGCTGGCAAGACCGGCGTATTTTTCGGTCTTGTAGATATGTGCTTCTTCCATTCTGCTTTCGTATGGCACAGTGAGTTCTATCAGAATCACTTGTTTCGAGGAGTCAGAGTGGAGAGCGATGTCTGGTCTCATGCCTGTCTTGCTGATGACATCTGGGTAATTTCTCCACTCTGGGAGGTCTGCTGTACACTCCCAGTCGACTGCTCCATCCAGAAGACCCTTTGGCAATGTGCTGGTTGTCATAGCCCTTTCGGGCCAGACCTGTTTCCCTCCTGCTTTGTAGAACGTTGTCATAGCAATTGGTGCGTTTGGGGTCATGGTTTTTTCGCTAACCACATCTGTGATCACTTTCAGAACTTGGTTGTGCCTCCATGTATACCTTCCTTGGGCTAGCGCTACTTTGCAAGAGCTTAGGACATGTTCCACTGTTTGTTTCTTCTGACAGAGCGGACATGCTGGGTCGTCTGCTTTCCCCCATTTCACTAAGTTTGCATTCGAGGGGAGCAGGTCATATACAGATCTGAGGAGGAAGCTTATCCTTAGAGGAGCCATGTGCCACATATCGTTCCAGCTGAGACTTCTTTGGAGTGCACTGTCCCATGTTGTCCATTGCCCCTGTTGACCTTGCTGGACTGCCTTCTGCACTCTTTTGACATCTTCTTCTTCCTTCAACTCCTGTATGATCATGTCTCTTTTTTCCTTCCCTTTGGCTTTGGACCACCACTGCATTTTTGTTGCTCCCAGTCCCTGTCTGTTGGTTTGCGTGTGTCCAATTATTTCTTTGATGCTGAGGTTTCTCTTGGCATTGTTTACAGCCTCTTGGACTTTCCACTTTCTGCCAGTTCTCAGCTTTGGATGAACTGCTCTCACGATATTATAGGTGAAGTCAATATTTTCTTAATCATCGATAGGTAGGTAAGAAAGTAAGTAGGTAGGTAAGCAAGCAAGTAAGTAAGCAAGCAGGTAAGCAAGCAAGCAAGCGAGTGAGTGAGTTAGTGAATCAGAAGTAAGTAGGTGAATAGATAACTACAAAATAAAGGAGTATGTAGATAAATAAACAAGTAAGAGATGAAAATAGCAATAACAGTAAATACATGCATATATCCACATGCCCGCACACAGACATATACACATACATTCATACATACTCGCCCATATCGACACAGCATGATGGCCAACAACAACAGCAGCAGCAACAACAACAACAACAACGACACCAGCAAAGAGGAGACACCTATATATACATACTATGACAAACTTACAGACATATCTGGATAACAATCAACAAACAGCCCACAAACACACACACAGACGGTTTGGCCAACTTGCTTGTTCTTCAGATGTCTGTTTATTTTCTTCACAAATATTTTCCATTCCACGCTGTAACAGTCTTTGCAGTGTTACTTTTGAAATGTTGGTCTGATTAATGAGAGGTCTTGTTTTTCCTTTCATAGTGGATTTCCGGCCACTTCCTCTATCTATTCCTTTTTGGGTTTGACGTTCGATGATATGATGGCTTACATTTTGTTCACGAAGATATGATTTGAAGTGTCTGAGGACCTCAGACTTTCCCAGATGGAGAATTTCTGTTGTAGTGGCATTTCCTGCAAGTTTATAGGCCCGTTCATTTCCCTTAACACCAGCGTGTCTAGGGCAATAGATCCACGTGAGACTTTTTAGGTTGATACTATTCATTGCTGTGTGCCATTCTGGGGTCCCTACTCCAATTTGCACTTTTTGAAGTAGAAAAACTGTGCAACAAAGATGCACATAGTCTTGCCACAAACATATTTGAAGAACTCACTACCATAAATGAATAGTTAGTGGCGACTTACCTTGCTCACAGATCACGTTTCAGTTGACATACCAGAAACGTAAATGCCCATTTCTTCTGTTCATAGCAGCTGATGTGGTTACTGAAATGTTTAGTAGATGTCACATTGATCATTTTTACTCAACTTTTTATGGAGCAATCTGTAATATTTAAAAAAAAAAAGAATTTTTGGCAGTGTTAAATGGTATAATAGTGATACAAAAGCAGTGACCAAACGACGATGTAGCGAGGACTATCAGCCAGATGTACGTTCGTAGCTACTCAATATATGTAGTATTTCGGTATGTTTTTACATGGACCTGTGTTGTAAAAGACTCCTGTTGTTTAGGGACTCTTTTACTGATTCAGACAGTATGGGCATAATGTGTGGTTTACAGCATGCGTTTTTGAGTGTATCATCTGGATTGCAACCTGTTTCAGAATGTTATGTTACAAAGCCGTTTACGCACTTCGGTATGGTTAATCTCCTCCCATCCTAAAAGGGCGCACGCGCGCACACACACACACACACACACACACACGCACATGCACATGCACACACGCACGTACGCACACATGCACGCACACATACACACACACACATGCACGCACACATACACATACACACACATGCACACACGCCCGCACGTGAATCGCCCTTTCTTTTCCAAATAATATGCCTTAAGTTTGAATGCAGGGTTCCCTAGTAGATGACGAGGACCTGATCAATGTCCTAGCCGTCACCAAAGTCACTGCCCAAGATGTCAGTCAGAAGCTGGTGATTGCTGCGGAAACAGAGATCAAGATTAACACAGCGCGTGAGGAGTTCCGTCCTGTAGCCACACGGGGCAGTATCCTGTATTTCCTGATCGTGGAGATGAGTCTGGTGAACCCCATGTATCAGACTTCCCTCAAACAGTTCCTGCAGCTCTTTGACAGATCCATGGCCAGGTGAGTCCATTATTTGCACATTGTAATGATCGTTCGAAAAGGAAAACAGCAACAAATAAAAACACCAGAAAACAAACAAAACAAACACACAAAGTAAACAAACAAAAGTTAAAATACAATCAGCACAGATGTCTGCTACAGAGTGTCATTCAAGTGATCAGAAATGCCTGTTCCTAAGAATGATGTACTCTGTTTCTGTTTCAGAAGAACAAGAAGATTTTGTGGCGTGCTTTTTTTGATTTGCATTTGTTTCAGCGTTGTGTAAAACCGCATGGCCAGTACTAAAAACATTTTTGTTCAATGTAGTGTCAACTTTTTTTCGTGTTTTGGCTGGCCATAATGAGGAAAGGGGATTTAAAATACCTGGTCACAACAGGAAAGCTGGAGTGAAAGAGAACACCAGGTGGACCCAGGGAGAAAATATTGGACGGACTTGCAGGGTGGCTGAAGACAGAGAGGGTAGGAGATGTACTTGCAGCGACAGGGGATAGATTCATGTGAAGGACCATGATCGCCAACGCCATGCGGCAGTGCACATGATGATGATGAATGTAAACTTAGTAGGTGCATTTTCACATTGTTAAAAAAAAGGGAGATTGAAAGAGGAAATTGAATGAATGCAATTGGCACATTAGACGATATCATGTTTTGATCTTGTGTGACAATCTGTGAGCACAATTTTCTCAGCATGCGTAGATGATTCGTTATCATAACCGGATCACAGATTTAGTGCAGTGGGACCTGTGCACTTCACGTGACCATTTACATACTGTTTAGATGTGGATGGATTCCAGATAAAATGTATGCATGTAGAGTGTATACTACTCTATTTTCAAGATCAGAAATATTTTCAAGGTCAGATATACACAGAAAATGCCTGAAAGCACAGACAGATTTTGATATAGCTGGACTATATGTTAGGAGAAGGGGGGCGGCTTCGTCTTGAACTTATCATACCATGTCCATTAGTCATTATTACCTATATCACCTACACGTATGTATGCACCATTGTTTTTGTTGTTCACACTTACTTTGTCGTAGCGCTGTCGCCGTAACCCGGCCTCATCAGCGACTAACTGTGTTACTGCTGAGAGGGAAGCGAGGCAGCCGTGAGCGAAACTCGTATCCGTTTGTTGTGTCCAAACTCGAGTTTGGAATTCATGAGTTTCGCTCTTGGTTCATAGTTGTCGATGTTAACAGCCTCGCTCACCTGTCTTTACGCACTTCCCTCTCAGCAGTACCACAGTCAATAATGACTAATGGATTTAGTAAAACCTACGTGGCGGACTGCTATAATTTGTCAAAATGGTATCATACCATGTATTAAAATAGTTACTTGGGAGGGGGGAGGGAAAGTAGACTGTGGGGAAATAAATTTACAATCATTTGGTTTGTGCATTAGTTATGGAATTTCGGACTTCGTACTTTCTTTAAGAGGGATTCATTGCACTCGGATAATTCCACATGAACTCCAACCAAATCTGCCAGTAGTTATCTAACAAACTTTCGGAGACTGCGCAAAACCCTGTTCGCTGACAAGGTCTTCAAATGGGAAGGGAGGGAGATGGCCCTTTGAAAACACAGCTGACACCGTCAGAATGATGGAAACATTAAGTTGGGCAGAGGCAGGCCAGTTTTTAATGTTTTAGGCTGGGATTGAACTCGAGATATCAGATCCCAGTCCACGACTTTATGATCAGAACCAACCAGCCCGTATTAGTTATGGGTGTTGGGATAAAGCACCTGTCTTAGGAAACCAGAGGTCTGAGACAGCAGAAGTTCTGAACCTGACTGCTCCGAATTTTCTGCCCCCTCCATTAGATCTTGATTGGTGAATTGGGTGTTAGTCTTTGAGACCATAAAATGTCTTGGGTGCAGCATGCACATTGGGCACGTTTAAAGATCCTGTTGCAATAAAAGAACTGTCACTGGTAAAATTCTGCAGAAAATCCACTTCCACAGGTTAAAAAAAAAAGAACACACATGTAGATAAAAGAAAAAAATTGGGCGGCTATGTATTATGGTGATGTGCATTACCCATGTTTAGCAACCGGCATATCACCACACATAACACAAAATCCAATCCTATCCACTCGGTATACTGCTCAGTGTAGTCAGTAAGCGAACGTTGTTAATGATGATGTTGTGTGATTGTTGCACCTGCTTTAATACTGACTGTGAATTTTTCCCAGATCTCATAAGTCTCCAATCCCGCAGAAACGAATCCAGAACATCATCGACTACATGACCTACGAAGTGTTTAAGTATGCTGTGAGGGGCTTGTATGAAGCAGATAAACTGACCTTCACACTGCTTTTGGCCTTGAAGATTGACCTACAAGGAGGAAAAATCAAGCACGAAGAGTTCATGACTCTCATTAAAGGCACGTTATGTCTATGAGTATGAGAAAATACACACTTACCCGCAAGCATTACCACACATGGGGGCACACATTCACATGTATGCACGCACGCACACATGCATGCACGCACACACACCTTCACACGCCCACAATCCCTCCTCCCTCCAGACACATACACGCCACAAAGTAAAGCCGACAATTTCTCAGGCTTGTTTTTTTTTTCACTCTAATCTCTTGACCAGCGTGTTCATTTAGGAGACTTTACGTTGCGTGGCAGCAGACAGGCTCCTCCGTCTCTGTTTCTGGGGGAAAACAATGAGCATTTCAAGCATACTGAAAGTGAGAATGGTCAAGCCTTTGACAGTTGCCAGCCAACTCTTTCTGTGGCAGCTTCAGTGATGGTCTTCGTTCTTGGTGCCCTGAAGGGTGGTCTTGGTATGTGATCAATTTTGCGGATGATGTCACTAAACTGTGTAAGCCTGCGTCATTTCACAATTGCCAGAAGCGCTCCTTGTGGGCTCACAAAGTCGTCGATCTTGTTCCCTGCATTCTCACTGGTCATTACTTTCGAGGAAGGACATTCGAAGTAGTTTCCTCAGATATTTGGTCTAAAAGGCCTTAAATCTCTTCTCTAAGTCGGGCAGCAGCGGAAGACGGTGAAGATTACAGTTGACTAGTATAGTCTGTATTTGGTGGTGAAGCTGATGATGTAAGACAACAAGTGACTGGTATGGTATGTACTTGGTGGTGAAGCTGTTGGTGTTGCTCTCCAGACTTCGTGTAGTCCGGCCATTTGATGCCATTGCCATTGCTATTGCCATCCTGATGCGTATTTCTGCTGTGCCGTTGCTGATGCACGTGAAACTAAAAGTATATCAACTCGGATAGTGGGGAAAACTACGTCATTTCATAGTTGCCAGAAGCGCACGCGTACTGCTTGTAGGTATATGCTATGCTTTGTTTCTGTAAGCACATTTCATTTTCAGGACACACACACACACACACACACACACACACACACACACACACACACACACACACACACACACACACACACACACACACACACACACACACACACAAAATCTATGAACTGTTATTATGATACAAAAATAGGGGAGATCCGTTTTCACTTGACTCATTCTTTCATACACTCACGGCTTAGCAGGAGTGTACTTTGTGCACACATAGCTACATATTTGGATTTTTGTCACCACACAACCACACACCACACTGTATTTTTTTCCCCATCAAATATATACTGTGATATGCAGAAATTGATGTTATTTTAACCGAAGCCAAACATATTGGACAACCATGAGACAGCTTACAGTAGGTGTTTCAGTAAAACGTATCTGCAGTAAGCACTGTTTAGGTCATTTTAATTTTGTTCCAAGGAAATTGCTTTCAGCTGTAATAAATATCCAGTGATGATGTAACTACTTTTACATAAATGTGAACGTTTTATTAAGTGTGAACTTTGGTTGTTTCACTGCAGGCGGTGCTGCTCTAGATCTCAATACTGTGCAAGCTAAACCTGCGAAGTGGATTGTTGACCTAACGTGGCTGAATTTGGTGGAGTTGAGTAATCTGCACCAGTTCTCTGGGATTCTAGATCAGGTCTGTCGGTTTTGTGTGTGTGTGTTGAGACGTTTTCCTGTAGCATGACTCACTGACTCTTCATCATGAATGGACAAGCTTCTAAACCAATTTAAAAAAAACAAATCAACACTTCTGTGTGATTCTACATTATATATTCGCCATCAGTCAATTACAGGGACATGATTAAACGTTTATATTTCCCATATATGGTATTGCATATGTCAGAAAAGTACTTCGCTTGGGTTATCAAGCAGGTGTGGGTTGTTGATTCTATAGTATTCTTCTTCAAAGGATGTGCAGCTTCTAAGCTGAAAGAGCATGGGGGAATTTTGTCTACTTGCTGAATGGCTGTGCTTTTTCAAAGCAGAATGGAAAGCGGCCAATTAGTCTGCGGCCAAGGTCACAATATCCCAGCCTCCCTTCACCTCCTGTCAAAAAAACAACAACTAATTGAACAGAAAAAAGAAATTTTCTTTCATAAATGAATCCAAAATTCTGTGTTGAATGCCTTGTTATAATATTATGTGTATTTTTTTCATTGAAATACTGTGATCAGATACTGATATGTTTTCAGAATGTGTAACGATTTTTTTTTCAGGTGACTCGAAATGATAAATTCTGGAAGCAGTGGTTTGACAAGGATGCTCCAGAAGAGGAAGTCATTCCTGATGGCTACAACAACTCCTTAGATGTTTTCCGTCGCCTGTTGCTCGTGCGCTCATGGTGTCCTGACCGCACACTGCCGCAAGCCAAAAAGTACATTGCTGATACTCTAGGCCAGACGTATGCTGAAGGCGTGATCCTGGATTTGGAGAAACTTGTGAAAGAGAGCGATCCACGCACACCTCTTGTGTGTCTTCTGTCCCTAGGCGCAGACCCCACTATTAACATTGAGAACCTGGCAAAAAAACTCCATTTAGGTATACAGCTAGTGTGATATTTATCGTATTGTATTCTGTATTACATTGCATTGTATTACATTGTATTGTATTGCATTGCATTGCTTTGCGTTACATTGTATTATATCATATTACATCGTATTGTATTGTATTGTACTATACTGTACCATTGTATTGTATTGTATTGTATTGTACTGTATTGTGTTTATTGTATTGTGTTAATTAATGTTTCCAGTTTCAGTTTCAGATTGCTCAGGGTACCGTCTCTGTGTTCGGAATTGATTCCACATGTACTAACTGTAAATGCCATGCAATGGAAAAAGATTCAAATGATCTTGGCATAAGCAATAAGCCTGCACATAAACCTCACGTGCTAGCAAGGTTTTGAGGTTCTATTGAACATATGGGCTCTCTGACTGTTGTCTGTATTGACGTCATTGTATTATTGAAACAAACTTACACTGTCTGTAATGCCCCATGAAGCCCCCCAATCACACACAAAATACCATGAACGTTTTAAATTTAGCATAAAACCTCTAAAATGTCAATTTGCAAGAATCACGGCTTCTGGATCATCCGTGTTTCGGCTAGGTCCCGAGTCTCCACGCATCACACAGACTGCATCTTCACACAAAGCATCATGCTCTAGGCCATCCGCTCATTGTAAGGGAAAAAAAGACTGTAACATCTAAGCCGAAACATGTCCCCAAACCAGCAATCTATTTCAACAGATGATCTCAGTTACTCCATAGAAGCCACCGAAGAATATCATCAACCCGACAACACAGCGCATCTCCCATGGCTAGTCTACTAGAGCTGGACACACATCCCACTACACCCAAAAAAAAAAAAAAAAGTTTCTCAGTCCATCTCTTCCATCCCTCTTGATAGAGCAAGGCAAACATACCATGGTGATCTTCATAAAACAACATACAGCCAAATGAAACAAAAATTGGTGTGTGTGGGTAAAGCATTTCAGGTCCACTAGTACGATGGTCCAATGGTCTGCACGACCACAACATAGAACCCATCTGTAGACAACATGATCCACTTTCCCTCACCTCACCTCACCTCACTCACCTGTCTTACCTGTCAGCGTCACCGGGTTGGTGTTGGCCGCTGCACACTCGGACACCACCATCTCCCTCCAGGCCGCTCTGTTTGGAATTTTGTGGACAATTTCTTGAATATTTAGGCCACTCGTGTTGGTTATGTTCTCCATGTTGAGATTGGAGGTCTGCCTTTCTTCCTTTTTGCCACGGGTTTTCCTTGCCACTTTCCCTATTCACTCCCAAAAGGAGTCTATAGCTTACAATCACCCCACTGCCCACATCTCATCCTCCACTCGCTCATCCACCATCCTATTGTACCGGTGTCTTCTCAAGTGTCTATGTTCATACACGTATGTCTGATTTCCGCTCCCCTTCATACCTTTCTTTGTTGTATACATTGAATGCTGCATTCTAACAGTCATTCAGTATTTATGCTTACGTGTGCGCGCACGCACACTGACACACTCACAAGCACATGTGCATAAATTCACATATGCACACACACACACAGCACATGCACACAAACGCACGCATAGTTCACGCACACACATTCTCACTCAAACACAACACACACACACCCATACACACGTAAACACACACACATAAACACACACACACACACACACACACGTGCACGCGCGCGCGTAAACACACACAGGACCATAATTTTTTCCTCTTATCCTGTATCGCTCGTTGAATTGAATTCATGTCCCTTCGGAAGGCCCCGTCAAGTTTCATTGTAACTCCAAAGTTCAGTTTTACAAACACTGAAATCTATGACGAGATAGCGGTAGAATGTTTGTATTCTGCAGTGAACAGATTATAACGAGCTGCTGTCAGATCTTTGCCAGTTACTGTATCTTTGTTTTTTAATTTTTGTTTTTATTTGTAATGATATCATTTCTGATTTTTCTGTCGAAAAATCTAACAAGGATAGCTCTGACATTTTGTCCATTGCGATGGCCTGTTCTGTGGGCCACCTCGATATCAGTCAGAGAAGTGGCGACACCGATATCCTGGCTGAAAACACGGCACGTTTTTATAATACAATCGTTCTTCTCTTCCCCTCTACCTCTAGAACCTATAAACTCTAACATTCCACTTCCGAGAATTCGCTTGGCTGTCACAGAATCAGACGGCTAATAATAGATGGACTTTATGAACTTGAGAAAAGTATAATTTGATCCCTTAATTGTGGACATGCCAGAAAAAAATTGTCGTGAGTCCCCTTTTCTCCTTTTTTCTTTCAAGCAGCAAATCAGATTGAATATGCCGGCTATCTAATAAGATGTATGAAGGTCTCAGATGTGTGCTGTCTGTATAGCAAAGATTTCTGCATTGTTTTTCTTCATTGATCGTCATAGTAAATTTTGTTTTAGTTTATTCTTTTCTTTCCTTCATTTTTGTTAGTATGTTGTTGTTTTTTCAAATACAACTTGACGAAAATACACGTGAGTTTATTCTCCTTGTCTGTTTGCATTCTATAGCGTGATAAGTTTCAATTCAGTTTCTTGTGGAATGTGTTTTTACATATAATATTGTTTTCTACGAAGTGTTTGACACGTGCATTATATTTATTGTCCACGTAAAAAACACCTTGTATTTATTACCAATCTGCAGCATGTGCCCTGATGTTTAACATTGTGTTCTTGTGTGCAGAATGCCGCAGCATTTCAATGGGTCAGGGTCAGGAAGTGCACGCCCGGCGTATCATGACCAGCTGCTTTGCGGAAGGCGAATGGATGTTGCTTCAGAACTGTCACCTGTCCCTGGATTACATTGTTGAAGTCCTGGACACTATCTTGGAAACAGAGACCATCAGAGATGAGTTCCGTCTCTGGGTGACAACAGAGGAACATAAAAAATTCTCCATCAACTTTTTGCAGGTATGTTGTGCTTTTCCATATTAGCTAGCGGTTTGGAGTTTGATCAAGAGGGATTCACCGCACTCGGATAGTTCTATATGCCCTCCACCCAGTTCTGCCAGCAGCTGCTGGGAGACTCCCTGATTCTGCGCAAAAGCCTATATGTTGGCAAGGGCTTGAAATGGGGAAAGGAGGAAAAGTACCCACGAAAAACTAGATTAGCTAGGAAATGGTTGTGATAATGACTGAAAGTTTATTGGCAGGTATGTAGAAATAGTAGTACAGATCTTCATCTTTATTTGCTTCCCTTTCCTTTCGTTTACTTATGTACAAAGCGGTCTCTTTTGGAGTTGGTATTACAAACTCTTGACTCGGTCACAGAGCATTTTGAAGATGTGTATGGTTTCTGAGCTAGTCACCTAAATGCACGAATGCTGGCAATGCCCACTATCAAACAACGCAGCAGTGAACGACTATCAGCAAATCAGGGTTAGGCCACACCAATCTGTCTTTGTTCAAAGGCGTATTTCCCCCGTAATTAGCCAGCCTTATGATCCTCTCTCTGCACTCAGGCGTCTGTCTCTATGCAGAACTGTTGCACCTCGCCGTAACACTGAGACCTTGTGGGCAGTGTCCAACAGTGCTCCATCTTTGCAGTGAAGCAACTCCCACTTGCAGCTTGCATATGTTCTCCAGCGTCAGTGGTAGCAAGTCTGCGATTGTTCGTTGTCTGCTTTGTGATGGTATGTTGTGAGTTGGTGGGACGCATTGGGAGATGCCCTCCTGCATTAGAGCGCTGCATGGACTCCGGATACAAGTTTTCATGGTGTTATAGAAGAATTCAACCTCAGGAACTGAACCCTTTGAAGGGAGGATAAGAGAGGCTTTGACAGTCATATAAGGAAGTCAATTATTTCAGTCGAAATGTGGTTGTAGATTGCTCTCAGAATGCAATCAGATAGCACATACATGTTATATATAAGATGTCTGTGGCAGATACTGCAGCTGGGTTGTGTTACACTGGATGTTGAACGTTGTTCGTGCATGTGGTGACTAGTGCAGGATTAGACATAGTGTGTGTGTTGTCTTTTGTTTTTCTCTGTTACAGAAGCAAGAAATGCAAGAGTTACTCGGTAGATGCTGGAGAAATCATGTTATCCAACTCCTTTAAAAAATGGATTCTCTGTTTAGAAATAATAAATGGATTCTCTTTGATGAAAGACGCTTTGGAGATCATGCAGTAGAACCCGTCTATCAAGAAAAGATATGAATACGACCTATAAACAAAGTAGCATACAAGGATGGAAATAACCAAAAACTGCGCAAGACAACGAGCCTTCTCTGTTTCTGGTCCACTCTCCTGGAACAAACTTCCTCTCTCAGTCCGTCAGCAACCTACTTTTGCCTCCTTCAAGTCCGCTCTCAAAACTCACCTTTTCTCCTCTGCATAAAATCCTAACCTCACTCAACCCCCCTCTGCAGCCTGTCTCCGCTCGGAGGGGAATCACTTTGTTTTAATATATAATTGTATATGATGTGCTCTCTGTGGTTTTCCATTGGTTTTATTCTTGCTTTTATTGCTTTTATTCTTTTCTCCCCATTTGTGGCCATGCGTGTGTGTGTGTATGTGTGTGTGTGTGTGTGTGTGCGTGTGTGCGCGTGCGCGCGCGCGCGTGTGTGTGTATGTGCGCGTGTGTGTGTGTGCGCGTGTGTGCGCGCGCGCGCGCGTGTGTGCGTGTGTGTCTTTTCGGCGCTTGGATTTGATTTTGTCGAGATTTGCGCTATATAAATATTGTAATTATTATGTATGCATGTGCGTACGTATGTATGTATGTATGTATGTATACGCTTAGATTTATGTATGTATGTATGCATGTATACGCTCAGCTTAGATTTATGTATGTAAGTATGTAAGCATGTATGTATGCATGTATACGCTCATATGTATGTAGGTATGTATGCATGTATACGCTCAGCGCTTAGATTTGATTTTGTCAAGATTTTGCGCTATATAAATAAAATATATTATATAACAATGAATCATGTGTAATTGAGGTCATAAAAGGAAAAGTAATATATCACAGTTTAGATGCTACCGTTCTTTGTCCCTCCTCAGTATTTCTATACATAAGTTGCTTTGTTGCGTGGTGCAGTCTGCAATCAAGTTCACCAACGAACCACCCCAAGGCGTGAAAGCTGGCTTGAAACGAACATACGCCGCGATCACACAGGATTTCCTGGACTATTCCAACCTTCCACAATGGAAACCCATGCTGTACGGTGTGGGCGTTCTTCATACTGTGGTGCAGGAACGCCGCAAGTTTGGTCCTCTGGGCTGGAACATCCCTTATGAATTCAATGCTGCTGATTACAATGCCAGCGTTCAGTTTGTGCAAAACCACCTGGATGACATGGACATCAAAAAGGTCGGTTTGTAAGTCTCCATCTTACTTAATTCTGTGGTTCAACTGCAATATACCCTCTTGTTTATTTTGTTTGCAACCTTTTGGCAGAGGAGAAACCTCAAATACACACTACGATTAAGATATATACATATATATTGTTTCTTCCTCTGCGTCCTTTTCACATGAGTGCTTTTGCATTGCTTTGTTTGTTATCCAGTAGGACAAGTCGAGCTGCACTCTTGAATTCATTGGAGTTTGGATAGATTATCATCATAAAATCTAGCTAAGAGAGAGTTACAGTAGTCTAGTCTGGATAGAATGAAAGATACACACAACTTGCGTGCGGCATCAGCAGAGAGAAATAGGCAGATTTTGTTTATTCTGCGTAGTTGGACATACAGGATTTTGCTCAGGTAGTTAACATAAACGTCTATGGGTAGGGATTCATCAAGAAAAAACACCAGGATTCTGTGCAGATGTGCTGAAGGCGATAGTACAGTCTGAAATAACCATGGTCTGTGAGACTACTTTCTTAAGACTTGATTTTGTATCAGTGTACATGAGTTCTGTTTTTCATTCATTGATTTTCGCTTTGTTTGCTTTCATCCTAGCAGCTATGTTTTCAGTGCCGTTTTTAATTTCAGTAGCAGTGCTTGAGATGTCTCGAGAGAAAATAGAGCGGTGCGACTGTGAGTCATTAGCAAAGAAATGGTAGAGTGCTCTTGACAGTTTGATAATACAGCTAAGTGATTGCAAATACATAATGAAGAGAACAGGACCTAGAATAGAACCCTTCGGGGCGCCATACTTCAGCACGGATGAAGCCGGCCTGATGTTATTGTGACAACAGATTTAACTTCGACGAGAAAGATATGACTCGAATCCCTTTAGAACAGTTTCAACACAGCTAAAATGTGGGTGACAAAATTGGGATCATGATGTCATTATCAGTAGTGTCAAATGCTGCTGAAAGATGTAGCAGTGATAGAAAGGACACTTTTTCCATTATCAGAAGGCTGCAGAACATCATTAACAACTTTCAACAAAGTAGTTCCTGTACTGTGAGCTTAACGATGGGCTGACTGAAAAGGTTCAAGAAGGTTATTGGCTTTTAGGTGAGTTATCAGCTGCGAGAAGACGATACGCTCAAGGATTTTGGACAAGAATGGAAAATTAGAAGCAGGCCGATAATATAATTTAATTTGTTGGGATCGAGATTGGATTTTTTAGGAGATCTTCTAGGGCATGTTTAAAGCTCGGTGGCACGACATCTGTGTTTAAAAAATATTCATGATTTCAGTTTTGATCGGAGAAATTTCTTCAATACAATCAAACAGAAGAGGGACATGGATGGGGTCAAGACAGTAGTTCTTTTGCCATTGCCAGGATAACATTTTTTACTTGATCTAGACTGACTGACTGAAGTTATCTAAATGCGATTCCGGTTAAAGGGATAGCCACTGAAGGATTACATCTAGGGCTGAAATTTTCTCATATATGTTCTATTTCATCTTTAAAGAAATCACTGAATTTTGGGGGGACATTTGGGTGGACTTTTGTTTAGAAGAACAGTTTTAGTCGTTGCGCCCCTCATCTGACCAGTCAGTTGGAAAAGTTCCTTGGAAAATTTGAGTTAATGATATTGTTATCCATGTATTGCTGTTTAGATTTAGAAATCAGTCTTTTGACCAAGTTTCTGTGTTAAGCATGCATTTGTCTGTGGATAATCAGACCAGTTTTGTGCCATCGTTGCTCAGATTGACGTCGCTGTTTTTTCTCTCTTTTTTTGTTCGTTTGTTTGTTTTGTTGTTGTTGTTGTTTTGGCCTGTTTGATTTCAAGAGACAGCCAGTGTGCTGGGGTACGATCTGTAATGCTGCGTGTGACTACAGGAGCATGGATTGACGAGTAGATTGCTGAAGTGAGAGTTGTAATGATCTACGAGATTTCAAGAATCCAATCGTGCACTTCACACACACACACACACACACACACACACACACACACACACACACACACACACACACACACACACACACACACACACACACACACACACACACACACACACACACACACACACACACGCACGCACACGCACGCACACACACACACACACACACACTCTCTCTCTCTCTCTAATTATTCATCATGTATGAATTAATGTTTTTGTCTCTTTCTGTCTACTTCTAGGGCGTGAACTGGATCTGTGTACGCTACATGTTTGGAGAGATCCAGTACGGTGGACGTGTCACAGACGACTTTGACAAACGTCTCCTGAACACTTTCTGCCGTGTCTGGTTTGGAGAGAACATGTTCACCCCAACTTTCAATTTCTACAAAGGCTACATCATACCTCCATGCACGAAAATAGACCAGTTCAATGAGTACATTAACAGCCTGCCCAACACAGATACACCTGAAGTCTTTGGACTCCACTCCAATGCTGACATTACGTAAGATATTTCTGTTTTTCTTTCTGCCCGTCTTGTTTTTCTAATCAGATGCCGTGGAGGGCGAGAGGTTAGCTAGATGGATCATTAGGTCGCGGGATATTGGGGTTAACTTTAAGTGATCCTGTTATTAAGGTCTGCTGTCTTCTATGGTCATTGAACTTAAAAAGAGCATGGGTTTTGTTTTGTGTTTTGTTTGGGGTTTTTCTTTTTTTTTTTGGGGGGGGGGGGGGGGGGGTTTCAGGAATGTTATCTCGGATGCGTGAATACATGTTTGGACCAAACTACACAGGCATTCTGTTACTGCACAATCTGCACAGTCAGTCTTCGGTTGCGTGCATGCAGTGTGTTTTTGATTTTCCGTGAGCCACCGAACACTGACATGGCTTACAGAATATTTAACGTGACATAGTCCAAAGTATGGACTCCGTTTCGTCTTCTCTATTGTTATTGTCGTTGTTTTCTTTTTGAAATTATAACTATATGTAAAATCAGATACTTTTCATTCGGCCTTTCACCACACACACACACACACACACACACACACACACACACACACACACACACACACACACACACACACACACACACACACACACACATGCGTGCAAACATACCATGTTACGCTTTATACCACACACAGTGTATCTGCATGCTACCACGTGCAAGAAACTTTCGCGCGTCCGCGTGCATGCATGCACATGCACACACTTACACACATCACACACACACACACACACACACACACACACACACATACATACACGCACGCACTCTCTCTCTCTCTCTCTCTCTCTCTCTCTCTTCTATCACACACACACGCACGCATGCACGCACACACGTGCGCGGGCGTGCATGCACACACATATGCATGTGCACAAACACAGATAAAGAGAAAGGGGAGGAAGAGAGCATGCCCTTAAAGAAAAAAAAACTAAACGTAGTGTACCCTCGAATACCCTCGTCAAAAAAATAAATAAACACATATTCACACAGCTAGAATTGAAGTCTATAATTGCCGGATAAATGTAAGATATGGATTTTTTTTAAACTCACGTACGTGCTGGAACGACCACACCTGTCACAGATAAGGCAAGTTTTAAAAACTTTTCATATAGACGAATCATATCATGTACGTTTGCCTGTCACTCACCTTAGAACATTGCTTTTGTACCGACCAGAAAACTTAAATGTAATTTTAAAGCTGTCTGATTTTATCTGATTATGGCTGAGTGAAAAACAAGAGTGGTTTGTTTGTTTGTTTTAGATACCAGAGCAAGACAGCAAAAACCATCCTGGATGGTATTCTCAACATTCAGCCCAAAGATGCCGGTGGTGGTGGGGGAGAAACTCGCGAGTCTGTGGTCTATCGCATGAGTAATGACATGCTGGACAAACTGCCACGAGATTATGTGCCCTTTGAGGTGACTGAGCGTCTGCAGAAAATGGGCATTCTGCAGCCGATGAACATCTTCCTGCGGCAAGAAATTGACAGAATGCAGAGGGTCATCAAAATTGTGCGCCTGACCCTCACCGACTTGAAACTGGCCATTGATGGTACCATAATTATGAGTGAAAATCTGAGAGACGCTCTGGATTGCATGTACGATGCGCGCATCCCTAAGATTTGGTTTAAGGTAAAAAAAAACAAAAAAAACGATTATTTGTCGTCCATGCATAACAGCATGCACACACATACAAACACACACTCACACTCTCTCTCTCTCTCTCTCTCTCTCTCTCTCTCACACACACACACACACACACACACACACACACACACACACACACACACACACACACACCACTCGCATACATAGACACACATAAGCTCCTGCGTTAATGCGCTTTTCTCATACACCTTAAACCCACACACTGCTTTCTTAGACACATGCAATGATGCATACACACACGGGCATACACCATCTGTTCGAATGAGTTAGCTGTAATAATAAATGTTCAGCCATTTGATAATATCTGTATACAATGCATGTTTACATCCACGAAACGCGTTGGGAGCAAGCAGACAAAATTTTGCTTTGGTCTGCATTCGTTGTTTTATTCTTAAACATCGTCTTCCAACTTCAGATATGAAAATAGAACAAATTGCGTGCAGATTAATCGGTTTACGTGAAGTGAACATTATGCTGAAATTGATTTGCTGATTTAGCGATTTTCTCTTGCAATAATATATGTGTGTATATGGAGCTGCATTGTTATCCGTACCATAAAATTAATGTTATTACATTGTTCATGTTGACATTAAAAAAAAAACACCTCGAGACGATAGGACTTGAGCTAGCAGCTCAGTAATTCTAATCACGTGATCTGAATAATTTTTGAAAGATTTAACTGACGTCGACTTATTTGCTGTTTTTCTCCTCCTCCTCCTCCTCCTCCTCCTTCCTTCTTCTTCTTCTTCTTCTTCTTCTTCTTCTTCTTCATATTCTTCTTCTTCTTCTTCTTCTTCTTCTTCTTCTTCTCTTCTTCTTCTTCTTCTTCTTCTTTTTCTTCTTCTTCATTATCTTCATCATCATCATCTTCATTATCTTCATCATCATCATCTTCTTCATCTTCTAGTTCTTCTTCTTTTTCTTCATCATCATCTTCATCATCATCATCATCTTCATCTTCATCTTCATCATCTTCTAGTTCTTCTTTCTTCTTCTTTTCTTCTTCTTCTTCTTCTTCTTCTTCTTCTTCTTCCTTTTCTCTTATCTTCGTCCTCCATGTCTTCTTCTTCTTCATCTTCTTCTTCTTCTTCGTCGTCGTCGTCTTCTTCTTTTCAAGAAAAACGACAGTTGATGTTGTATGTGTGTGTGTGTGTGTGTGTGTGTGGTGGTGTGTGTGTGCATGTGTGTGTGTGCATGTGTGTGTGTGCATGTGTGTATGTGTATGTGTGTGCACGTGTTTTGGGATTTATTTTCATTTTGGGATCACAAAGGAAATTTTCTGCGTAGAATACAGATAACTGTCCCCAGAGGAAAAACGTCGTCATAGTATGACGCCACCTATCAGTTACTTGTTTTCTGTTTGTTGATCTTTCTCTGACTTTGAAAGTGAAATAACTGAACCCATTCCTTATCCCATAAACACACATCTATTCGCATAAACTATCTAATTCTCGATCAAATCAAGATTTACATGAAGAACTCGACATTTTCCAAAAACAGTTTTTTTGATCTTATGTTAGAAAACAAAGGTTTCATCATACCTGATCTGTATCAGCAGTGTGTTGTTAGCTCACGGCACCCGTCATTGCTATCACCACCAGACATGTGCATTGATATATCCAGTCAAGAGAAAAAGTTTGCAGATTATATGCTACAGGTTTTATCTGCTAGTGTTTTTCAAATGCACTGCCATACTCCGAAACAGTCATCTTTCATTGCATGTAAACAATGCACAGCTAACATAAAACTGCCCACGATATTATAATTTTAGTCTTTTCTAAACAGAGGGTCTGTCAAAGCCAGTCGAATTTAACTCTTTAGATGAAACAGAAGAATTCTTGTTCATCTGTTAATGAAACTTTCTGTATCAACTGTTACAAGAGCTAAATTGAGGGACATAACTTAGCGTTCATTCCTAAAACGGAACTACCAGTGACATCACACTATCACATAACAGTGGATTTTCTGATGAAATGTTTCCAGAGACAGCCCTTTGCTGCTTGGGTTATTTTATGTGAGCGAAATACATGTACATAAAGAACGCGGGATCTAAGTTTATTGTGTCATCCGACAGAACCAGGCCACCACTCAAGATCTGGTGGAGAAAATGCCCTGCCTATCCGGCATTTGAATTTACGCATCTTTGGTTTCTTTTGCTTACAAAGCGGGTATTTCAATTCATACACTAGGCCACCCTTTCAGTGTGTGTGTGTGTTTGTGTGTGTGTATGTGGTGTGTGTGTGTGTGTGTGTTTCTATTTCTGATCAGTGGCGTAGTTACTGTGCTAATAACATGTCGATTCACAAAGTCAAGTTATTGAAGTCACAGAATAGATACTGTTACTTTGTCTGTTAACTGCAGATTTCCTGGGATTCCAGTACACTTGGGTTCTGGTTCACTGAGCTGATAGATCGCAACGGCCAGTTCTATTCCTGGTGCTTCAGTGGCCGTCCACAAGCTTTCTGGATGACTGGATTCTTCAATCCCCAAGGCTTCCTCACAGCTATGAGACAGGTCAAACATATCATCATGAAAGCGTGTGCCCACAGTTGGCATTTTGTTAGCACTGTCATCGTTTAGTTAATTCTGTACTTCTTTGTTTCCTATATACCCTTTGTATAGATACAATTCACTTATTTAGAATCTATTATTAACATTGACGGGTCCGAACCAGAAATCCTCTGGAGGGCAACAAAGACAACATCAGCACTGTCCAGACTGAAACCTGTGTAAAAGAAAAAGGACACTCTATGAAACACAAGATCAGATGTTACGTGCACTGATTCGTCCCATCTTCTGTATGCATGTGATACATGGACCTCACAGCGGATTTGGAAGGACGCATCTAAGCCATGGAAGTACAGTGTTATCACAAGATACTAAACATCGGGTGGGACTGATCATATCTGTAATGGACAAATACGTCAAACCATCAAGCAGCACATTGAACCATATGAAGATGTAATGATTTACGTTAAGAAAAGACATGAAATAAAAAAAAAAACTGCTTTGGTATGACTCTGTAACAAGATCTAGTGGTTTTGCTAAATCAGTATTCCAGGGAACTGTTGAGAGGGGGATGGGAGATACAGGGAAAGACAGAATAAACGATGGATTGACATCTTAGAATGGACAGAGGAACCTTTTACAGAGACCCAGGCTTTGGCACACAACCGACAGAGCTGGAGGAATCTGGCGAATAGATCATTAGTGCTGCGCCCCAATCACTTCACAGAGTTAAGAGAAGATGTACCCATCGATGTGGTTGTAGTCGTAGTAGTACATGTATATTTGTTGTTGTTGTGCTGTTGTATTGACACAGAATCCTCCTCCTTCAAAATAATATGCATAATGTGTATGTGTGTGTGAGTATGTGTGCGCGTGCATATGTGAGTGTATTTATGTGTGTTTGTGTTGGGTTTCTTATGTGTGTATAACTGAAAGATTACATTTATGATTTATGCATCCTTCTTCCTTGCATATTTTTGCTGACTAGTGTCACTACCACCTATTTCTGATTACAGGCTATGACCTGCTGTTTCTTAGGATGAACTGTATTCATGCAGCATTAATGTGTGTACCAGACTATGTGCATAGTGCATTGGTATAACTGACATGGCAACCCGCAATCTTTTTTTTTCTTTGTAAGTGCAACGAGCATGCTCTTCTAATACTGACTGTTTGAGCCACACAGATAGAAGTATCATTATCATGTCATTTCAATGATTGGTGTATGCTGTTATGCTGGCACATAGGCTTGATAATGGCAAACGAGGAAAACGTCTACAGTTTTCTGCCATAATAGTTATTGCAAAAGGAATGTAGAAGGATTTGTTGCCGTTCCATAGTTTACTCTGATTTTGTTGTCTTAGGAAGTGACACGTGCTCATAAAGGCTGGGCTCTGGACAACGTCATCATGCAGAATGATGTCACCAAGAACATGAAAGACGACATCAACCACTCTCCGCCAGAAGGTGTCTACGTCTATGGCTTGTATCTGGAAGGAGCAGGCTGGGATCGACGAAGCAGCAAACTGATTGAGTCTAAGAACAAAGTGCTGTTTGAGGTGCTTCCTGTCGTTCATATCTATGCCAAGGACACCGTCGTGTCTGATCCCCGGCTGTACACATGCCCTGTCTACAAGAAACCTCGCCGCACTGACCTCACCTACATTGCCTGCGTCACGCTGAAGAGTTCCCAGCATCCTGATCATTGGATCTTGCGAGGTGTCGCTTTGCTTTGCGACATCAAATAGACTTCAGTTTGTTTGCTTGGGGATGCTCTGCTTTGTGGCATCAAGCAGACAGAATACGTGACAGATAGTTTTCTTTACACAACATCTTATTTCGGTTCTTTTAAAGATAGAAAGAACAGTTAAAGATTGTTGTTTGTGGCTATGTGTTTTCATGAGCATACTGCGTTTGCCAGGATTTTTCAGTAGTATAATAGAGCATTCTTTTTGCATTGAATCTGAAAGATATTTAGATATTTACTTTCCTGTAGGAAATAACAACTTAACATTTCGCTTTTCATATCGATAAATTTGATTTACGTCCTGGCTGTAAAAGTGCGACTTGTGGGGGAACATATCTTGTACACCAAAAGGAATGTCATAAAATAAATCGTGTTTAGCCAAAGCATCATTCAATATAAAGTTTACCCACCCACCAGCGTCATCGAGTTCTATG
Organism: Monoplex corrugatus; assembly: GCA_030674185.1. Taxonomy (NCBI): domain Eukaryota; kingdom Metazoa; phylum Mollusca; class Gastropoda; order Littorinimorpha; family Ranellidae; genus Monoplex; species Monoplex corrugatus. The sequence continues at coordinate 12,990,310 of JAPXFY010000014.1, read as the reverse complement.
GTGGCCACTACAGTAGATGTCACGACAATTGTAAAACAAAGTTTTTAGTCTTCTAATTTACAAGTTTTTGAGCCCGATTCATCTCTCAATGACATCATCGTTGTATACCAGGGATATAAAGTGGTGAAAGATAATGTTTGTTGTTTTAAAACTTTACTTTTTCTCACAATTTTAAAGAGGTATTGGTAGGAGGAAAAGGAGGGGTACACACAGTGTAGGACTGGGTGATTGTGATAAGCGTGTTCCGATCATTCTATGTTGAAATATGAATTTAAATTTACAGGACAAAAACAATCGAATTGTACACTAACAAGCTGTAAGGCTTCTTTTTCTTCTTCTTTTTGTCTTCTTCCTTTTTCTTCTCCTCCATCCCAGACCTAAGTACTTGTGTGAAACGTCACCACATTTAAGGATAATCACATTAAAAAAATACTTTACAACTTAGGTATGTTTCTGGTTCCTTGTCCCATATTAGACACCCCTGTAAATATGTCATATTATTGATTTTACAATCTTTCGAAATATGATAGTGATATATTTAAAAGAGTTTGAAGATACAGACATTTCCCGTAGGGCCATCAGTTTTGTTGCTGGCATTATAAGAGCCATTCAGTGCTGTGAGTTGAGGCCTTCTGAGTTCGATTATCATTCATTTGATAGTCCCTTGTCTGAAAACACCCCCCCCCCCCCTCCTCCTCTCAAACTGTCGTGCTGACATAGGTATATTACGAATGATGTCTTTATTGAATATCAGGACATTCTCTGCGTTATAGAACCGTCTTCTTATCAGGTACAAATCGACTGAGTGAATCAAGAAGAGATCACAAGGATAGGTGGATGGCTGACTTGAAAATGTACAATCACGAGAGACGTGATGAGAATGGGAATACAGCTAAAGAAATAAACAGAAAACTTAGCGGTAACTAGTCTGAACGATGAATGTGTTCATTACCCAAAAAATGGATTTAATATTAGAAAGATTTGGACAATGATTGCATTAAAAAAGACAAATAAAGACTTAAAAGCAACACCAGCTAGCCTCACCAGCAATCCGCACTTCAAGAGGTAGAGACCGTAAAAACCAACAGCACGTGAGAATAGGATCCAAGGAAAAGCTAATACAACCAGCGAATAATTGAAACCAGCACTGCTCTCTCTACAAACTGCCAGTATGTGACCCTCTCTAATATCAAACATCCAAAGCCGTCTGCCTGAAAAGAAGAAAGTCCAGCGAAACGAACAAATCACTACGAACACTTTACTGAAGGAAAGACAGAGACAGAAAGACAGAGACAGAAACGTGGACATAATCTTCCATCTAATATAAATTTTCAGAAAGGATAGCAAAGATTCTCATTGCCTGTATCATCCCACTGTGTGAGAAATGGCTGAAGGTTGATAACAGCGAATCCAGATTCAATTCGTCTTCGCCTTACCCTACCATTCCGATGTGGAGTTTGTCTTTCTGTCCCTGAAATGACAGCACCCCATAAATCACCGATGCAACATTGACGTGAAATTATCCTAGGCACGGAAATGGTAGGAAGTGTCTGGGGTCACAGAATCTGAGAGAACAGTTGTGAATTGTTTAGGTTATTGAGAAGATGATGGCGATGGGGCTGACTTGTGTTCTGTTTATGGTTCGTGACTGCAGTACATACCTGTGCATTGCACACGTGAAACGTATGATATTGTATCCCAGCACTAGCCAGGCTCGAGAGATGCACGCTTGTTAAATAGATTAGGAAATTCGAACATTATTCTGCAGATGCATCCTTAAAAGTGAATGACACTTGACAGTTGGTCCCAGTGCAAAGCCCATCGCATACTCGGTTGTGGGCCAAAATCACAAGGGGCTGAAAATTCCCACAAATAGGGATTCAAAACGACAGCGTTACAAATATCAATTTGACGTCTTAACCACTGTGCCACAATGATAGGGAGCTGTCATTAACTTAAAGGATCGTTTGCCAGAACTATAAAGGTTTTTTGCTTGTGTGAATGGTAGCTCGAGGCGAAGCTTATTTGCCAATGTAATATGTCAGATTTAGATTCGGTTAAGTCATTACTTTGCAATAAGCATATCAAATAGTGTATGGAAAATTGTGTACACCTACTGTCAGTTTAACGCCACTGTATACACATAGGCCTATCACCTATTACTGGCCTTCTTGATACAGAAACACAACAGTTTAGGCAAACAGCTTAGTTGGTATTATGACTGTGTATCATAACACAGGGCCTGCATGCTGATGCAGTTTTATTCTGACTCGATTGGTTTCTCCCCATCTATGCATCTCAAAATACACTGAATGGCTCTGGTAACAAAAATGTGTAAGGAAGCTTTATCAACAAAAGACAAATATATTAATGAAACTATGTTTGTTCTGAATCCAACAAACCAAATATTTGCATTGTTAAAGACATTCGTTTTCTTAAGTTCAAAAACGATTTCTCTCTCTCTCTCTCTCTCTCTCTCTCTCTCTCTCTCTCTCTCTCTCTCTCTCTCTCTCTCTCTCTTCCTCTCTCCTCTCTCTCTCTCTCTCTCAAAAAAGGAAGACGAAAATTATTTTATTTTTGAAAGTGAAGCTTATAGCATGTTAGAAATAGATGTAATATATTTTCCTCCATAACAGCGTTAAGACATGATCTAAGGTCAATATAAGCATGTGAAAAAACAGAGAAGTTACAGTCAATTTCCAAAATTATCGCGGAAGCACTTGGAATAAGAAAAAAGAACATTGCTGCTTTAATTTCAATATGAGAAAGTTTTCTGTTAAGACTGAAAGCTTTTCCTTAACCAAAATAATAAAGTTCAAAATTAGGCATAGTTGGATGGTCACGCATGTCCATTTCTACTGTAAAACTGTTGTTTTTGATCTTGTAAATATTGCTTTTTTGCTTTCTATTTGAATCTTCCATTTTTTTGTTTCCTTTATTTGTTTCCGTTTATTTACATTTGTTGCCAGCATGAGAGGGATGAGTTATACCCCTTGGCGCTAAACCTATGTATATGGTTACGTCAATAAATGGCGCGCTAAGCGTGTCAAGCGTCTCTCTCTCTCTCTTTTTTTTTTTTCTCTCTTTCGCTCTTGTTCTCGCTCCATCTCTCACTATCTTTTTCTCTCTCTCGCTTTCTCTCTTTCTCTCTCTCTCTACCCCCCCTCTCTCTCTCTCTACCCCCTCTCTCTACCCCCTCTCTCTTTTTTCCTCTCTTTCCCTCTCTCCTCCCCTCTCTTTCTCCATGTCTCTCTCCCCCTCCCTTCTCCTTCTCTCTCTCCCCTCTCTCTCTTTCCTGTGTGCGTATGTATGATTCGTCTGTTCAGTTTGCATGTGTATGTGTAAACCCACCGACCGACCGAAATAAAATGATCATAAATTTCACTTACGAAGTCAAGCTATTTGCCTGCGCCTTCACCCAAACTCTATTTTTTCCATGTTTTTCTAGTCACCCCTCCCCAAAAAGTAAAAACCAGTTTCATTAGCTCGTACAACTCGCAGTTCTTATTCACGAGCGTAATTCTGTTGTTACTGGGCGTCTTGCCAGTGAGTGTAAACGGCACAATAACTGTGGCCACGGCCACCCAGCTTCACATATCACACTGTTTTAAAAGCTTTCTATCAGATAGGTCAGGTTAATCTGCGTGCTGAAAGACATTGTGTATATATCTAGTGCTGGCGTTAATAGTCCATTTTACCCGACCACACCTCCTGTATCTGGCCCACTTTACAGAAATTTGTCTGGGTTTTGTTAATGACTGTTTCCTTACACCAACACAACTGAGTACTTGCTTACGTACATTTCTTTACGTACTCTTAACGCGTTATATTCCGACCATACAGCCTTCTTCTGACTACCATGTGTAAAACTTATGCATATCTGGTGTGTGTGCTAAAATTATTACTACATGAATTGTTGGTGTTAAGTTAGCAATGATTGTTCAAACGTGTGTGTTTTTTAGTCTGTTGGTGAATAAATATTCTTTTGAACTATAAAACGCCATAAGCTGGTAGGGAGCACTTTGTTATTTTTCTTATTTATTGCTCTTACGTTTTCTTATAGTTTGGAATTTTTCAGGTAGATTTTAGCAACGGCGGACATGGAAAATTGATTTTTATCCTCCAAACTTATTATTACTCTGCATTGTGTACATTCTCCCAGCCCATGGAAATGTGTGTAAGCTCTGGGTCCAGACCTGGTTTTAGAAGCTTTCTTCAGGTTAGAGAGTTCTTATGCCCGGTTAAATATTAAAGAAAAAATTTATGGCACTTAGGCTGCACACGCACGCACACATGCACATACTGAAAACATCAGTTTGTGACGGGTTATGTTACAAAATTGCATAAGACTTTTGTGCATACCGCTCGTAATAACTGTATTGTTCTTTTTGTGTCATACGTGTCTGGCAATGTTTCTCTGTATCACTCTGTGTGTGTGTGTTGTGTGTGTGTGTGTGTGTGTGTGTGTGTGTGTGTGTGTGTGTGTGTGTGTGTGTGTGTGAGTGTGAGTGAGTGAGTGTGTGTGCACGCGCACGTGTGTGTGTGAGAGTGTGTGTGTGTCTACTTGAAAAATAAATCTGGACAGAAGACAAGACAGGGTGGAGACGGTGTTCTAAAGAGCCCGTCCGTTCTGAAATATAGTTTTTACTATGTGAGTACGCTTTAACATTCCAGAGTTCAAACAATCGCTTAGGTTAAAACTAAAAGTTGACAAGTTTAGACCCGAAGAAGTGGAGAAGCCCACAATAATCCACTAAGTGCCTCACGTTACCGCCAAATTGACACAACGGGTTGTCAGCTGGACTGATAGTCGTCTGTCTTTTGTTCTGTGCCTCCTGGCTTTCATTTCACTCAGGCAGTACGAGAACTGAATGACTAAACGTGGACAGGGGGAGAGAGGTACCAGCCGACTGTTCTAGAGATACAGGTACGTGAAGTTTGAGTGTTCGTTTCTCACTGTCTCTGTCTCTGTCTGTCTGTCTGTCTGTCTGTCTGTCTGACTCTCTCTCTGTCTCTCTCTGTCTCTCCCTCCCCCTATCTCTCTCTTTCTGTCTCACTCTTTCTCTCTCCCTCTCTTTCCCTCTCCCTTTCTCACACTATCTTCGTAAAAAGTGTTCTAGTTCTTGTTCTGGCTTTGTCTGTTGTGTGTGTGTGATTTCCAGCCTTTCTAACATTCGACGGATAAAAACAAGCAGATGGTCAAACAATACTATTTCCCTGTTCCAGCATAGTTTGCAAGTTTCGTACACTTGAGTGAATAGTCTTGAACTGTAAACAAACCTATGACCGTTAAGATACGTTCAGGAACTAGTCCTCAGCTTTTCTTAATCGTCTAGATTTCGTATAAAGCATCCACATCCACATAATATCACAGCATAATGATAGCAATTATTTAGACATTCAGAGGGGCCTTCGGCATCTAAATGCCCATCAGAACTCGGTACAATGTTAATACCCCAAAAATTTTTAAACAATGACAGTACTTCTCTCTGTCTCTGTCTGCTCTTCTCTCTCTCTCTCTCTCTCTCTTCTCTCTCTCTCTCTCTCTCTCTCTCTCTCTCTCTCTCTCACTCTCTTAGAAACCACATTTCAGCTGTCTCGGTCTTGTTCTGACTTTGTGTGTTGACTGTCCATGCTTCGCATCCGTACAACAGTATTGGTTCTATATAACACTAAAGAACTCTCTTCTTGATGTTAATTGATAGGCATTTGTTGGTAAGAGCGCTTTCCATATTCTTGAATGCCGTTTTAGCTAGATCCATTCTACTGGATATTTCTAATGTGCATCTGTCGTCTGGTAAGATGACTGTTCCCAGATATTTAACGTTATCAACTTTTCTCAATGGTGTGCTACTTGCTGTTATTTTACATGAGGGGATTTCTTGTTTGTTTGTTTTTTTGGGGTTTTTTTTTTGTCTTTTTGTTTTACTATTAACGTTACTTCAGTCTTCTTGCTATTTAGTTCTAACCCTTTATTTCTGCTTTGTGTTTCTATTGTATTTACAAGAGTTTTCATTTTCTGCATTAGAACGGTGTCATCTCCATAAAGAAGATTGTTTACTATTTTTCCTCTAACCTTTATTGCAGGGCATTCTTTAGGTTTCTCATGATGGGTTCACTGTAATGAGAAAACAGATCTGGTGACAGAACACAACCCTGCCTAACCCCTTTTTTTGATATTTTGGAAAGAGCTTACATCATTTTCTCCTCTCATTGCTGCTGTTTGTTCCCAATACATATTTCTGATTATTCTTAGAGCTATTCCATCAATGTTGACCTTTTCCAATTAGTTGATCAATTCTTTGTGTTTTACCTGATCAAAAGCCTTGGTATAATCAACAAAACATAAATACAGGTCCTTATTCAACTCAATTGATCTTTCTGTGAGAGTTCTTAGGACGTATATCACCAGAATCTAAAATACATGAAAATGATAAACATAAATTTACGGACCATAGTCACAGATCTACTTACTGATTAGGTCTGATTAGGTTGCGAAGGCTAGTTGAACGTGTGCGGTTTTACTGGGTTTTGAAACGGGGAGGGAAGGGGCGATACGGATTATGGATGGAAGAGAGTTCTAGATGAACACAGTTTGATAGCTAAATGCTGTCTGGCCCGAGATTTTTGTGTCTACTCTAGGCAAAGGTAGAAACAATTCAAAACTGGATCACAGACATCGAGAAGGTACCTGATAGGAACCTGAGTGGATGACAGGTATGATGATAGAGAACCATCAGTGAAAGAAACGAAAGGCAATTGTAGCAATTTTATACTGTATGCAGAATCCTACGGGGAGTTAATGAAGGTTGACAAACAATGAAATAACATTGTCAATGAAATCGATTAATGTATTAATCCATAGTCATAAAAAGTCTTTTGTTACACATTTTCATCATGTACAACCATTGTGACCACGAAATTTGGCCATTAGGCCATATCTAATCAAACTTCATAAAGCAAAGATAATTTCAGGGCTCTATTATATATTTAACTATGTGTAAATTTTGTTCAAAATAATACTCCAGATATGGCAGAGAAATTGTTTCAATGATCCTGGCATTTCAGACCAATCAACACCGAACCCCACCCAGTCCTATTTTTTTGTTTGTTTGTTTGTTCGTTTTTGTTTGTTTTGTTTTGTTTTAAATATATGTTTTAATACGTGCCAATAAATGTCTTTCTCTCGATATCGACATACACACACACCACTGAGTTCTTGGTTCAAGAGAGCTTAGCAGTAACAATCACAAACATAGCTGGTCCATACGTACAGATCAGATGTCGACAATGTTTGCTTGTCGATGAAAGAGAACGTCTTTACGATGTAGATAAAGAAAGGCATGTTTACAGCTGTAGACGAAACCCACGTTAGCAACGCGCCTATGGCTTTTTCTGTCCAGGAGAGCCAAAACACAATCGAGACAGACATATTCCAGCCGCTTTCTTCGATCTCCTAGCATTACAAACATTGCCTCTGTTCATTGGCAAGGCTGTCTCTATCGGCGTGTAAACGCTCTCTTTGACACCTACACAAAAAGGAATGTGCCTCTTAAATCTTTTGCAATGCCACCGTTCTGTATGTAACGAGACCTATAAGAAAGCCATTACAACTTACGGCCAACAGGAAAGCCTGTTCAACTTAGCTCTGTTGATAATACCCATTTACGACAAATCAAATGAATTCATTGATTTACCTGTCTTGGTTTTTGTGCATTATTTTGTTGATTTATTTATTTATGTGTTCATCTATTCATTTATTTGTTTGTTTCTTTCTTTGATTGTTTTATTTGTCTATTTGACGGATAGAGTTGCATTTTGTTTTATTTGTCTGTTTTGGGGATAGTGTTGCATTTTAGTTTGAACAGAGTTCTTCTCGTGGCAGTGAGATCCAGCCGTTGGCATAGTATTTCGAGAAGAACAGATTTTCTGGCGAGTAACCCATAAATCAACGCTTCGTACAAGACCAACATATAAAGACTAAAAGTTCTTATTCACGCGTTGTACTCCTCACAAGTGTCCCGTCGTGAAGATTTACGGACCAATTACTATGTGCATAACTATCAAACGTTTGTCTAATTATCAACCTTTTAGAGAAATTGCGATTATCATATGGTCGTCATAGATTGTGGCTCCATTACTTATCTATTTATATATTTCAACTGTCCAAAATAAGAATGATAAAACGATCCGAACCACGTTCATTCATGCCCGGTGTTTATCTCTCTGTCTGTCTGACTGCCTATCAGTAAAAAAAATACAATAAAATAAAATAAAACAAAAAGCGAAGATAGTCGAGCCATTCTAACATTCTAACAATCACCCTTTTTTGTTTGAAAAAAAATCCCACCTATTTTTCGTTTCCCTCTTAGAGTGTCAGTTACCGTAAAGTGTAATCTTGAGTGACCTTCAGATGATACAAAACTTGACGTACATCGAGGACAATGTTACAACAGTGAAAACAGATTTAGATATTTTCAGAAGTTCCCGAGAAAGTGCTGGTCATACACCGTAATCAAAAGGTGTTCATTTTATGCTGTTTTTGGTCTGTGTGACCATTGGCTTTGGCGTCTTAACCGCCAAACACGTCCTGCTGCGATTTCTTAACAGTCCACACCATCGACCAAAATGTAGTAAAAATCCACCCACAAAGAGCCGAGAAAAATCGTGTCCACACGTTGTTTTGGTCACAGACACATATGCAGACAGACACACACACACCAACACATTTCTCTCCGGTCTATAAAAAAGTGTACCTTGTAAAAAAAAGAAAAAAAGGGTGGGGAGATTTTAAAAAAAACTGGGATGTAGGGTGATATGGGAGGGGGGTATTCGTTGTATCGTGCCAATGCCCATCTCTGTGTGTCCAAGTATCTGTGTGTATGTGTGTGTGTGTGTGTGTGTGTGTGGTTCCTATAATTCAAATGTGTGAAAAAATATATTTCTGTTTATTATGTCACATTTGTTTGTTTTGTTTTTGCTTTTTGTTTGTTTTTATTACACTAAGCTTGGATTAATGGTGTGCTATTACTGGCAGTTACGAATGCGTGTGTTTGAATTGGCATGACCCACTGTTGGAGCAATTATTAACGTTCATTGATTTTCTGAGACGGTTTTCTCTGTGCTTTCATATAATCAGCTTATTTCCTGTCATTTCTTGGTTGTTTGATTTAGGGCTGCAGAACAGGTGCTAATTTGGCTGGCTAATTGTATGTTTGTTTGTTCATATTTTAAACGGGATATGATAAAAGATTTCCAGAACATGGCGTGGAAATTAGTGCAAAAAGTCTAGGCAAGTGATGAACACTAACGACTAGTGATAAATACTAACAGCTGCGTTATGTTACGTATTCTGCAACCCTGTGTGTTTTAGGGGCACCACTGACGACTTTGCGACAGTTTTCTCCATCTCTTCCAATCCTCTACCACTCTCTCGGAATGCTGAACTTCTTCTTCTTCCTCTTTCAGCCATCGAAAGTCCGTTGTTGTACATAGGCGATCTTTCCAGGGGATACCAAGCATGATTCTTTCATGTGGCCGCTGCATGGTTCTTAGTTTCAAAGCGAGTTTTTTTAGTTCGTTTCCACGTAGGTGACTGTAGGCAGAACGCATTGGTCGTAGACTTTTCGTTTCAGAACAGTTGGAATTTTGTCATTCTTGAAAACCGAACTTGCTCTTACAAACGCTTGCCAGCCAAGGGTTATCCTACGTTTTATGTCTTCCTCTTTGGAGGAGGATTCTGCTGAGATGCGTTGGCCTAAGTAGATGTAGTGGTCAACCATTTCTAGCTCTTCATTTTTGATCTTTACTTTTCCGTCTAGGTCTTCGATGTAGTTGTTGACCATAATTTTTGTTTTCGTCAAGTTCAGTTTGAGTCCTACTTTTTTTTACTGCATTCATTTAGTTCAATCAGTATATGCCTGAAGTACAGGCCTGTCCATTCTTGGATGTTGTCTTCCCATCTGTCTGCCTGCCTGTTCTTCTTCCCCCTGGAACTGTACCGTGCATGATGGTCTTTGCAAGACCGGAGGATCTTGTGACAGGTCCACACCACTTCAGTACGCGTCTTTTTATTGTAACGCGGAGGTTTTCAAGTGGGCCAATAGCATGATTCATTCTTCTGCGTACGGTCTCGTTGATGATACGATCGGTGTATGAGATGCGTGGAATCTTTCCATTGTACACCCTCCTCATGGCTTTGATCCTCTGTAACTAAGCTATGAGAGTCCACGTTCCGAAAGCGTAAAGGAAAATGGATACGGCAAGGGAGGGCATCAGTTTTAACCCTTTGATTCCCGCACCCTATCCACCAACTGCAAAAACTTAACCCTTTGACTCCCTCACTCTATCCACCAGCATCCTGCAAGAAGCTGGTGGATAGGGTGAGGGAATCAAAGGGTTAAATTTTTGTTTTGTTGGCATGGTTGGCAATACAGGATGCTGGTGGATGGGGTGCGGGGGTCAAAATAGTTAAAGCTGTACGACAATTGTCTCTCCCTATTCGTTTCAGTCTTTTGAGTGCTGTTGTTGTTGTTGTCATCCGCGCAATTTTGGAAAGCACTTAAGATTTGGAGCCTTCATGTTGGACAGGTACTTGGAAGCGGTGTACTGTCTCCAGCTATTGTTCTCTGGATCGATGCCTTTGATGTTGCTGGTCATCAGCTTGGTCTGCTGGGCTCGGCACTGATCTCTATTCAAATATTAACAGCAGCATCACTAAAGTCTTTCTTCTGAACGAGAGGAATCTGAAAGCAATCGCCTTCAACTAACAGTGGTGAATAGTCAAGTGATGAAGATTTCAAACGAAATATCATCGGAAGAATATCGCAAACAATAATAGACCTTAGATGAGATAGATGACCCTAATCCGGAAAGACAAAAATGTGTTTGGGCTCACTCGAGAACAAATCAGATGAAGGGTATCATGTCTGTCTTTTCACTGTTGTGTTTGAGCTCACTCGAAAACAAATCAGATGAAGGCTTATGCCTGTCGTTTTACTTTCGTCCGTTTGTAAAACCTGGCGAACGCTGGAAATGAGAGAGCACCACAAAGTCTTTGGCGGCTCGTAAGCCTTCAAAGGCCAGATATACCACTTTGATAACAGCCAGGACACCATTGGATTCTCTGAAAATCTAACTATAATTTTTTTAAATAATTCTTTTATTCATGTATTTGATTTTTTTCATTTTGTGGAACAACAAATAGACAAAACATGACGAGCAAATAAATATATTGTATATTGTATCAACATGTTCACAATCATCACACGTAATGCGGCAGAAAATTATTAACACACGCCAAGTTTACGCAAATCTCTTTAACGCTTGCAAGATATCAATGTAAATAATGAAATCTGTTACATTTTCTTTTGAAGTGAACTAAAGACATAAATGTACCATCAGTTTTGATTACATGTTTGTTTGTTTTTTACAAAGTACACGTTTATGTTTACCCACTTCTCATGAAACAATGTCCTTTCGCTCAGTTTGTGTTTTCATTATAAAAGACTGACTCAGCGACAAATTCTTCTGAACTTTTAGGTTGCACTTTCCTTCCAAATTCTTTATAGGCGTGTAAGGCATTTTTCCAAACCATATTTGCTTTGGGGAATTGATGTATTGGGAGGCAGGAACCCATGCTTTGTAATGAAGCCGTTTTCTCGTCTAAAGTTGACTATGGTTTTTCACTTATAGTTTGAATTTTCTTAACCAAGTCAGTTTTTATGAATTTTTTTTAATCAGGTATTCCCAGACTTCCATTTTCAATGCGTGCAATGCTGATTTTTCTATTAATCTTACCATTTTTCTTGTTCCACACAAATGCCAATATCGAATTTTGTGATATGTCTAATAAGCCGTCTAGTGGGTTTTGGTTGGAACGTCCACAATTGAATAATTTTAGAAAGTAGAAGGGATTTTAAAACCGCAAAGGTTGCCCAAAGGTGTAATTTGTCTTTTGGTCCATGCTTTGTATAATGTCTTCATTTCTGAAAACTTTTGGACTTGTCCGAGAAGAATTCATTGTACTCAGACAATTTCATATACGCTCCACCCACATCTGCCAGCAGTTGTTTGGTAGACTCCTTGAACCAGCACAAAACCCTATGTGCTGCCAGAGCCTTGAAATAGGAACGGGTGTGCGACTTATAAAACACTGGCACCACCGGATTGGTTGGAGCATTAAGATGGGCTTGTAGTAAAGAAAACTTTCATTCTACAGGATGGTGACTGTACTCGAGACATAAGATCTTGCTTGATACTACAGCTCTATCAAAGGAGACAAGCAAACCGCATGATTAAAGAGAAAACAAACAAACAAAACAAAAAGAACCTAGATGGAATTGCTGAGGCTACATAACATCACCAACACTAATCAACATACTTTAGTTCATCTCTTTGCTTGTACACAGAGGTGTTATGGGGAGATGAGAATGAGGGTCTCTTATTTAAACAGGAAATTTGAAGCAACGTCATGTTGTAGGTGTTGAGCATGTCTACCTAGCCGTCTGTCCAGCGCCGTCTTGGTCTTCCTGCGGCTCTGAAGCTCAAGCAACTGGTTTAGTAAGCTGGGAAGGTTTGTTGCTTGATTGACATCCTGTGCAGGTGAACAAACCTCTTGGTATGCTACTGTTATTGTGCGATGTAACAGCTGACAGGTTTTCCGAACGTCTCTCTGGTCTCTTCGTTTCCAGTCATGTCTCTCCTAGTCTTGTCGCTCTTCTGAGAGATCTGACAAACTATGATCTGTTTCTCGAGGGTTTTGTTTAGATCTTACACTGATAGGTAAATGGACAGGAAAGGGTGCAGAGAAATACCGGTAACGGATCTTTAGTGGAGTGATACTGTTTTTGTTTTGTTGTTGTTGTTTTTTAAGCACGTCAAAATGACCGCCAGTTCTCAAGCAAATAAAAACACACGAAAATAGAATGAGAACGTGTACTTAATACATAAAACAAGACAGGCGTAAAAGCGTACACAAATCACAACAAAGAACAAGTACACAAAAGTAAGGGGGGGGGGGGGGGGGGGGCGTAAGCAGCAAGACTTTTCCCAAATCTTGTTGCTGTTTTTTTTAAAGTCTTGCTTCTGTTTTTCCGTGAAGTTTTGTATATTGTAATATGTTCATTGTCTTCTCTGTACAGAGAACTGGTGAAAATCTCCAAGCGAAATAGCTACGGTTCGTGTTCAGCCAGTTACGCAAGAGTGTACATATATATATATATATATATATATATATATATATATATATATATATATATATATATATATATATATATATATATATAATGCAACTGAATGAATAATGACTATCTCGCTATTACTTTGCCTGTCTAGGTACGAGTCTTTGTTTTTGACAGTTCTTTTAAATCAGAGGAAATAGTTTTAGCTTGATAATCTTTTCCTCCGTTTTTACAACAGTAGGCCTACCTAACTCTCACATCTGCTCTTTTCCTCTTCCTTAGGGAGAAAGATCAATTACATGACCCGTGAGAAATAAACTATACACAGCAGGTTTTATTCGGGTAGAGTAAGAAATACTAGATCGACGACAGGTGCCTGTAGGTCTACGTACCCGTATCCTGTGTGCCGCTTATTCACAGTTTTCATAGTTGGACCGGGGCCCTCAGTCGTGCCGGCACCGTTCTGTGAGACTGCGTAACGTGTGGTCATTGCGTCTGCTTGTGGAGACAATGTTGGCTCCTGGTATGTGGTGGAACTTTCCTGCTGTCGTGTTCTTACTTGTTACTGTTTCTCTCTGACAGTTTCTAGCTGTGTGTATGCTTCATGTGCAGGTTTATGACATTTTATTGTAATCATTTCGTAATGCTTCCATTACATGGTGCTTACGGTTAAACGCACAGGAAATTGTCCGCGTGCTGCAACAATCGCTTGAGCTTACTGAAGTGGGCTGTGCAAATTTGTCCATTTTCTTTGAAAATCAAATTAAGGTAAAAACAACTTCTTAGGCCTGAAGTGTTTGTTTTTGAATAACTTTTTGCATAATGGTATGGATCATCAAGACACAGGTTTCTCGTCTGAGGTGTAGCTTATCAAGCACTATAGGCACCATGGCTGGGATCTTACTGGTGAATTTCAAACCTATATATATATATATTTGAGCAGAGAGAATTGTGTAAATGGTTGGATATTGTTTTGCTTGGATCTGCCTTTGGTAATTACTTGATTGGCTTGTAGTTTTGGACAGAAAAAAAATGATGTGTGTCAACAATATCACGACCCTGTGTTATAGATAGGATAATATTGCATTTTGTTGTTGCTAAACATAACTCGAAATTATTTTCACCATCAGGGGCAATCAACGACACTAAAATGTAGATATAAAAGACTACAGTGCGGGATTTATTTGACAGTGTTCACATGTCATGATGTTGTATATACTCTATAATACAAACCAATATGTTATGATGTTGTATATACTCTATAATACAAACCAATATTTAAAGGTAATGCTTACTCTGATCGAAGTACCGTTTACATGGGAACCGTACTATTTCTATTTACATTCCTACGTGGGGATGTCGGGGGCTCTTTCAGCGTAAATAGTATACCAACCGTCTGGGAATTCTGTGCTAGAAATTTCCTCTTTTCTGTCACTCGCTTTATTCATGACTTGCTTCTTTGCTTTCTGTCATTTCTTCCTATCATTTTCTGCCTTGCCGGTCCATTTACCTGTATGTGTTCTGTTAAGGTTTACATACTTTTTCTTAGCATTGATGTTGGGGTACATGTTTTAAATGCATTTTTGACTCTAAAGAAATGTAATGCACAGTTAGCTAATTTAGGCCTTTTTATATGTTTTATTATCCTTAGTTATGTTTAAATTTGTCTTCAGGTTTTATTTTTAAAAGCCTGGTGATAAATTGGATGGTGTGGTCAACACCGGGGCCATATCCCTAGATTATGTGTGCAAATGCATTGATATGTGTACTTAATTTTTTTTTCCAGGTGTTTTTTTTCCCCAGTGAGGTATGGCGTACATTTTGAGATGGTTATAGCCCTGATATGGCTCTGCGAAGTCGGCTGGACTTAAAACAACAATAACAACAATAATTCTATTTACACATAGTTATGCTGGAATCTCTCTAAAGTTCGTTAAACTTCTCGTTATTATCTGTTACGAAAGACCAGGCGTGCGTTGATTGACATATAGGTTGTGTGGGAACGGTAATAGATCTTAATCGATTTAAGTGCGTAATTACAGGCTCTAGGCTGAATCCAGTTCTCGATCAGTTACAGTTAAGCTGTGTATAGTCTGGCTCTCAGAACAATTACGAAGAGTAGCCAAAATAATACTACCATTATTGTGGCTTTGGTTTGTCTTAAATCCCCGGCCAGTTCTATTCCTGTCCCGATTTAGTATTAATTACTGGGCCAGGTGCGATTTTGTGTTCTCTTTGTTGCTTGAGATTTTGAATATTTCCTGCATTTGTAACTGTTTGTTTATTTGTGATTGGCTGTACATGTGCCTAAACTGAAAGCGTTTTATTTAACGTGCACATCGTTTGAGCAGAGCAGCTAAATCCTTGGATTGTTCGAGTACTGTGTTTCCAAAGTTCAGTACATAATCTGTGCCCCAGTGAATAGATTTACTAGTTTTGTCAAAGGCATTTCATGACTGTTAGTTGAATCTCTGATTTTCAGCATGCTGAAACCCACTTTCAGTTTTCTGCTTGTAAATCTATTATATGTACAGATCTACCGCATGTAGGCCTATATTGGTGAAAAGAACGAAAACTCAAAGTGCAGCTT
>JAPXFY010000014.1:12964539-12972039 GCA_030674185.1 Monoplex corrugatus | reverse complement strand
GTATTCAGAGGGTTTATCACAACTGTTAAATCAATCAGTATTCAGAGGGTTTATCACAACTGTTAAATCAATCAGTATTAAGGGGGTTTATCACAATTGTTAAATCAATCAGTATTAAGGGGGTTTAATCACAATTGTTAAATCAATCAGTATTAAGGGGATTTATCACAATTGTTAAATCAATCAGTATTCAGGGGGTTTATTACAACTGTTAAATCAATCAGTATTAAGGGGGTTTATCACAACTGGTAAATCAATCAGTATTAAGGGGGTTTATCATAACTGTTAAATCAATCAGTATTAAGGGGGTTTATCACAATTGGTAAATCAATCAGTATCAAGGGGCTTTATCACAACTGGTAAATCAATCAGTATCAAGGGGGTTTATCACAACTGTTAATCAGTATTAAGGGGGTTTATCATAACTGTTAAATCAATCAGTATTTTAAGGGGGTTATCACAATTGTTAGTGAATCAGTATTAATGGGATTATCACAATTGTTAAATCAATCAGTATTAATGGGATTATCAGAAGTGTGAAATCAATCAGTATTAAGGGGGTTATCAAAATGGTTAGTGAATCAGTATTAATGGGATTATCAGAAGTGTTAAATCAATCATATTACGGGGGTTTATCACAATTGTTAAATCAATCATTATTAATGGGTTATCAGAACTGTTAAATCAATTAATATTAAGGAGTTGTCAGAACTGTTAAATCAATCAGTATTAAGGGGTTGTCAGAACTGTTAAATCAATCAGTATTAAAGGGGTTGTCAGAACTGTTAAATCAATCAGTATTAAAGGGGTTGTCAGAACTGTTAAAGCAATCAGTATTAAGGGGTTGTCAGAACTGTTAAATCAATCAGTATTAAAGGGGTTGTCAGAACTGTTAAATCAATCAGTATTAAAGGGGTTGTCAGAACTGTTAAAGCAATCAGTATTAAGGGGTTATCAGAACTGTTAAATCACTCAGTATTAAAGGGGTTGTCAGAACTGTTAAATCCATCAGATTAAGGGGTTGTCAGAACTGTTAAATCAATCAGTATTAAGGGAGTTATCACAATTGTTAAATCAGTCAGTATTAAGGGGTTATCAGAACTGTTAAATCAATCAGTATTAAAGGGTTATCAGAACTGTTAAATCAGTCAGTATTAAGGGAGTTATCAGAACTGTTAAATCAATCAGTATTAAACTAGAAGTTACCAGAATTGCTAAATCAATCAGTATTAAATTAGGGGTTACCAGAATTGTTAAAGCAACCAGAGTTAAGGTGTTTACTGGAATTGGTAACTCAGTCATATTAAGGGTGAATTCACATAGATGGATTTATTTTTTACATACTAAACACCCCCACTCAAGATAAAAAGCTAAGATTTAAAAAAATTCATTTTGGTAGGTGTTTGCTTTTCTGTTTTTTGTTTTTTTGTTTTTTGTTTGTTTGTTTGTTTTTTTCTTTTTCTTTTTTCTCCTCCTTTTTGTTTGTTTAGTTAAAGCACACACACCCATAACAATGTTATATCAATAGTCAGTCAAACTCAATGATCACATCAAAACTTGAACGCTTTAGCATGTATATATACATATGTATGTATGTATGTATATGTGTATATATATGTATATATGTATATATATATATATACATATATATATATGTGTGTGTGTGTATTCATATATGTACAATATATACATACATACATACATACATACATACATACATACATACATACATATGGAAAAAAAAGATTGCGCTTACATGCAGATAGAACATGGTATTGGCAGCAAGTGCTAACCTGGTTAGAGACGCATACAATTTGACATTTTACCTTTGTCAAGTTTAGTTTACAACTCTGTTCCAATGCTTATTTGGAAACGTAAACGTTTGAGTGGTCATGGCCTGTTGTAGGAATCGCAAAATGCAGTAATTCTCTAAAAGCAATTTCCCCCAAGTCCAAGTTTTACACAGAGTTATTTCATTGTTTATTACACTGAGCATTTTAAATGCTACGTTCTGCGTATACACATTTTCATCCCGAGATCTTCACTGGCATTAAAACAATGTCCGTGACCGTTTTTGGCCAGCCCGTCACACGGTCAGCTACTAACCTCACATACCATGTATTAGGGGATTTATGTACAATTGTGGAATGTCTGAGCTGTTATGCAAAGAGCTGGACCTAATCCCCGCTGGCTTTGCACTGCATGACAACAGTTAGGCTCATGCACCTGTAGTGTTCTTACTTGTGTCAATAATCGTAACTCAGCCTTCGATGACTCAGGTGATAAATGTGTAAATGGGCATGAACCGAAATGTAGGCTATGGAAAATGAGAAGAAAAAGTTTTCATATATAAATTACCATTAAAAGATTATGTATAATGACAGAAAAAAGTTTTCATATATAAATTACCATTAAAAGATTATGTATAATAACATAAATTTCTAAAAAGATAGGCGTCAGTTGTTTGCAAATGTATCCATTCCAATTTTCATAATTTGTAAAACACACACTATTTCGGATGTCTGGGCTGTTTATATGTCCTCTATGGATACCTAGCAGAATCAGACTATGCAAGGCTCAAAAGTATTGAGACCAATAAACAATTTAAGAACGTGCCAGTTATAATGACCGTAGTCCTTTTTCAAAAACGGGTCTGTCCTATCACCAGCCTTTTACCCCCGTACCTACCAGCTTGTCAGACCATGCTAAGGACTGAACAAAAACATAAACAAAAGAAAACAAAACGCAAGCATCAACAAAACCCAAGATGTACATGCAACACAACCCCTACCACACAGGTACCACAACACCAGCTCCACTCTCGAGAAGATGAGCTGACACATCGAGTCATTTTTTACATACATAAATAATGTACAATAATACAAAATAACATTTTAAAAAAAGGAATAATCTCCCTTTTCCTCTTTATAGGCAGATTCAGAAAAGAATTAAATGCTCATTACAGTGTGTTTAACCAATATATTATACCAGGCTTCGATAAAGGTCCCATGGAAGAGAGAAAACATACTTTTAAAAAGTTACGGTGAGACAGACGTAATTGCGAAATGCAAGTGAGAGCTTGCCCATTGGGATTAGGCTTTCATAACTAATCTCTTCGAAGCACATCAAATTACATAGCAATTAAACAAATTTTTAAGCAAATAAATACAGATCCAAGCTCATAAAGTGACGCAGTGACAAAACTATCGCTGATGACTGAGGTTTAACCCAAGTTATTTGGAACAACAATCTTAGCTAGAACGCAGAAATGGGGATGGGAGGGGAGAAAAGAAAGAAAGAAAGAAAGAAAAACTTCCGATAACGAACAGTTTAGTTAAGGTTTGATACACAGTTGTGAAAGGCTTGGATCTGCGGACCACTACAGCAACGACTGTTAATCTTACCCTGTGTGACATTTGAAACAGACCTCTGACCCAAATTTGGTGAAATTCCATCAGTGAACAGCCAAGAGGTTCTCGGTGATGCTCTTTAGACATCGCAACAGAGGTTTTGCTTTTGGAGGTTTCCCTTTCTTAAATGGGCCACCTACGTTAATGGATCCCATCTACTTTTGACTCCTTAGGGCAGGAGTATCCAACATACTAAACATGCCACAGATTTATCTTTTAAAGTGCGTATACCACAATACTTGGGTCACAAAATGGGTTACCAAGGATTTTAGTTCGTAGTTGTGTATGAGTGGATTTTCATCAAAGCTGGGTTAGAGCTGCGACATGGTATGAAATGTGGGGGGAGGGGGCGGGAAGGAGACGGATGCGTTCTTTTCTACAAATCTTTGGTAATCAGCTGAGCCTTTTAATAATACTGCAATCAATTCACTGTGTCTGCAAAGTGCACTTTGGAACAGTCTGTTTGTCCTCTCTTCGGTTTTTTGTGTTGTTTTTTGTTTGTTTTGTTTTTGTTTTGTTTTTTTAAGCATAAAATTTATTACACACAGAGCAGTGAACAGATTTTGAATTCAAGCTCTTGATGGATCACTCGAAAGAAACCATAAAACACCCGACACAAAACAGATGGCGTGCAGGTTGTAGTGTGTTTACATATAAACTTTCCTTGATAACGCAAATCGTATATTCAGTGGGCCTGTAGCCTATATCAGTGTATCGGTCGACTGTGTCCTATGTGTTTAACTTCACACTGTAAAGTTAAAGCCGGGACCAAGATCAAGATAAGGACCTACGTGACAGTGATTGACATTTCACTACGGTGTGGATGGATGGAGTCCTGGATACGTCTAGGCTACTTGTACAGATAAGGCGGTGGACTCAATCACAGCTGGGTGTGTACGCATTGTATGGAGGCATACAAGGTTTTAGATGGGCCGTTGTCAATCAAGTGCTGGCTTGTTTGCGCCCTTTCTTTTCCAAGTCAGCTCTAACAAACGAGCGAGTAATTGAAAACTAATGTCTGTCACCTGATCACCTGGGTGCGTGTATGGGATATATTTGTTTTGTGACTGCGTGCTATATAGGCTACATTTACAATCAGCTGAACTGGTGAGAGGAAATCGCATCTGAGTACACATTGGCCTGACTGTTCATTGTTGTTTGTCTTCTGTGGACAGACACATGGCTGTTTGCACTCATTTCCCACGCTTTGCTGTACAGATCGGTGCATAACACTTTCATTTTCAATTTACAAGGCCCTGAGATAGTCTGTGTGGTCGGTTGGGTGATAACGTAAACGGAAATGTAAAATTGCTGCTGATGGACACAACAATATTTGTAGATTATCTTGAATTATCTGTGATTGTGACAAATGCCTACATTTCAGTTTGCATGACCCCAGGTGTTCTGTCACTGTAGCTTGAATAATCACAATATTTCCAGAATTTTAGTTTTTGTTAGGTTTGGGTGTTTCATGAACATTTTAAGAATCAAATTATGATTATGAGGTTGGTCTTCATTCACCTTTAGGGGAATTCGAAACTTTAAACGAGTTGCAGTGAGGTTGTAAGGCTACAAAACGGCAAGGGAAGTAAATCCACTTCACTGTATCGTTATAATATCCATTCTTTTGGTGTGACTTTGTTTCTGTTTTTATGATTAGTTATCGGAAAATGAGACGTCACCGATATGGCTTCGTCGTTTTTTCTCTTCCAGTTTTGCCTTCAAAGACACCTTTTATTTACAGTTCATATGCCGCACTCGCGGCGTTAATCGCCCTCGCGCTCGCGCTTCTGCCAGGCAGATATAGTCAGTATTCAACCAAGCCGGTTATGAAACCTGCAGATGAGACTGGTGATCCTGAAAGTGAAACTACAGTAGTGTTGAAACTTTAGCAGTCGAGACTACCAGTCCAAATTATGGCTTTCCATTATCCCACTCACTGGATCCAAATATCGTGAATCTGATCCATCCATTCCATAACAGCTATGATGTCTGAGTGTGTATTACTGCTGGTTTTGAGTCTTCACATGCATCATACTGACAGTGAACAAACTTATCGACAAACTATCCCCGATCGAACCAGTTTCAGTTGATCTGAATCAAACTTCGAGCCGTTTTTAAACAGGGAGAAGAAAACCCTGTTTGTATTTCCTGGTTTCACAACAAGACCTGACGTACCTATGTACACAAATCCGCACGAAACAGGGGGAGAAGGGGGGAATTAACACCTAACAGCTCTTATCAACCTTCCCGTATGCAAATCGGGGCATGTACCTGCGCGCGGCGTAACGTGGAAACGGTAAACATTCAAAATGGCGGCCTGCTCTTTACTCTAGCGCTGTGTGAACAAGGCTTTTCCTTTGCCTGTCCGGCAAGAAGTGTTGTGTTTTTCTGCTATTCAACAGGCTCTGATCGATGCTTGTTTCAGAGACAAACTGAAAAATGTCGACGGAGCAGCAACACAAGAAAGGCAACCGCGCCTCCAGCGCGGAGACGAAGAACAAGACCCGACTAGCGGCACTGGCACCAGGCGAAAACATCAAAGAAAAACAGGTAAGTTCCAGTTCATGTGGAATGTTTTCTGGAATTGTTTTGAATGTTTTGTCCTACAGTGTTCATTGTTACAATTTGTTAAAATCAGGCTGTTGTCTATCGTGTTGATTTTCATTACTATGGCAATACTAAATTTGATGCATGTGAAGGGTCAAAACTGTCGTTGTAATAGTATCACAGCATATGCTGGCTTAGGCATTATACAAGCTAATTATGGGTTTGATACTGAGAGTTTTAACTCAAATATCTGGCTTTATATGAAAAAAATGACAAATGGCCAAAAAAGATTTACTGTAACCATGAAACAGAAATAAAAAATTAACTGGAAATGTTGGGAGTAAAGATCATCAATCATATGACTGGAAACCAGGGAAAGAACTCTTGTCGACAAGTTCTCGGTGTAACGTGACTATACTTATTTCCCTTTACTTGAGACGTCGCTTGAGGACTTTTCTCCTCTTGAAGACAAGCTAATCAGATTAATATTTTTTGTTCTATGATTTTAGTTGCAATGTTTTTACAATGTTTTTATTTGCTGTATTTGTTTTGGTTTTTGTTGTTGTTATTGTTTGTTTTTGGAGGTAGGGTCTAAGGGGATAATACTTTTCCCTCAATCACAGTGGGTCATAAAGGTTGGAGGTTTGGTTAAAAGATGTCAAATCTTGTAAGGACCACCATTATCAAAGTGCTGCCAGTCACCTTTCCCTTGCACTTTTCCTTTCACCTTCTCTGTAAACAGTGGGATTTTCCTCTGGAAAAAAGTATTGTAGTTATTTGAGCTTTGATACAATATATATATTGTCCATATGACTATGAGAAAGAACAGAACACATGTAGTGCAGCACTTTCTGGTAGGAAGACTAAACAGTACACATTTACATGACTGTAAAAAAAAAAAACACACATAATACACAGAGACTCAGTTTACTGCACTCCCTAATGTTTTATTGTTTGTTCTTTTTTCTTTTTCTCTCTCTCCTTTAATCAAAAACAGTTACTGTGATAAATCTTGCAGAGGGAAGAATAAGATAGTATTGAAACAAGCTGGTTTTGAATAGATAAAATTTGATACATGAATAAACAAAAATAACATATCATCTTGCACTGTAAAAGATATTTTTAACCCTGATTGACAAGCTCAGTGAAAATCAGTTGTTTTTTTTTGTTTTTTTTTTGTTTGTTTTTGGTTTGGATTTTTTTTTGGGGGGGGGGGGGGGGAGTATTTCTTATCTCAGGTAGCCAAGTAAACAAAGACCTAGTTGTGTGTGTGTGTGAATGTGTGTGTGTATGTCTGTCTGTCTGTCTGTCTGTCTGTCTTTCTGTGTTTGTGTGATGTGTGTGTGTGTGTGCGCGTGCATGTGTGGCGCACACATATGTGTGTGTGTTATGGTGTACTTTAATGATCAAGTCCATGATATTATTTGCTCAGAAATGTAGTCTGTAAACAAACTAACAAAACCAGGAGTACTGACACACTTCTACATCATCACCATTATTTTCAAGCACTAGTAGTAGTGCAGTAGTAGCATTAAGCAAT
>JAPXFY010000014.1:12944539-12957039 GCA_030674185.1 Monoplex corrugatus | reverse complement strand
GAAGACCTAGATTTCATATCAAACATCATATCAAGCCATCACCAGAAGACCTAGATTTCATATCAAACATCATATCAAGCCATCACCAGAAGACCTAGATTTCATATCAAACATCATATCAAGCCATCACCAGAAGACCTAGATTTCATATCAAACATCATATCAAGCCATCACCAGAAGACCTAGATTTCATATCAAACATCATATCAAGCCATCACCAGAAGACCTAGATTTCATATCAAACATCATATCAAGCCATCACCAGAAGACCTAGATTTCATATCAAACATATCAAGCCATCACCAGAAGATCTAGATTTCATATCAAACATAAAATCAAGCCATCACCAGAAGACCTAGTTTCATATCAAACATCATATCAAGCCATCACCAGAAGACCTAGATTTCATATCAAACATATCAAGCCATCACCAGAAGACCTAGGTTTCATATCAAACATCATATCAAGCCATCACCAGAAGACCTAGATTTCATATCAAACATCATATCAAGCCATCACCAGAAGACCTAGATTTCATATCAAACATCATATCAAGCCATCACCAGAAGACAGATTTCATATCAAACATCACGTCAAGCCATCACCAGAAGACCTAGATTTCATATCAAATATCATATCAAGCCATCACCAGAAGACCTAGCTGTCATATCAAACATCATATCAAGCCATCACCAGAAGACCTAGCTGTCATATCAAACATCACATCAAGCCATCACCAGAAGACCTAGATTTCATATCAAACATCATATCAAGCCATCACCAGAAGACCTAGCTGTCATATCAAACATCACATCAAGCCATCACCAGAAGACCTAGATTCATATCAAATATCATATCAAGCTATCACCAGAAGACCTAGCTGTCATATCAAATATCATATCAAGCCATCACCAGAAGACCTAGCTTTCATATGAACATCATATCAAGCCATCACCAGAAGATCTAGCTTTCATATCAAACATATCAAGCCATCACCAGAAGACCTAGATTTCATATCAAACATCACATCAAGCCATCACCAGAAGACCTAGATTTGATATCAACTATCATATCAAGCCATTACCACGAAACCTAGATTTCACGTCAACCATATCAAGCCATCACCAGAAGACCTAGCTTTTATATTAAACATTATATCAAGCCATCAACACACGACCTAGCTTTCATATCAAACATATATCAAACCATCCCCCACAAAACTAGATTTCATGTCAAACATTAAGCCATCATCACAAGATCTACACTTGATATCAAACACCAAAATAAGCCATCATCGTAAGACCTGCACATATCATGTCAAACCATCACCACAAGACCTAGATTTCACGTCAAACATATCAAGCCATTATCACAAGATCTAGCTTTCATATCAAACATCATATCAAGCCATTGCCACGAGACTTGGAGTTCACGTCAAACATATCAAGCCATGACTTCAAGACCTAGATTTCATATGAAACATCAAGCTGGCACCGCCACAGTAATTGGCACATAAAAAAATTAATGGGTAACGAAAAGTGAAGTTTATATTGCCGGTAAGATTGAGGACAAGATAGGAGTTCCGCAACACTTTACAGTCTGCCAGACGACTCTCCTTGTCTGTCACCTGTACCTATTGAGCATTGAAGAGTAAAAAGGTGTGTAATAAATTGACGTCAGTGACTCTTGACAGTGTTGCCAGATTGAACCCAGACGGACTCTTTTAAGTTTAATCAAACATAATGTCATTTATGGTTGACAGAAAGTGATATTTTACCATATCAAAAGTGTCAGTACGTAAGTTTAATTATACATATTGTCAATTATGGTTGACAGAAAGTGATATTTCACTGCATCAAAAGTATCAGTGCATAAGTTTAATCAGACACATTGTCAGTTACGGTTGACAAAAAGTGATATTTTACCGTATTAAAAGTATCAGTACATAGGTTTAATCAGACACATTGTAATTTATGGTTGACAGAAGTGATATCTTACCGCATCAAAATTATCAGTAAGAAAGTTTAATCAAACATGTTGTGATTTATGGTTGAGACACGGTGATATTTCACAACTTTAGAAGTATTAATATGTAAGTTTAATTAAACATACTGTCATTTATGGCCGACAAAAAGTGTTATTTTACAGTTTCAGAAGTATCAGTATGTAAGTTTGATCAAAGATACACGCATTTATGATTGACAGAAAGTGATTTTTCACCGCATTTAAAATATCAGTGCGTAAGTTTAATCAAATATATTGTCATTTATGGTTAACAGAAAGTGACATCTTACCACAACAAAAATATCGGTACGTAAGTGTCATCATACTTGCTGCCATTCAAAGTTATCACAAAGTGATATTTTACCACATCAAAAGTATCGGTACGTACGTTTCATCAAACTTGTTGTTAAGTTCAATTGACAGAAAGTGATACTTTGCCGCATTAA
This sequence comes from Monoplex corrugatus, assembly GCA_030674185.1. Taxonomy (NCBI): domain Eukaryota; kingdom Metazoa; phylum Mollusca; class Gastropoda; order Littorinimorpha; family Ranellidae; genus Monoplex; species Monoplex corrugatus. The sequence goes on along the minus strand of JAPXFY010000014.1, from coordinate 12,954,589 downwards.
AAGTATAAGGACGTAAGTGTCATCAAACTTGTCATTTGTGGTTGTCAGAAAGTAATATTTTACCGCATCAAAATCATCAACATGAAAGTTTAATCAAACATATTGTCATTTGTAGTTGACATAAAGTGGTATTTTACCGCATCAAAAGTATCAGTACGTAAATTTCGTCGAACTTGTTGTCATTTATGGTTGACAGAAAGTATTATTTTACCGCATCAGAAGTATAAGTATGTAAGTGTCATCAAACTTATTGTTAATTATGATTGACAGAAAGTGATATTTTACGGCATCAAAAGTGTAAGTACGTGTCATCGAACTTGTCATTCATAGTTGTCAGAAAGTGATATGTTACCACATCAAAATTATCAGTATGTAAGTTTAATCAGACTGTCATTTATTGTTGACAAAAAGTGTCATATTTCATTGCATCAAAAGTATCAGTAGGTAAGTGTCATCAAACTTGTTGTCGTTTATGCTTGACAAAAAGTGACATCTCATCGTATAAAAAGTATCAGTACGTGCGCGCTTTCACGTATAGAAAATACAGTGACATACTGGTCCGCACATGCGCACACGTATTCGTATGCATACAACACGTATGCGTGAGCTCGCACACACATGCACGTGTCACGAATTGTGAGTGTATGTATGCAGTTACATGAGCTATTTCAGTGTACTCGGAGCATAACCTGCATTGCATTATACACATACATATAGCACAGTTTCAGTTTCAGTTTCTCAAGATGACGCCTCCGCACTAGGAACGAATTCCATATGCATTAACGTCACAGGTGCCATGTGTATGGTGATCATGGCACACAAGCCTTAAGCCTGCACATAAACCCATGAGCTGGCCAGGTCCTGAGGCCCTACCTAGACTATGTTTTGCCTAGTCTATATTTTATACTGGTATTTTATCAGCCTATCACTGGAATAATCTTAGCACGATTGTACACACACACACACACACACACACACACACACACACACACACACACATACAAAAACAAACAAACAAACAAACACAAACACACACACACACACACACACACACACACACACACACACACACACACACACACACACACACACACACACACACACACACACACACACACACACCACCACAGTTTCATCGTGAATCAGATTACCAAAAAGAATTTGGTTGAGTCCTGTGGTGTCAGTAATGTTAAGACTACAGGTGGTAGTGTCAGTAATGTTAGGACAACAGGTATCGTCATAGTGTTTTGTTTGTTTGTTAGCTTGATCAATATGGACTCTTTCACGAGCTTTGGTGCCACTGAAACACTGATTTTAATGCTGTTCTATCAATTTCTTGTGAATTAGCCAGAGTGGATATAGTCTCTTTCGGTTCTGTCAAAGAGACTGAGAGAGAGAGAGAACTTCAGAACACTGTATTACTGAAAGATAATAGCGTTTGACCCCATTCAAGAGAGAGAGAGAGAGGTAGATGTACACACACACACACACATATATATATATATATATATATATATATATATATATATAGAGAGAGAGAGAGAGAGAGAGAGAGCCGTCCTCATCATTTTGTGCCCTGCTGCATGACGTTGGCGATCATGGCCCTCGATACGAATCTATCCCTTGTCGCTGCAAGTACATGTCCCACCTTCTCTGTTCTCAGCCACTCTGCAAGTCCGTCCAGTATTTTCTCCCTGGGTCTACCTGGTGCTCTTTCCCTCCAGCTTTCTTGTTGTGACCAGGTGCTCTAATTTCTCTTGCCTCATATAGTGTCCCATAAACGTTGCTTGTTTTTTTCCCCCTGATCTTCTTCATTAATGTTCTTCTTGTGTCTGCCCCCTTCAAGACAGAGAGAGTAGTCTCTGCATTATTTTGCTTCTGTCCAATTCTGAACACACACACACCTCCTCCCATTCATCCAGTCTGGGACAAAACTGACCAATTATTTGTCCTCTTTCCCCATTTTTTTCTGTGTCTGCTGTGCTTGTGCGCACGTTTGTGTTTATGTATGTTGGGTGTAAGGGATGTCAGGGAGGGCAGTACCTCTGGTGGAGAAGCATGTCGTGCTGTGCTCTCGTTTCGGGAGTAGCTCGTCCACCTTTGGTCCCCACCTGGCACTCAGCTCTCACCTGTGGCTCAAGAAGCTGCAGCATGCGCAGTGACCATACTCCGGTAACAGCTGGGATGACGAACGGGACAGGCAAGTGGTGAAACGTCAGACTTCCAGTTGGAAGGTTCCGAGTTCCGTCTGCTGCCTTAAACACCTCCACTTGGGGATAAAGGATGGAGATTTTTCCGATCTCCCAGGTCAACATGTGTGCAGATCTGGCAGTGCCTAAGCCCCCTTCCTGTGTGCAGAATATCAAATATGCACGTTAAAGATCCTGTTAGTCATGTCAGTGTTCAGTGGCTTAAGGAAACATGAAAACACCTAGCATGCACACCCACCGAAGGCGCAGCGTGCAGACAATACAGTCAACATACCGCCTGCGCAGTGTGTGCAAAACTGCGTGTATATATGTTTCCAAGAAGAACATGGAACGGTGAAAAAATGTAATAATAAAATTAAATTAACGATAATAGAGGATGAACAAACAAAATGACCCACTTAACACAATAATATTACAAACAAAATAACCCACTTAACATAATAATATTGCAAATAATAGGATTTTCTCTGTATGTGAATGTCCAAGGCCTCAGGTCCAGGCCACGACCATGATACAAATGAACTTTATCGTAAAAGGATATTATTAAGTGGCTTGACCATCTTGGTTTTGCAGCACGTCTGTGTGTCCATTTTGTCGGGACACAACCCAGTTACCATTCGCATGCTTGCTTGTTTGCCCGATAATTTGCTCTCAGTGTACTTTTCAGTTTTGAGGAGGAGTGGTAGGGTAACAGCGATGGTGACGTTCAAATCTAAACTGTCCCTTTCCCGTGAGATCGGACTGTGACTGTATCGGTGAAAGTAGCAGTTAATGAACGACACATGGGAAAAATTTTATTGTGTGCATTTTGCTAAGCAACAGTGTATTGTGCATATTGCCCTAAGGTGACTTTGTGTTGCTTAGGGTGTCCTAAGGTAACTTTTTATTGGACATTGTCCTGAGGTAACCTTTTATTGCACATTTCCTTAGGTAACTTTTTATTGCACATTTCCTTAGGTAACTTTTTATTGCATATTGTCCTAAGGTAACTTTTTATTGTACATTTCCTAAGGTAATTTTTTTTATTACACATTGTCCTTAGGTAACGTTTTGTTGCACATTGTCCTAGGGTAACATTTTATTGTGTACATTTGTACTAACATACTATTTTATTGTACACATCGTCCATCAGATATTAATCCATTGCACATTGTCCTAGAGAAACAATTTATTGCACACATTGTCCTGAAGTGTAATTTTATAGTATGCATCGTCCTAAGGTAATATTTCATTGCACATTTTGTCCTAAGGTAATACTTTATTGCACATTGTCCTAAGGTAACATTTTATTGCGTACATTTGTCCTAACATGTTTTATTCCACACATTGTCCTAGGATAATATCTTATTGCACACATTGTCCTAATGTAACATTTTATTGCACACGTTGTGCTGAGGTAACATTTTGTTATATACGTTGTCCTAAGGTAACATTTTGTTATACACATTGTCCTAAGGTAACATTTTGTTGAATATACCGTCCTAAGGTAACATTGTATTATACGCGTTGTCCTAAAATATTATTTCTCGTATTGTCCTAAATTAACATTTTATTGTGCATATTGTCCAAGTTGACATTCTATCAAGTACATTGTCTTAAGTGAACATTTTATTGCACACACTGTCTCGTAGCTTCAGCATGTACGAGACTCTTACTTTCAGAATGTGGTTTTCTCCGATCATCAAACTGTCCGTATTCATGGGCATGTACGGAGCACGTCACAGGACATTAGTGTGTGGGCCATAAAAATCACAAACGTGGCCAGACATGCCCACGTGCTCAGGGTGGCAGGTTTCACCAGATGTACAGGCGTAGAGACGTCAGATAAATGTCCATTGTTTCGGGTGGTTTTTAAGGCCACAGCTTTAGATCTCGGAGAGTCTGTAGTTTTTATTTTTTAATTTTAATATCGCGACTCCAGCATTCCGGGATTACTAAGAAAAGCGGGCAAGGAATTATATGCGTAGTGCCAGTCGTGTTTGGTCACTGATGTTTTGCTCGGTTTTTAATTAGCTCCAGCGGGTCTTATTGTTGTCTTCAGTGTTCGGACATCGTCTTTGGTGTGGATCAAAACTTTGACCTATGGACGGTGCGTTATATTCAAAGCGGAATTAAGCACTCTTCCAAACAGGGACTATATGACTACGCTCCCTTTCCTGGACGTTTTTAGTCCTGTAACCTGATATGGAGGAAGTTGGGACGGTGGTGATAATGAATGAAGATAAAGCCATAGAATGGTGCCCTACTCCATTTGCCAGGTTTGTCTTGGGTTGCATTTAGACATGCAGTCTGGCTGTTATCTGAAATCTTGTGATTTGGAACGATGGTTTGGGGAAGTGGAATAGTGCTCGTTTTACATGTTTATTGGTTTCTGGCGTCTCTGCAGCCAGATGTTCAGCTAGCCCTGCGATAAACAGGCTACGACCGTACTTCTCATGTACCAGTTTATTTCCCCTTGACACCACGGTCCCTCATGAAACAGCAATGATACCAGAAGGTCAATGGGATAATAGTTGCTGAAGTGAGTGATTGTGTTCAGTCCGCTGATTTGTGTGGAAAGCCGCTTTGACTTTCTGGTGAATGTTTCGTTTTGGAAAGGAAAACATTGTAAAGTGATTTTTAATTCAGCATTCATTGATGTTTCTGAACCAGAAGCGATAGCAGTCGAAAAAGAGAATGTTCATGTTTCAGAATCTCTCATATTCCTCGGTTGGACGTATGATTCGATCAGGTTACTAGCTGTGCTATCTCTTTTGAATCAATGCTTTGCCACTCGCTACGATACGCTGAATAATTTGGTCCCAGATAGTCAGACAATCGTTGTAGCTTGCTTTGTTTTCTTTCAGTTTAATTTTCTCCTTCTCCTTTGTGAGACCTGACGCTAGGTGTTTCTTTACATAGGTGATTGAGTATATTTCTCAACTTCCAGAGGTGTCGTCATTTCCAAAATAGGATGACATTCAAAGGGATGGTAAATCATCAGGGTTTTTTCTGACGCTGTTGCACTGTTGTATAGCGTGAAACTACAGTGTGGACTGCATGTCATGTCGCCAGTCTTACTACACAGGTTGTATGATGAGCACCAGTTTTATTGTCGTCTGCAAACACTGACCTGTCGTCAAGAGGCTGGCCCCTTCTTGGTTCTGTTGACTCTGGGCAATCTTTCCTATGCACATCACTTACTGCTCCCTCTCCACTCTCTAAACTCGCTCTCATAAATCATTAAGTCCATTATTGTCACCTACCAGTAAATATGAGCTACATTGCAAGGTCGTGAGGGAGATAACCCTTTTAGGGTATAGACTGCTACTCACTGGTGGGGGACTTGAGGAGTCGGTGGAGAAGTGAAGAAAAAAAAAGCGACATCGTTATTAGTGTAGTCATTTATCTCGGGCAGGGTGGGCCACCTTCACTCTCTGTCTATCAAGTTAAGTTGGAGGGTTGGAGGCGGATTTCAGCAGGTGTCTGGGGCGTGTGTCATGCAAGGCTGGGTAGGGTCACAAACCCCAGTAAATAGGACCGTCGACAGTTCCCAGTAATTTGTTGGTTGACATGACGATCAGGCACAGTCATCATGCTAGTTGTCGTGTTAGCCAGGCGTTGTTTGGTCCTTTTCCTTTTTCAAGACGGAGATCAAGTTACCAGACGATACTTTTGTAATATGTAAACCTAGGAATTCGTTCGTGTAATCAGGAAGGGAACTTGAGAAGCCACTGACTTTGGCAGACATAATGAACTGTAAAGAATAGTTTTGAAAAAGTGAAAATCGTGCGGTGTTCGGTAGGAGCAAGGAAGAGGTGGTTGTTTATAGGTTTCTCTTCCCGTGGACGTGATCGGTTGTCCTAGAGAAGGCTCAAGTCACAGTCTAGCAGAGGAAAGGGAGTCATGCTGAAATCAACTTACAATGGATTCTGAAGAACCCAAAAAGAAGAAAGTTTTCACAAAGCAGCCGAGTTTCCTGCACGTGGATAAGACCGCCTTTTTGGTAAGTTATCATGTTTGTCTTTTTGATCCATCTTGATTTTTATGCATCGATGTAAACTGATTACGTTGTGTTTGAGTTGTTAGCGGACATACAGCTTACGGGTTTGGCCTTATTTGGTTTTTGTGATTTAATGGTAATGCATTTTTTCGTCTTATTCTTTTTCATCTTTGTCCATTTTCTTCACTCCTCGTTTGTCTTCTTCTCGTTTGTTTTGTTTGTGTGTTTTCCTGTTTCTTTGTTTGTTTCTTTGTTTGTTCAGTCTTCGTCTTTCTCTAAACAGTTTCAGAAGTCACGTTTTGTCTGGTTGAGTTCCGAGGAGTATGTTCAGTTTGTCACCACTGTCGCTTGTTGAGTCCATCTTAAGTGGGCAGCATCTGATGGGACCCCTATTGCAGATCCATATTACTGGTGGTGTTTGGCCTGCATTTTTGTAGTGTCTTTACCGGCTGTTATCGACAAAAGGCAGTCCTTTTTTTTTCTTGTTGCGGCGGTACTGATGGACACTACTACTTTTTTTTTTCAAACTCACAAGAACGGGTTGTGTACATGGGTTAGTAACTTACTTGTTTGGAGTTCGTTTGGAGGTTAAGAGGAATTTGTCGCAGTCGGATAGTTTCATACGCACTGCATTCAGTGTTCTGACAGACTGCTTAAGCCTGCACAAACCCCTATGTGCAGACAAGGAGGGGGGGGGGGGGAGAGAAATTTATGAAACGTGAAGCTGACACCACCAGAATGATTACAGCAGTAAGATAGGCAGAGAACACACTTGTTTTTTTTTGTTGAAGGTTGGGTTTGAACTCGAGATATAAATTTTGGAGAACCAAACCAACCAATGTAAATGATGTCATCCCCAGAGAGAAACGAATCCGCGGCATCTGGATTAGAAGTCCAGCGATCTATCCATCGCCTATAGGGGCTTCTGGTTGGTGTTGAGATAGACTCCATCTTCCAGTTTAACTGCACAGGCTTGAGAGGAAAAAAAACTAATTTTCTTTAGGATCATCGCACTCAGGGAGATTATAATAATAATAATTACAATATTTATTTATATAGCGCAAAATCTCGACAAAATCAAATCTAAGCGCTGAAACAGACACACACGCACGCACGCACGCACGCACGCACGCACGCACCACACACGCGCGCGCGCACACACACACACACACACACACACACACACACACACACACACACACACACACACACACACGCATGGCTATAAATGGGGAGAAAGAATAAAAGCAATAAAAGCAAGAATAAAAGCAATGGAAAATTATAGAGAGCATATCATATACAATTATATATTAAAACAAAGTGATTCCCCTCCGAGTGGAGACAGGCTGCAGAGGGGGGTTGAGTGAGGTTAGGATTTTATGCAGAGGAGAAAAGGTGAATTTTGAGAGCGGACTTGAAGGAGACAAAAGTAGGTTGCTGACGGACTGAGAGAGGAAGTTTGTTCCAGGAGAGTGGACCACAAACAGAGAAGGCTCGTGGACCATAGGTATTGAGCTTAGTGCGTGGAAAGCGAAAAGTCAGAGGATCGGAGGCAGAGCGGAGGGTACGTGAGGGAAGATAGATCTCAAGTAGGCTTGACAGGTAATCGGGGGCTGCGTTATTGAGGCTTTTGTAGCACATGGTGTCTAGTTTGTACTGTATGCGCTTTGATACAGGGAGCCAGTGAAGTTGTGCCAGGAGAGGAGATATGTGGTCAGCTTTTTTCTTTTTGAGTACAAGGCGTACAGCATTGTTTTGAATGCGCTGTAGGATGTGAATGGTGGAGGCAGGAAGACCAGACAGGAGTGAATTGCAATAGTCAATGCGAGACATTATGAAGGAGAGAACGAGTTTTGCAGTTGTTTCGACAGAGAGATACTTCCTGATCAGGCTTATACGATGGAGATGATAGTAGCAAGATCTGGCAGTTTGAGAAACAAAGTTGTTCATGGAGAGGGTAGAGTCAATGCAGACACCAAGGTTTTTAGCTGAATCAGAAATTGGGACTGATGTGTTACATAATGGGAGAGAAAGAGGAGGCAGCTGAGAAAGTTTCTGACGGGTGCCAATGAGGATAGCTTCTGTCTTGTCGTCATTAAGCTGAAGTTTGTTGAACGTCATCCAGTTCTTAATGTCCGAGTAACACTCAGTGGTGCGAGTCAACAGGCGCTGTATATTATCAGGTGAGTCACTGTCTTGAAGTTGGGTGTCATCAGCATAGAAGTGGTGTTTTATAGAGTGGGAGTTGATGATGGTGGACAAGGGGGAGGTATAAAGAGTGAAAAGAACAGGGCCAAGGACAGATCCTTGTGGAACACCACAGGTCAGGTATGCAGGTTGAGAGTAAGTGCCATTGATGAGAACAGTTTGTTTTCTGTTTGATAAATACGAAGTGAACCAGGAGAGAGCAATGTCAGAGATGCCAAAAGTATGATGAAGTCTAGAAAGGAGAATACCATGGTCAATGGTATCGAAGGCTGCAGACAGATCAAGGAGTGTGAGGAGAGAGACTTTGCCAGTATCAGTTGCAGGGAGGAGATTGTTGAGAATGTGTAGTAGGGCAGTTTCAGTGCTATGGCACTGGCGGTAGGCTGACTGGAAAGGATTGAGGAGATTGTTGGCAGACAGGTGAGAGTTCAGCTGGTTGAAGACGACTTTTTCAAGGAGTTTTGACAAGAAAGAGAGATTAGAGATAGGCCGGTAAATTTTTCAGTTCATTTGGGTCTAAATTGTGTTTTTTGAGGAGAGGGTGAACAATAGCAGACTTGAAAGAATCTGGGACAGTTCCAGTTTGAAAAGAAGTGTTGATGATGTCAGTGATGAATGGGAGGAGAGTAGGGAGACAGTCGGAGTAGAGAGAACCTGGAAGAGGATCCAGTTCGCAGGTTTTGAACGACATGGATCTGATTGTGTTGAAAATTTCTTCTTGTGAGACTGGGGTAAAAGTAGTAAGAGGTGTGCCAGAGAAGGAAGGGTCAGGTGGGCATGGTTGACAGGGTGTCCTGTCAAGCCTGTCACGAAGAGTTTGTATTTTGGTGGTGAAATACTTGGAGAATACAGATGGGAGTTCTTCAATTGTATGTTTTGTTGGGAGAGGTAAATCTTTTCGTGTGCCAAGGAGATGATTCATGGTTGTAAAGAGTTCTTTTGAAGAAGAGGCATTCAGGATTTTGGTTTGGAAATAGCTTATTTTTGCAGATGCAATGAGGGTGGATACTTTTGTTTTAGAGGCTTGGAAAAGTTGCCTGTGCTCACCTTTTTTTTCGTCCCATTTTCTACGCCACCTTAATGGCCGCAGAAAATTTTCTTAAAGCATATCAATATACAAGCTGGAAATCTTTACTGATGCTTACTCGTCTGCACTCATACGCACACGCACACACACGCACACACACACGCACGCACACACCTACACGCACACACACATACACGCTCGCGTGCGCGCACACGCACGCACACCACACACACACACACACACACACACACACACACACACACACACACACACACACACACACACATACACAAAACTGACTCGATCCGTGTCAGTCTTCCTGGTTGTTGTTGTTGTTGTTAAGTGTGCATGCCTATGGAAGAGGTGGGAGGGGTTATCGAAATACTGGAAAGGTGAGGCACAGATGAAGTGTTCTGTGCAAATCTATGCGCCCTGAAGTCATTTGATTTAGCTGCCGGCAAGTTGGCTCTTGTTCTCGTTTTTCTGTCTTTTAAGTCGATAAGAGATCGGCAGAATAAAGCCGTTGAAGGTTTGTGAATAGGCTGGTCGTATCGATGAAGTTGTGGTGTAGTTTTTGGGTTTGATCAATAACGGACAGAAAATGGAAACATTATGTGGGTTTT
>JAPXFY010000014.1:12844539-12942039 GCA_030674185.1 Monoplex corrugatus | reverse complement strand
TGTTATTGTCACCATGGAACAATGGGCAATGCACTGTGTTTTCTCGTAGCATTTTGCTTTATTCTTTTGTGTATTTCTTTGATCTAAATTACAAAGCTCGGGTTGACAGGATGTTTCTTTCTCCTCCCCTTCCCCCTCCTTTGTCTCTCTCTCTCCTCCTTTTTTTTCTTCTTTTTTTCTTTTTGGTATCGTTGGAACTTTTGTTGGTTGGCTGGTTGTTGTGTTCTTATAAACGTTTCGATTTTTTATGGGTGTATGTGTGCTGTTCTGGTTATCTGGCCAAACACATAAACATCATCATCATCATCATCTGCATCATCATAATCATTATCATCATCGAAACAACAACACCAACAACAGTAGCTGTAACAGTGATGACATCACCAAACGAACGAGTGACCAAAAACCCTCACACCCTAACAACAGCAATATCAAATGAGTTCCTTATGAAAAGCAACCTGATACAAACTGATTATATCAGGATATCTTTCTTCCATTCTTTTTGTGAACTTTTATCAATGTCGGTGTCTGTGTCCTGTTAGTACGTCTACACTTTCGTTTCTTTTCCTTTGTTTTTGTGTTGTGTGTATGTGTGTGTGTGTGTTTCTTTCTTTCTTTTCTTTTTATTGTTTTGTTTTTCGTGTTTTTGTACCCCATAGAAGACCCAGAGGTCGAAACCGGTTTGTGTTCTGTCCGTTTTTGTGTTTGTGTGAACAGAGTTGCAGTCATAAGTTGAGTGCAGTACGTTTCCTTTTCATACCAATTTCTTCTTCTCACCAGCAGTCACTCGTATTTTTCTCATACCAGCACAGTTCGGTCGTTTTGTTTTTGAACTGCTCTGGCCAAGCGTTACCTGCAGTTAAAGGAGCGAAAGGCCATAAAAATCCTGTCACTGTTTCAGGCCCTTAAAGATAGGGTAGAAGCACAGACTTGAAATAACTGGTATAACTGTACAACCACTTTATATAACTTTATGAGTTAAGATTTGTGTTGTGTTCTCTGTTGCGTAGTGTCGACAGGCTAAACACTGCTATAGCGAATCAATCACAAGTGTCTGAAAAACAGTCAATTCTCCCGAGTCTCACTCCATTGACTTTTCGTCTTTCAGCATGTACGAGAAAAAAGAAAACAGTTGTTTGTCATAATCTGTTATCAAGTGTTGATATTCAGATGACTGGTTTCAACGTTGACGGCTCTGAGTTGTAAAAAGTAGCTGCATAAATTGAGCATGAACAAGTACTTCTCTTTTTAAGTTGAAAAGGGTAATTGTTTAGGGTTTATACATCCCATTTTCAGTTTGCATCTACTGACAGCATTGACAGTAAAGACATAAACTTTGTACTGAGTGACGTGCTGGCGTAGGGGAGAGAGAGAGAGAGAGAGAGAGAGAGAGAGAGAGAGAAGAGAGAGAGAGAGAGAGAGAGAGAGAGAGAGAGAGAGAGGTTCATATACACCAGTCACATGCTCGAATGTAATACAAACTTTTGGCGACACATTCGTTCTCTCTGTCTCTCTCTGTCTCTCTGTCTGTCTGTCTGTCTGTCTTCTGTCTGTCTGTCTCTCTGTCTGTCTGTCTCTCCGTCTCTCTCTTTCTCTGTCTCTCTCTCTCTGTCTCTCTCTCCCTCTCTGTCCCTCTCACTTTATACGAACAACAAACAAACAAACAAACAAACAACAAACAACAAACAAACAAACAAACTTTAAAGCTTTCTTATAAATCAGAATATGTAGGATGAAATAGGGAAAACTTTTTTAAAGTCTGGATCCAACACAATAGTTTGCAATAACCAGCATGTAAAACAGGCATTTGAAATTCTAGATTGAACTGTAATTTGATAAAAACCCATCAACAAAGATTTCCAATTTTATTATGTCGTTGGGCAGTTAAATTTTTTTTGTTTTGGTATTGGACCAAGTTAATAAAAGGATATTTCCCCAGGAAATGTGGTCCAAACTGGCAATAACGTATCAATCGATAAGCAAAAAATACTTGCTGGTGCGTATATGTTTGTCTGCAATTGTACACACACACACACATAATGCGATGAATCAGTCCGAACCAGGCTCCCGTTTTTCAATGAAAAAGAAAAAGGGCATTAGTCAAACTGGAAACTTGTGGCTAGCTGATGTGTTCCCTGGTGCAAATCGGTGGGCCCTCAATCATTCCATTCAGCTGCCAGAATGCTAGCTCTTGCTACCGTTTCTCTGGCTCCAAGATCGGTAACGTAATGACAAAATATGCCGTTGAAGGTTTAGGGATCGATGAAAAGTCTTGTTGTTCTTTTCGTTTGATGAATGTCAGCAGAAATGGAAGCATTAGACGAGCTTTGTTGGTTCCATTGTAGCTTTGATCGTTTGCTTATTACCATATTTTTCTATCAGAGAAAACGTTATTTAGCTGGTTTCATTTCCAAACCAGCAAGCGCGCGTGTTACTTATGACCCTCCCCGCCTTCACCCCAGTCTCCCACAGTGCGAATCAGCGGAGTTTAACCAAACTTTACATATTTAAGTGTAGATTAAGTGATAGAAACAGTCAAGGCTGTACAAGTTCAAATCTTTCAAGGTTTACAGTCATGGCCTTACAAGTTGAAACATTTCAAGGTTTACAGTCATGGCCTTACCAGGTGAAACATTTCAAGGTTTACAGTCATGGCTTTACCAGTTGAAACATTTCAAGGTTTACAGTCATGGCTTTACCAGTTGGAAAAACATTTCAAGGTTTACAGTCATGGCTTTACAGTTGAAAATTTCAAGGTTTACAGTCATGGCCTTACAAGTTGAAATATTTCAAGGTTTACAGTCATGGCCTTACAAGTTGAAACATTTCAAGGTTTACAGTCATGGCTTTACAAGTTGAAATATTTCAAGGTTTACAGTCATGGCTTTACAAGTTGAAATATTTCAAGGTTTACAGTCATGGCTTTACAAGTTGAAAATTTCAAGGTTTACAGTCATGGCCTTACAAGTTGAAATATTTCAAGGTTTACAGTCATGGCCTTACCAGTTGAAATATTTCAAGGTTTACAGTCATGGCCTTACAAGTTGAAATATTTCAAGGTTTACAGTCATGGCTTTACCAGTTGAAACATTTCAAGGTTTACAGTCATGGCCTTACAAGTTGAAACATTTCAAGGTTTACAGTCATGGCCTTACAAGTTGAAACATTTCAAGGTTTACAGTCATGGCTTTACAAGTTGAAATATTTCAAGGTTTACAGTCATGGCTTTACAAGTTGAAATATTTCAAGGTTTACAGTCATGGCTTTACAAGTTGAAACATTTCAAGGTTTACAGTCATGGCCTTACAAGTTGAAATATTTCAAGGTTTACAGTCATGGCCTTACCAGTTGAAATATTTCAAGGTTTACAGTCATGGCCTTACAAGTTGAAATATTTCAAGGTTTACAGTCATGGCCTTACAGTTGAAACATTTCAAGGTTTACAGTCATGGCCTTACAAGTTGAAATATTTCAAGGTTTACAGTCATGGCCTTACAAGTTGAAATATTTCAAGGTTTACAGTCATGGCCTTACCAGTTGAAACATTTCAAGGTTTACAGTCATGGCCTTACAAGTTGAAATATTTCAAGGTTTACAGTCATGGCTTACAAGTTGAAACATTTCAAGGTTTACAGTCATGGCTTTACAAGTTGAAACATTTCAAGGTTTACAGTCATGGCTTTACCAGTTGAAACATTTCAAGGTTTACAGTCATGGCTTTACAAGTTGAAACATTTCAAGGTTTACAGTCATGGCTTTACAAGTTGAAACATTTCAAGATTTACAATCATGGCCTTACAAGTTGAAATATTTCAAGGTTTACAGTCATGGCTTTACAAGTTGAAATATTTCAAGGTTTACAGTCATGGCTTTACAAGTTGAAACATTTCAAGGTTTACAGTCATGGCTTTACAAGTTGAAACATTTCAAGGTTTACAGTCATGGCCTTACAAGTTGAAACATTTCAAGGTTTACAGTCATGGCTTTACAAGTTGAAACATTTCAAGATTTACAATCATGGCCTTACAAGTTGAAATATTTCAAGGTTTACAGTCATGGCCTTACAAGTTGAAATATTTCAAGGTTTACAGTCATGGCTTTACAAGTTGAAACATTTCAAGGTTTACAGTCATGGCTTTACAAGTTGAAACATTTCAAGGTTTACAGTCATGGCCTTACAAGTTGAAACATTTCAAGGTTTACAGTCATGGCCTTACAAGTTGAAACATTTCAAGATTTACAATCATGGACTTACAAGTTGAAATATTTCAAGGTTTACAGTCATGGCTTTACAGTTGAAACATTTCAAGGTTTACAGTCATGGCCTTACAAGTTGAAACATTTCAAGGTTTACAGTCATGACCTTACAAGTTGAAACATTTCAAGGTTTACAGTCATGACCTTACAAGTTGAAACATTTCAAGATTTACAGTCATGACCTTACAAGTTGAAACATTTCAAGGTTTACAGTCATGACCTTACAAGTTGAAACATTTCAAGGTTTACAGTCATGGCCTTACAAGTTGAAATATTTCAAGATTTACAATCATGGCCTTACAAGTTGAAATATTTCAAGGTTTACGGTCATGACCTTACCAGTTGAAATATTTCAAGGTTTACAGTCATGGCCTTACAAGTTGAAATATTTCAAGGTTTACAGTCATGGCCTTACAAGTTGAAATATCTCAAGATTTACAGTCATGCCTTACAAGATGAAATAATTCGAGTGGTGCGAGTCTATTGTATGCACAGTTTACATTTGAAATGTGAATGCATAAAGGAGTATTGAGTTTATTTGAATTGAATTGGGCATGATCCAAGTTTTTGAGCAAAGATTGTAGTGGCAAAATGATAGGGCGTCATTTATTTTCAGTTTTCTTTATGGGCAAATTTTCATTTGAACTGTTTGCCGAATCTAATGGGAGGTTCATAGTTTGTTTGTTTGGGGTTTTTGTTTTTGTTTTTTAAGTGTCGCGCATTTTGTTGGTCACAATTGTGCAAAACTTATAAAACTGCATGGAAAAAGAAAGTTTGGTAGTATGGCTTGGCCATCTTTTTTTAATTTTATTATGTTTTCTATTTTGACGTGTCTTTATTTCTGTTGAATTGTTCGCGTCATAGATATTGAGGTCATTCATGTTTTCATCCAGATAATCACTAAACTGCAATGAGACGCCACTCTTGTGTTCAGTGGAAACACCCACAAAGAAGGAGCACTTTAAAAAACAGTCTGCGTTTTACAGTGGAATTGCTTTTATCATGGAGTAATAAATCTGTGCGAAGTGAATAAAGCGTCTTTATGTAACACTTTATTTTCGTTTACTTTACTTCAGTTTCATCATTTTCCTTTAAAAAAAATTACATTGATCACACACACACACCACACACACACACACACACACACACACACACACACACACACACACACAGAGAGAGAGAAAGAGAGAGAGAGAGAGAGAGAGAGAGAGAGAGAGAGAGAAGAGAGAGAGAGACAGAGAGAGAGAGAGAGACAGAGAGAGAATGTCGCCTTTTCCGACCCTTAACGATAGTGTTGAAGCACAGACTTGCAGTCGCTAATGCTTTTCTGTACAGGCACTTGATTGTAATAGAACTGTGGTTCAAGGCTTTGGTTGTGTACCCAGCCGCTTAGTATTAATTTAACAATCAAAACACAGAGGCGAGTTGCACCAAACATTAGTGTTGCATGAGTCTAGCTTCAGTAGCGTTTCGTCTTTAAGCTGTTAAAGCGAAAAAACGAGTGCAGTTTTTGTCAGAACATGTTACGTTCACATGACTTTAAAGCCGTCGTATAACATTTAGGTGCAGTTATTGAGCATGAATTTATGCTGTTTTATTTGTGATGAAGAGCATAATTAAATAGGGCACACAGTTTCTGTTTTTGTAATGTCTGTGGCCGCTGGTGCATTGACTATAAATATTTAAAACTTTGCACTGAATGACGCGCACGTTCAAAGAGAAGGAAGAAAGAGAGACAACACACGCAGGCACAAACGCACGCTTAGTTTCAGGTTGGGTTTGGAGTTTGTTCAAGAGGGATTCATCATACTCGGACAATTCCACATGCAGTCCACCCAAATCTGCCAGTAATGATCAGGCAGACTCCTTGAGCCTGTGCGAAACACTATGCGCTGGCAAGGTCTTGAAATGCATTTGAGGAAGAACATGACGTATGAAACGCTGAGCCGACATCACCGGAGTGATTGGAGCTATTAGACGTACAGCGAACAGCCAGTGTTTATGTTGCAGGCTAGGATTGAACTTGTGACTTGAGATTTTGAATGCATGGCTCTATCAACTGAGCCAGCTAGCCCACTGAAATGTGGCCCACATAACCATTCTCCACATCCATTTCTCGTCACCGCGCGAATTGCATCGGCTGGTATTGGTCTAATGTTTGATTCGCGTTGGCTTGGCGTTGGCGTTTCAGGTGTGTGCGCGGTAGAGAGAGGGAGGGAGAGAGAGAGAGAGAGAGAGAGAGAGAGAGAGAGAGAGAGAGGAGAGAGAGAATCACTGTTCATGTAATTTTATTTTTTACAAAAGTGTAACAAAATATTCTCACTATCTACTAGTATCCTCCCACTCTGTTGAAAATGACTGAAACTAAAAGAAAAACGAATCGTTGTATTCAGTATATACACTGACATATTGATTGCACATTGACACTGACCTTCTCTATAAAAATTATACAAAAGTACCCGTGGTTTTAGAAAGCTCATACTCATTTAGTTCTGTGCAGTAGTATCTGACCATGTATATATTGTCAGAACTGTTGTGCTGATAAAGATTTACAGGGAGCATGATCTGCGAAACATAAACAGAATATCCACCGTAAACAAGGACAATAACAGTAACAATTCAACGAAATCGAAAGAACTTTTGTGCTGACGAAAGTCTGCAGGGAGTATGATCTGCGAAACATAACAATATTTTGTTGTAAGCAAGGACAACAACAGCAAAAGCAACAATTTAGTGAAATCAAGGAAATGTGCTTACGAACATGTGCAGGAGTGTAATCAGATAAACAACAGAATCTTTGTTGCAAACAAGAACAATAGCAGCAATAGCAACAATTCAGTGAAATAAAGGAACAGCCCCATTTGCTTGCCAAAATGACTATCGTGTGGCGTCGGGAGTTGGGAGGTGATAGTCCGGTATGTGGTGAGGCATTGTTGCTCTGGGTCTCATCCAGCACCCTGAGGTGTTTTTTGTCCATAAAACACGAAAACGTATGAAACAAGTAAGAGATTATGACAGGCGCGGCAGTCAATTTGATTTAAGACGTCTGACCTCGAAATAGAAGTCCGGGACTGAAGCTTACCCGGAGAGTATTTGGTAGCTAAAGGGTGGAGGTTTTTCTGATCTCCCAGATAAACACATGTGCAGATCTTCCATTGTCTGAACTCCTTCGTGCGTATACGCATAAATGATCGTGTAAGCCATGTCAGCGCTTTTGTTTGTTTGTTTTGGAGGGAGACACGAAAATACTCTGCGTGAACACGTTTGAAGAAGGCGTATGACTACCTACATGGCGGGGTAACTTGTCTAAGATGGTTTATGCAGACTGCGCTGCTGCATAACGCCTGCAGTATGGGTTAAATAACCAGAACAGCACATGTACACGCACAAAAAAACGTGATCGGAACATTTTTAAAGAAAACAACAACCAACCAACCAACCAGCCAACCAACAAACAAAGAAAAATACAAAAATTCAAACGATACTAAAAAGAAAAAAGGAGAGGAGAGAGAGAGAGAAGAGAGAGAGAGAGATGGGGGGTGTGGTTGGCTTTTTATTTGGCAGTATTGACTATGGAATATTTCGCACCGATTCAGATTGATATCTGTCAGTAGCATTTATTTGTCTATCAGAGGAAAAAAGAATTCTTTGCTGAGCAGCTCTGGTTAAAGATGGATTATTCAGACAGACGTAAGCCACAAGCCTCTGTCGACAATCGAAAATGCATAGTTTTCAAAAGACATAAAATTATTGTCCAGTTGGATCAGCATGGTTTATCCAGATCTTAGACTCAATTTGGAGGGGAAGAAGAAGTCATAGTTTTAGAGCTTTTGTTAAGACATGACTCAAATTTTGGATTAACTGTAGCTGATAGTAGAGAAAATGAAATGGCAGTCAGTTACTTTTACTCGTTGTTCGTTTATACGAGCGTATCCGTATTTTTTTCTATACACTCTTCTTGTGAGTCTTGATTGTGGAATACACTTAAACAATTTTGGGCAAAAGAAAGGTGGGTAGTACGGTTTGACGATAGTTTTAATGGCCGTCATTTGCTTTGAATTGTTCGGTTGAAAGACATTGAAATCACTGATACTTTTATTCCAGTGAGCAGCAGGCTGCAATGGAGCGTCACACTTGACTTCGATAGAAGTATTCACAAAGGCCGGGCGATAAAAGTCTATGTAGTTCTAATGGTGATGCGTAATGTCATACTGGAACAATGGACCGGTGCTGCGTCAATAGAGCGCTTTTGTCATAAAGCTTTCGTGTCTTTCATTTTCATTTCATTTCATTGAATTCTATTATCCTCCTTAGTCAGCTTGGTCGTATTTCTGTCTGCTATCTCTTTCCATGTCAGTCTCTGAGGATAAGAGAGGAGAGAGAGAGAGAGAGAGAGAAGAGAGAGAGAGAGAGAGAGAGAGCTATCATCCTCCTTTGTAGACAGTTAGCTTGATGGTATCTCTGTCTCTGCTCTCTCCATCTCCTTTTACTTGTCAGTCTCTGAAATGAAAAGAAGGAAGGAAGAAGAGAAGAGAAGAGAAGATAGAGAGAGAGAGAGTGTGTGTGTGTGAGTCAACTAATGTGTTGATCCCATAACACAGCTAGAGCTCAGGACTGATGTCTTGAATGTTTAGACAACTGTTTGTTTAATTTTTGTTAATACAAGTTAAATGAAAAGAAAAAAAATCTTTGATCTGAATTTTCACGAATTCTGCATTCGGCATATATAAGGCACCAAATCGATACAAGAATCAAACCAAAACGCACACTCTCATCATCCGCGAAAGCAATCACCAATGTCGACCAAAACTCTAGCTGGCATGAAAGAGACCGTTCTTCTATCGTTTGATGTCTACATGGTTATGCCACATCTTGCCATGAATTTGGCCGTGGTTTGTTTGTTTGTTTGTTTTCTGGTTCCTGCTGGCAGCAAGGAGCATGGTGAGTCAGATGAGTTTTAGTGGCCTTCCTTCTGCATTCTCTCAGCTGTATCAAGATACAGAGGAAAGACTCCAGTGGTTCAGTAAGAGTAGATCCTGTTGAGACGTAGGATCTAGCACTGTTCCACCCAGAGGGGGACCTCAATGGACGAGCGCCATTCTCGTCCGATGTAGATGACTGTATAGACATTTGTGTTATCTTGAATGGTACTATGGCTTGTTAGACGGCATCTGCAGATCATTATGTTACACAGCGGCATTCATCAGGCTTTCAAGAAGATTTGATAAAATCTAATAAGATAATAAAGCACTTCGTGGTCAAAGCCTATAGGCTATAGCCAGTCGAGGAGAAACTACTTACAGGGACGAGTGCGTTCGTGTGTACTCCTGTTGTAAACGAGGATTAGCACATGAAAACTTTTTTTTAATAAGAAGCCTTACCAATATTGTTCCACATTCTCTGAGGGGCTGAGGAACAACGCTGCTGTGTCAGTGAATGTCAATCTCCCGACAGTTTGTTTGCAGTTTGCTCAAGAGGGGTTCATCCCATTCAGACAGTTCCAAGTGAGATCTTCCCTAATCTGCCAGCTGTTATCTGGCAGACTTCCCATGCTGAACATACGCAAAATCATATGCGCTGGCAAGATCTTGAAATGGGGAAGGAACCTATGAAACAATAGGCTGACCGGCACCTTCAGAATGATGGAAACATTACTCGTAGATGGACGGCGAACATTAACAAAGCTGTTTTTGATGTTTCGAGCTGGAATTGAACCCGAGATGTCAGATCTTGGGTCGATGACTCTACCAAAAGAACCACCTCCCTGCGAACAATGCACCCACCCCCACCCCTGGTCTGAGACAGCGAAGTACGAATGCGAAGAGTTATCTTTCTTAGAGTCATGCAAACAACGTGGCGGCGATTCACGTACTCCTCGCAAGATCCAGTTGTGGCAGAAAATAATTCTCAGATATTTACTAAGAGCGACGAGAGGAAGCTTAGTGTTCAGGCACGAGCCTTTCGTTAGTACGCCACGGTGACGGTACGCCACGTATTCGGCGCGCAAATGTTGCTGCTGCTGAGCTATCTTGTGCAAATGTATCATAATCATCGCATGTGAAACTTTCAAACTGAGACTGTGTTGCAGTGATACTAGATCTAGGTCTATATAGTATATACGTTCGTTGCAGAATATTCGAGTGGCATAAATGTGAGGCTTGTGGCATAAAGTGATAAACGCGGGGCTTGTTTCAGTCATAAGATGATAAGTCAGTGGTCTTTGACATGAAACGTTAAATTCATTTAAAACACTCATACATTATATGATATAGGCCTTATTCTGCGTTAATTACAGAATTCACACGCAGAAGCATATACTTTAGACATAATTTGACAACTGATTTCATTTCATTTTTCATTGCAGTGTTGATGTAAGGAATTCGTAATTCGCATTTTTCGTTGCCATGGGTGACATCACTGCCGGTGTTTGCAGTTGTGTTGACCCCCAAAGCGAAAAGCCCACTACGTCTCTTAATTTATTTAGAATTTATTGTTCTTATCCTTCCTTTGGCATAACTATTTCTATTTGTCCCGTTTGTCGCAGCACCCTCTTATTGTCAGAGTTCTTTAATGCCTTATTATATATATATATATATATATATTCAGAAGATGTGTGCAAAAATTGCCTGTTTTATTAACATGCGATCCATCTACCATCACTCTTCACCATAACAATCTTTCATTCCCAACCTGTCCACAGTTATGCATCACCAAACCACCACAAGAACCCACCCAACACAGCCAAAGCCACTACTCACAGTTCATTCATAAGTCGTTGAAAACCATCTGCTGTCAAAGACCATTCAAGTATCAGCCAATTACTAAACACTTTCAGTCATTTTCTGCTTGCTTGTTATCACTACACACTCAAGCCCATTCAACCACCCACACCTTGTTATGGTCATCTTCAATCTGCAGCCTATACCCTTCAGTACAGAACCCATCACATACACAACCTATCGTACAGCTCCTCCATAATACCCATTACCACCACCTACACAATCCTTTTATCACTTACAACTTCCAGCCCTTCATTATTGTATTCATACACCTGGAACAGTTCTCCAGAATTGCCAACCATGCACAGTTCTCCAAAATTGCCAACCCCAGATCTTTATTATCACCAGTCAAGTATCTGTACTATCCATCAACCACCAAACACCCACAACCACACCACTTATAGCGGTGTCACCACCCAGAAACTCCACACAGACACACCATTGCACAGCCATCCTTCACCTACCAGTACAACTCATCCACAAGTTGACTTCCCATCACCAGACACTCACCCAAAGCTGCTCAGGTTGGACCTCAGTCACGCACCATGTATGACCCATCAGCCACACTGTGCTCTCAGTCTACCCACTATCACAAGGACACAAGCCACTCATCTTACGACCACCCATCACCGGAGAACTCGCCCATAAACAACTGCAGCTCAAAAAAGCCATCACCACCTATGACAGCCATCCACTACTAATCAACAGCTCTATGCCAACCATATTTACTGCTCACCTAACAACTACTCACTTTAACTAGAACCTGTTAATAATTCATACAACACTACCCAGCACAATCATAACCCAAAAATCACCACCAGCCGTGGTCATCAGCCATGACTTTCACCAACTATCACTACAACACCCACCACCACTAACTACTGTGCCACAAGCAGCCATCAATAATTAGCAGCTCTTAACCCAATCACAACTAAAGCCCAGAATCAAACCAGCAAGATAACTACCCATCTAGCACCTCAGCAATCCATATCAGTTATCAGCATTACAGCCTCTGTGTGTGTGTGTGTGTGTGCGTTCGTTCCTTGATTTAACGTCTTTTCACTATAAGTGATATTAGACGGGTGTGTGTTGTGTGTGTGTGTGTGTGTGTGTGTGTGTGTGTGAGAGAGAGAGAGAGAGAGAGATAGAGAGAGAGTGTGTGTGTGTAAAATGTACACACTGATGTAGTGACCATTTCTGGTGGATATATACCAAATTTGGATTTACAGATGCTATCCATAAAGGGATTTAAATTTTAAGCTTGTGGCTTATATTTAAGACCACATATACTCTTAATTTGGTCAGGAAAGGCAAAATCATCCAGAAAAAAAATATGCTGTGTCAGCTACAGATTATACACACAAAAAATTCAGTGACTGTATCATGGTATTTTTTCTTGCAAGAAAAGAAAATGTTGTGATTAAATATGGCATAACAGTCTTGTGTAATGATACAGTGATTGCTTGGCATGTGAACAGATTGGCCTGAGGCCAGCAGTACTTGTTTACTAATACTACGGATCAGAAAATCTGTATTTGGGTGTAACTTTTCTTAGTCATATAGAATAATGTGTAGTCTATTAAGCCCTCTCACAGTTGTCTTTTAATTTTGTAATTTAATTAAAAACTGGTCAGTTTGTATTGTTTGTTTGACGATATTGTCCATTGCAGTATGTGTGTGTGTGTATGTGTGTTTGTGTGTATGTGTGTATGTGTGTGTGTGTGTGTGTGTGTGTGTGTGTGTGTGTGTGTGTGTGTGTGTGTGTGTGTGTGTGTGTGAGCACATGCATGCATACTTGGTAAACCATATTCATTGGATTGTCTGGATCTGGAAAGCTGAAGCTTAGTTCATATTTCTTATAGTCCAGCTGATCAGGGCTAACATCACATTATAAACAACTCCAAGTTCAATTAAAAAGATAGTAGTTAAAAACAAGCACATGATTATCCTTTCAAGTGTAAATCCATTTAAATATCTTTCCTTCATTATATATGATCATACATGATGAAATCTATCAATCTCTTGTAAAAATTTGAAAAATGCATCAGGAGGAACATCTCTGATGAGGTTCTTTAAGGAGTCTGCTGTATAGTGCTCTTTTCTCACCTTATGCAAGTGGAAACATTCAGTAAGCTGTTTGATGATGAGTGGTCCATCACAAAGTATGCACCTTGATGCATCTTCTTTTTTTTTAAAAAGATATTTGTAATGGTAGAATGTGTGACCTGCGTGTGTAACCGGTATAATACTGTCTCTTTCCTATGGTTCTCAAGAACAGGTGCGAGAGAAACTGTTTAAGGTCAGGGCTGATTTGAAAAAGTTTGTCACTGTGTGTATATTCCAATCCTCCAAAGGTTTTTCATGATGCACATGATTTAAAAAAAAAAGTGTATTGAATGTTTTATTTCAATCATATTCATATGTGTAGTTATTAATCACTTTGCCCCAGGTGGAGAAGAGGGTCAAGGGTTGGTTGGGAATATACTGTAGAAATGAACATTAGTGACTGGCCTATGAGCAGACAAGTGTATTATATGTGAACCTGTGTTATAAACTTATTGATTTAGTTCCTGGCAATGCTGGTGTGCTGTGCAGCAATTACTGGCCCTGTTGGTTTCTTTCAGTCCTACATACTGGAGGCTAGTGCTTACACTGTGTGACTGCCTCTGTTACCGGCTTTTCAACTTCTGTCAATATTGTCTCACTGACCAAATACAAGTCATGTCTTAAGGGTCAAGCTGTTTTTAACCCCTAGAGGTCATACAACAGGCATACAAAAACAATTCAGAGCAGTCTTAAACTCAGTTTACAATTGAAAAGAAAACTTTGAATTCAGTGCTTGGTCTGTTTGTGTGTTGTTGTTTTTTCCCCCACCATAGTTCTTTGTTGTCATTAAAATATTTGATCAGATGTATTATTCTTAAATTGAAGTGAGAAAAGAAAAGTATACAATCCACATAGATATACTATATAGGCAAGACAGGATTAAGTGAAAATTTGATCTGGACATGGAATTCCTGCACCTGTGGAACTTCTTTGGCTTATTGTGTGGTGATCAGCACCTAGGAACAGCAGTGTTGGTGTCTTGTTTGTAGGTATTCACTGTTATGGAAAAGATCGAAAGCAGAGGATTGGGACCCTCTGTGCTGTAGCTTGCTTGGCTGGGTTTGTCGATTGCTTGGAGTGTTGTCATGGGGGCTTTCCCTCCACCCTGATTAGCCTCATGGTTCACACTGTGTGACTGTCACAGTGCTAGAGACTGTCAGTGATCCAGCACCTCACTGTCAGTCCTCACAAGCACTAGTCAGCTTAGTCAGTACCGGCCACTGTGGCTTTTTCAGTTAATACTGGTAACGACAGTTATCAGTGTCACTTTCGGAATCTAGTCGCAAGACTGACTGATGTTTATTTCTGTGGAAGTTTGTGTGTGTGACAAAGTCAGGCGGTTGTGTGCTTTCATTTCTTCATTGTGAGCGTAACTTTTGAGAGTGATCATCCCGTTGAGAAAATTGAGAACTGAGAGAAGCTTCCATTATGGCAGGTGTTCCACCAACCAAAGCTGGTCGGGAAGTCCAGCTGGTCAGTGTATTTTAAATTTGTTCATTGGTTTATTGGTATATTATCATTTATGATTTAACTGTAACAGTGGTCAACAGAATCTTGATGAAACATGTACACATGCATGCTTGTGCGCATGCACACACACACACACACACACATACACACACACACACACACACACACACACACACACACACACACACACACACACACACACACACACACACACACCACTCTCATTCTCTCTCTTACACACACACATACACACACACACACACTCTCTCTCTGACACACACACACACCACACACACACACACACACACACACACACACACACACACACACACACACACACACACACACACATACACACACACACACCTGTCACATGCAAGTATTTTCCAACTGTGCAAAAATTATCCAGGTATACTGTGTATTTGTGAAGAAAAGAGTGCATTTTCCAGACTGAGATTTCACAAGCATCTGTTGTGTTTTCTGTGCTCAAATAGAATGATTATTTACATGTGTTTAACCAGGTAGAAGGGAACTTGTACCAATCACCTTATATAATTTATTTTTGCTATTCAGTGGGTTTAAGTAAAAAAATCCTAGGGGTTGTAAATCACATTATTAAAAAAATTCTGCAATCTTTGTATTACATTTTTTAAGAGCATGCAACTATAAAATCCTAATAAATTGTTTTTATTGTAAATCAGTATATATTGTGCAATTGACGTAATGAAAATGTGTGTTCTGTCAGTTATAGACATGCTTCCACATAAATACACACAAAAACAACAAGAAAGGTCCACCCAACTAACTAATGAATAAACTTTTCAGAAACAAATGAAAATCAGTCGATCAAATCAGAATAAGTTGCTATGGGTGCATATGTGTATGTATTTAAGAGAGAGAGAGAGAGAAAACATTCGTGCGTTGCTGGGGTAGAGTGCCATTTAAACTACTAATTGAAAGCCTTCTCACCCTACTTATTATTAGAGTAGAGTGCCATATAAACTACTAACTGAAAGCCTTCTCACCCTATTTATTATCAGAGTAGAGTGCCATATAAACTACTAACTGAAAGCCTTCTCACCCTACTTATTATCAGAGTAGAGTGCCATATAAACTACTAACTGAAAGCCTTCTCACCCTACTTATTAGAGTAGAGTGCCATATAAACTACTAACTGAAAGCCTTCTCACCCTACTTATTATCAGAGTAGAGTGCCATATAAACTACTAACTGAAAGCCTTCTCACCCTACTTATTATTAGAGTAGAGTGCCATATAAACTACTAACTGAAAGCCTTCTCACCCTATTTATTATCAGAGTAGAGTGCCATATAAACTACTAACTGAAAGCCTTCTCACCCTACTTATTATCAGAGTAGAGTGCCATATAAACTACTAACTGAAAGCCTTCTCACCCTACTTGTTATCAGAGTAGAGTGCCATATAAACTACTAACTGAAAACCTCACCCTACTTATTATCAGAGTAGAGTGCCATATAAACTACTAACTGAAAGCCTTCTCACCCTACTTATTATCAGAGTAGAGTGCCATATAAACTACTAATTGAAAGCCTTCTCACCCTACTTATTATCAGAGTAGAGTGCCATATAAACTACTAACTGAAAGCCTTCTCACCCTACTTATTATCAGAGTAGAGTGCCATATAAACTACTAACTGAAAGCCTTCTCACCCTACTTATTATTAGAGTAGAGTGCCATATAAACTACTAATTGAAAGCCTTCTCACCCTACTTATTATCAGAGTAGAGTGCCATATAAACTACTAATTGAAAGCCTTCTCACCCTACTTGTTATCAGAGTAGAGTGCCATATAAACTACTAACTGAAAGCCTTCTCACCCTACTTATTATCAGAGTAGAGTGCCATATAAACTACTAACTGAAAGCCTTCTCACCCTACTTATTATCAGAGTAGAGTGCCATATAAACTACTAATTGAAAGCCATCTCACCCTACTTATTATCAGAGTAGAGTGCCATATAAACTACTAACTGAAAGCCTTCTCACCCTACTTGTTATCAGACTCAGTCATATTAACTAATTTAAGATAAAAATAAAAAGGTTGACAGATGTCAGTTCTTTCATAGTGGTTGAATTGTTGTGCATTATTTTTTTGAGTAATTTAATTTTTCTTCCATTTTTGTTTATGTTCTATTTTGATTGTGTTGAAGTAGACAGCTGATTGCGTGCGCAAACTGTTGTCCTACTCACAGTTCTTGCAACTGATAAAGAACAAAATTAAGTTTGACCTATTGCAAACACTAGGAACACAAGCAAATAAAAGAGGAACATTTGTATTCATAGGAAACAAAGTAGATGTTTGTTTCAGCAGATGTATTAACTTGTTTCAACCCTTTCAGTGCTGAATTGAAAACATACTCATTTTTGCTTGAGAAGTCAGGGTTTGTTTAAACTGCTTTGTGTTTTCACTTTCTACAAAAATTGAAAATGAGAGACACAACAAGAAAAAATAGCTGACTTTGAAAATAGACTCTTATTTTTTACACAAGATTGAACTATTGTTTTTTTTTATTTACTTTCAGCAAAAGTTGAAGGAGGAGAGGGAAGCCAAAAGAAACCAGCTCGATGAACGCCACAACTATATCCTGCAGACAGTGGCAGACAGTCTTGGTCTGGAACACTCAGAAGTGGAAGATGCCATTCTGGAAGGAACTCAGGTATACATTTGTTATTATCATGTTTTTCTCACGCTCAGTGAAAGATCAGAGAAGTTCTGTAGTTATTATTTCTCTTAAGTTTTGTGTATTTGTTTTTTTGTTGTCTTTTGTATCCCTCCCTGCTCCCTATATACGTAACAAATGCCACAAGGCAAAAAATTTGCGCCTGTCTTGTTTTTCTGATTTGCAAAACATTCTCATTCTATTTTTGTGTGGTTTTGGTTTCTATGAAGCTATTGTTTTGTTGGGTGTTGGGCAATTCTGGAGGGAACTCGGGTTAATTACATACTGCCCATTATGACACTGGCACATAGGCCAACAATGGGGATCTTCCACTTGTCTGTTCTTGGCCACATTCTGTATGGTATCCCCCCATCCCCCCCACAAGTATGGCTTTGAATTCTTCTACTGTTCATCACCAGGTGTTCTTGGATCTTAAAGAATTTTGGCATGTTGAATATTATGACACTACTGTTTAATGTGTATTGCCTGTATGATTGCTTGCTGTGTTTCTGTAATGTACGTCTGTATTTGGGCATTGTTGTATATTATGACACTATTGTTTGATGTGTATTGTTTGCCTGTATGATTGCTTGTTGTGTTTCTGTAATGTACGTCTGTATTTGGACATTGTTGTATATTATGACACTATTGTTTGATGTGTATTGTTTGCCTGTATGATTGCTTGTTGTGTTTCTGTAATGTACGTCTGTATTTGGGCATTGTTGTATATTATGACACTATTGTTTGATGTGTATTGTTTACCTGTATGATTGCATGCTGTGTTTCTGTAATGTACATCTGTATTTGGGCATTGTTGTATATTATGACACTATTGTTTGATGTGTATTGTTTGCCTGTATGATTGCTTGTTGTGTTTCTGTAATGTACGTCTGTATTTTGGCATTGTTGTATATTATGACACTATTGTTTGATGTGTATTGTTTGCCTGTATGATTGCTTGTTGTGTTTCTGTAATGTACGTCTGTATTTTGGCATTGTTGTATATTATGACACTATTGTTTGATGTGTATTGTTTGCCTGTATGATTGCTTGTTGTGTTTCTGTAATGTACGTCTGTATTTGAGCATTGTTGTATATTATGACACTATTGTTTGATGTGTATTGTTTGCCTGTATGATTGCATGCTGTGTTTCTGTAATGTATGTCTGTATTTGGGCATTGTTGTATATTATGACACTATTGTTTGATGTGTATTGTTTGCCTGTATGATTGCATGCTGTGTTTCTGTAATGTATGTCTGTATTTGGCTCTACTATCAGAAGTTATTTGATACATGTTTTCTGTATTGTCTGGAGTGTAGCCATTTCTAATCAGTATCTCTGATTGTATCTTTGCCTGTCATTTTGTATAGATCATTCTGTTTCTTTGTTTTTGTCTTTGTCTCTTTCATTCTTGCTTTGTTGTTGTTGTTTTTCTTTTATTACTCATCTGTTTTTACTGCTCACAGTAATTACATTTTTTTCTGCTTTGTAAGTGTCTATTTTGTTGAAATTTATAGCTATACATCATACTGTCCATTTTTGAATGTGTCTTCAGGTCAATTTGTGAAATGTGTTTCATTTTATTTTCTGATTGAAACACCACAGCCTTTCTTGTTTCTGCTGACCCTCCTACTGTTTTTTCTTCTTCTGTGTTTAAATATATTTATCTTTGTTCTGGATAGGGCTGGTCACAAGCCCCTTGAACCACCTTGAGGACCATGACACTAGCCACCCTATCATTTTTTTCTCGACAAAATTCCATTAGCTGACTTTATCGGGTGGGTTGAAGATCACGTCTTATTGGAAATCTTGGGCTGTTTTGTTTGCACTGTTTGAGGGCATGCAGTCTGTTCCAAGTTGCTTTGCTAGTGGGCTTGAGCAGCTGTTTATGTTCTTGACTCCTCTGGTGGTCTTGATAAGATATCATCATGTTATTGATTTCTGTAATCCATGACTGTTGAATTTGAGGTTGTCCTTAGCAGCAGGCTGTACTTTGAACTAGTTTAAAAATAGATGTGATTGGAAAAGAAATTTGTTAAGCAAAGAAAGTGGTGTTTTGTATGATTTCTTCTATTCTTTTATCTTATTTTTTGTCATTATTTTTTTTTTCGAAGATGAGCTTTAGTACATAATTCTGTGGATCTCTTTCTTAAATGGTGTCAGGTTCAGTTTTAGCTATCAGTGTTTTATATTTGTTTGTTTGTTTCAGTGTTTGTTGTTTTGTATCAACAGCAATCAGTTCAAGCTGGGATGTTGATCTTTAAAAGGATGGTTTGACTTTTCAAATGTTGTAGTGTTGTTCCTCATGAGTTTGACTTTTCAAATGTTGTAGCGTTGTTCCACATGAGTTCATATTATGAGTATTTATGTGCTTTTATGTGAGCTTTATTTCATTATCTTCTTTAATTCCTCCTCCTTCGTCTCACCTAAATTTTCACTCTATACTCTTGTGTAAAGGCAGCTGCATCTCACATAATTTGACTTCCACAGTAGTATAGTAGTTAACTCGATGAAAAGATTGTGACATCATGGTAAAGTCTTATCCATTCTACTAGTGCAGCATTGAGTATGATGCTGTTGCTGATCGATCAACACAGCAGGTGTAGATTACATTCCTGTCCTTGTTACTGCTAAACTAGGCTATGATGGTATATTTGGACACAGCTTAGCTGGGTCATGTCAGGCTGCAGTAGACTACTGTAACATAAAAGCTGCCATTGTTCTTATTTTTGTCTCTCATACTGTTGATTGTCATATTCCAGAAATGCAAAGTCCATAGTGGGAGGTCACAGTTGGATCTTTGCAAAAGATGACATGATTTCTAAAGTTTTATGCTTTCAAAGTAGGTTTGAAATTGTATGTTTTTAGCATTGTCATGAATTGTAGAGTCCTGGACCTAACACAAAAAAAGGCATGGATTTAGATACTACAAAAGTTGACATATCATCTGTAGAGGGGTTCAGTATTTCATTTTCATGAAAAATGTCATAGTTTCTAAAGTTACTTCCTCTGATAAAAACGGCAGTGAAGGACAAGCTTACTTCCTCGAAAAAAACAGCAGCAGCAAAAGACAAGCTTACTTCCTCTGATAAAAAAAAAGTAAGCTTCAGAGTCTTATAAGTTGTGTCTTCTGAAGTCTTATGCCAATGAATAGAGTTTGAAACTAATCAAATGTATTGTTTTTGTTGTGTTGCTCTGAAGTCATTCTAGGCCTACATTGCAGTGAGTATAAGGCTGGGTTTAGGGTGAGATTTTTATCTTGTTTCTTTACGACCAACCAAGTAGATCTTTGAATTCACACAACTACACACTGTGTTGGTTACGGTAGTCCTTTGGAGATAAAGAAATAGGACTGAGTGGAGAGAATAGGTATTGGGAGGTCAGGGAGTGAACGAAAAAATGATCGGCTGTCTGTCAGCTTTCTTTCACCATTGGACCATTTATAGAAAGCTGACATGTATGTGAAGAAATCACATTGGTCGTTAGTCTGTGTTTTACCCATTGAACTGAAAATTATAACTATGAAATATGGTGGTTGTGTGTTGTGTGCATGTGCATGTGCATGTGTATGAGAGGGAGTGAGAGGGTGTGAGAAGGAGAGAGAGAAGAGAAACAGAGAGAGAATTTTTTGGCACGTGTGTATGTGTGCGTGCGTGCGTGCGTGTGTGCATGCATGCATGTGTGTGTGTGTGTGTGTGTGTGTGTGTGTGTGGTGTGTGTGTGTGTGTGTGTGTGTGTGTGCTTTTTCTTTTATTGGATGTAGAAAGATGAAGACAGAATTATTGGGAAAGAATTTGTTTCACAAGGTTATTTTGCCTTCTGTTGAATTGTTTTCTTGTTCCTCTTATCCATTAAAAAAAGGTGTGGGTATCCTTTTTTCATTGTTCTTGGTTGGTTGGTTTTCTGTCTTTTCATTTCCTTTCTTGTTTTTGTTGCTGCTGTTTTTATCAGAGAAAGTTGTCCTTTGCTGCTGCTGTTTTTATCTGAGGAAGTAAGGTTTGTCCTTTGCTGCTGTTTTTATCAGATGAAGTAAGCACTCTGCTGTTTTTAGTAAGTAGGCATGTCCTTTGCTGCTGTTTTTATCAGAGAAGTAAGGCTTTGTCCTTTTTGCTGTTTTTATCAGAGGAAGTAAGGTTGTCCTTTGCTGCATGCTGTTTTGGTTTTATCAGAGGAAGTAAGGCATGTCCTTTGCTACTGTTTTTATCAGAGGAAGTAAGGTTTGTCCTTTGCTGCTGTTTTTATCAGAGGAAGTAAGGTTTGTCCTTTGCTGCTGCTGTTTTTATCAGAGGAAGTAAGGTTTGTCCTTTGCTGCTGTTTTTATCAGAGGAAGTAAGGCATGTCCTTTGCTACTGTTTTTATCAGAGGAAGTAAGGCATGTCCTTTGCTGCTGTTTTTATCAGAGGAAGTAAGGTTTGTCCTTTGCTGCTGCTGTTTTTATCAGATGAAGTAAGGTTTGTCCTTTGCTGCTGCTGTTTTTATCAGATGAAGTAAGGCTTGTCTTGCCTGTTAAGCTGCTTGCTCTGTTTTTATCAGAGGAAGTAAGGTTTGTCCTTTGCTGACTGTTTTTATCAGAGGAAGTAAGGTTGTCCTTTGCTGCTGCTGTTTTTATCAGATGAAGTAAGGCATGTCCTTTGCTGCTGCTGTTTTTATCAGAGGAAGTAAGGCATGTCCTTTGCTACTGTTTTTATCAGAGGAAGTAAGGTTTGTCCTTTGCTGCTGCTGGTTTTATCAGATGAAGTAAGGCTTGTCCTTTGCTGCTGCTGTTTTTGTTACAGGAAGTAAGGCTTGTCCTTAGTTGCGGCTGTTTTTATCAGAGGAAGT
The DNA here is from genome assembly GCA_030674185.1 of Monoplex corrugatus. NCBI lineage: Eukaryota > Metazoa > Mollusca > Gastropoda > Littorinimorpha > Ranellidae > Monoplex > Monoplex corrugatus. Next base: position 12,919,903 of record JAPXFY010000014.1, on the reverse strand, counting down.
AAGGCATGTCCTTTGCTGCTGCTGTTTTTATCAGAGCAGTAAGGTTTGCCCTTAGTTGCTGGTGTTTTTATCAGAGGAAGGAAGTCAGGTTTGTCCTTTATTGCTGCTATTTTATCAGAGGAACTAGGCTTGTCCTTAGTTGCTACTGTTTTTATCAGAGGAATTAAGGCTTGTCCTTAGTTGCAGTTTATCAGAATAAGGTTTTCCTTAGTTGCTGTATAGAGAAGTAAGGTTGTCCTTAGTTGCTGCTGTTTTTATCAAGGAAATAAGGCTTGTCCTTTTGCTGCTGTTTTTATCAGAGGAAGTAAGGTTTGTCCTTAGTTGCTGCTGTTTTTATCAGAGGAAGTAAGCTTGTCCTTTTTCGCTGCTGTTTTTATCAGAGGAAGTAAGGCTTGTCCTTTCTGTTGCTGCGCGTGTTATTGTTTCTGTTAAGGAAGTAAGCTTGTCCTTTGCTGCTGTAAGAGTGTTGTTTTGCAGAGGAAGTAAGGCTTGTCCTTTGCTGCTGCTGGTGTTTTTATCTGAGGAATAAGGCTTGTCCTTTGCTGCTGTAGAGGAAGTAAGGCTTGTCCTTTGCTGCTGTAGAGGAAGTAAGGCTTGTCTCTTGTTTCTTTGTGTTCATTCTTTATATGTCTTGCTGTTTGTTTTGTTTTCTTGTGCTCCTTATTTTTATGTTTATATACAGTGGTGTGACTTGTTTTTCTTCTGTGGTCTGTAGATTGAGACGATGCACAAGTTCCTGGGGGTGAATGGGGTCAATCGACTGCTTTTCTACTACCAAGAGCCTGAGGAAAAAGAACCTGGTAATTTCTGTTTTGTTCACTTTACTTCATTTTCAAGGCTTGTTGTTTTCATTTCTTCTCTGTAATTATTTTGTTTGTTTTACATTGCTTTTGTTCGCTTTATACAACTATGAAAAAAATTAGTGCAGACGTTCAAGTGATAAATGAAAAGAAGCCTTCAGTGTACAGGACTTACAATCCATAGTAATTTTGTTAAAATATTTATGTTTACAGTTTTGTCTGTTAAACAATTTTGCTTGTGTAAAATGTGCAGAATCTATTATTTGTTTACTATCTTACTAAGTAAGTGTAAAGTCGTACTAAGTAAATGTTATACAAAAAACTGTACACAGCCAAGATACTAATTTAGTTTACTGTAATATCAGAACATTCATTTTATTCATGACATTTTGTGTGAGTTCGCTTGCACCCACTTTGACAGTACTGATTTTACTGCAGTTTTATGTTTGATGTGAGAATCACTCTCAACTTCGCTTTTAGAAATGGTTCATTGTGCTAGTTGTGAAGTTGTGAATAGCCATTTACACCTTATTCCTTTAAGTGTCAAAAGAAGTTTTTACTTGGTGCCTCCCTTGAAGTCAATAAGTTTTTCATATTACGTGATCTGAGCTGACAATTTCAATAAGTCCAGCTCTTGGATCATTGGAAAAAGCCATAAATATTTATACTGCTGGCCCTTTCATTAAGTAAATTGAGTTTTTGAGTTAGCCAGAAAGGCTTCTGTGGCTTCCATTGTGACTTTCCTGTGTAGCCTTGGTGATAATCCCAAACAAGTGTTGTCACAGTGGCTGTTCAGTGATCTACAGTAACACTGGACCCAGTCTGTGCCTGTAATTCTCTGCACAAGCTATTTCATTTATTTGAAGCTTTTTGATTTTTCTTTTCATAACCCCCACCCACCCCACCCACCCCCCACCCCCACAGTCAACATGAATAGAGAACTATAGAACCGTGCAGATTATAAGTCAGAGCACTTGCACAATGTGTTTGGAATGAACTGTCATCGGTGTATTGATCTCCTCCTTGTGTCTTTTTAGTTGACAGAAATTGTCAATAAAACATGCCGTAGTCTGAAAGTGACACTATTGATTTGTAGTGGTTCTCCAAATGCACTGTATGTTGGAAAAATGGAAAACCTTTGAGGAATTTTTTTCAGAAAAGTCAGGAGAAGAAATCTATCAGTGATAATAACATAATGAAAATTAAAAAATATTCAAAACTGTTGAAGAAAATTAAGATAACTAAACAGAAATTGTTTCCTCTGAAATTTGAAAATGTCAAATTTTGTCATCAGTATTGAATGTTGCCATAGTTGTGGTCACATCTGCCTGATCAGTGTTTGGCTTTTTTCCTTTATTTATTTTATCGCCTTTGTGGTTTGTCAAAATCACCCCTCAAGCATACACACGCACACACATACACTCACACCACACACACATACACACACACACACATACATGCAGACACTTGCATGTGAAAACACACACACATACACACACATACTCTCACACACACACACACACACACACACACACACACACACACACACACACACACGCACACGCACACACACACACACACACACACACAGGCACAGAAGGAGAGTTACACATATGGCACTTGATGTTTAATTTTGACTTACCACACCCCCGTATAGAATTCCTGTTTGGTTTGTAGGTATATATATATATACTGTCCTGTTCCTCAGTATTATGTTTGTTGACTGTGGAGCCTATCTACATAGCAACACCAGTGGCCGTAGAGTTGCTCAACCGTTTTCTTCATTCACAGCCATTGTACTGTCGCTGTTAACATAGGCCATGCCTTGTTTGTTCAACCACTCACTCTCTAATGGTGATCTTGTTCACTCTGCCATCTTACATGTATATTAAGGATCTGGCGTTCTTTCAGTTTTGCTTTTGGTTTTTTGAAACTGATAAAAATTTCTTCAGAATTTGGCGTTACATGCATGTGCTGCATACATATAGATACTGACACGCCTGCACAGTCGCATTTCACACATATAGACACACACAGAGAAACAGACATACACAAACACAGACAGACAGGCAGACAGATAGACACACACAGACACACACACACACACACTACACTTACACACACACACACACACCGCATTTACGCACACATATACATGCTAGTGAACACACACACACACACACACACCCCACACACACACACACACACACGCGTGCATGCACACATATGTTCACATGCATGCACACATGCACCCATCCACCTACACATACGCAAGCAAATATGCACACACTCACACACACACACACACATACTCTCTCTGTCCCCGTCTCCCCCCCCCCCCCCCACCATGGACATCATTCTGCAATTGACTTCCATACAATCATTGCTTTTTTGGCCATATTGTTTTATGTTTACCTTATTTAGTTAATGTGGCATCATTATCAGCATTTTCATTGATCATTTGATTTTTTCCCTATTGTTTGTTTTATAAATGAAATCAATAAGTTTTTGTTCATACCTTTGGAATGATAAGAGAAATGTAGCTTCAGCATAACGATATCAAAATCTGTAAAAATATCCAAACTGGTACTTTTGTTTGCAGTGACAGTGGCTGTTGAGAGTACAGACTTTCGGCGTAGAAGTTTTAGTATGAGCTACTTTCATTTTGATTGACACAAATTGCATGCATGATTATGGGTACATATGTATTAACAAAGAGGGTTTGTTACTAAAGAATAGCTGCTTTGATGTGGAGGTTACTCCTGCACTGTTCAAAGCTATCCTTAGAGCTTTGGTTTCCTTGCTGTCCCCATTGCTTGTGGTTTTGAAACAGTAATTCTGAGGAGAATTTGCTGTTGGTATTAACACTGATCCAGTTTGCAAGTCATATGCAGTTTACATTGTGGTTTGTACATAACGTGTAAGATCTTGTTCCACAAATATTAAACAGTGTATGATTTATTAATGTAGTGCGTTTAACAGAGTGAGAGTTATGGCATGGAGCTTATACATGTTTCTGGATTGTGTTCCATTGTGGTGGCATAATGAAACTTCTTCTTGGTGTTGTATTATTTATTTTCACACTGTCTTCAAGTTCCACACACCTATCAGCACTTTGCTCTAAGAGTTTGCTTGGAGTTTGTTCAAGAGGGATTCATTGCTCTCAGATAGTTCCATATGTGCTCCACTCTAATCTGCCAACAATTATCAGGCAGACTCCCTGAGCCTGCGCAAAACCCTATGCGCTAGCAAGGTCTTGAAATAGGGAAAGAGGGGAATGGACCAATGAAAAACATAGGTGACAACCAGAATGATGGAAACATTAAGATAGGTGATAAACAGGCCAGCTTAGATTGAACTTGAGATATCAGATCTTGAGTCCACAGCTCTAGCTTAAAAGAATCAAGTAACCCACATGAAATTTAAAGACCTATACACTCAGAAGTGCCCCTCATCCCCTTCCACCTCCCTGTCAAAACCTTCACACACCCCCCCCCCCCCCAAAAAAAAAAGAAAAGACCTCTAAGGTAGAAAGAAACTCTAGGGAGAGCTAGACAACAGAAGGTCTTCAGAGAAGTAACCCCCTTTAGACAAGTGTTTCGGCCCTGAATTCCTTACACTCTCGGGGGGCCGGGCCACATCCAGGTCATGACTCCTGGATGCCCTTCTGCTGTTGTCTATTTTTTTTTTTTTTTTTTTTTTCCCACGCCGGGGAGCGAACCTGGGCGATTCTGCGCTTCAGAACTGCGGTACGCGGTTTTACCAATGTGCTAACGGGGCACACATCATCTGTAGGGAATTTAATCCTTATGAAGTTCACTTTTGGTTCCTCCTTGCCCAGATCCAGCTTGAGCTCCTTTCTGCTGCCTCTGCCATCGCTTTAAGGGCTCTAGTCCTCTTCTTCCCAGAAATGGCGAGTTGTTTCATGAGATCATAAGCGGAGGTGCCCACAAACCCTCTTGCCCCGACCTCTATGGCGAAGATTTTGACCCGCAGACCTGCTTTCTTCAGGGTGCTGGCAAGACCGGCGTATTTTTCGGTCTTGTAGATATGTGCTTCTTCCATTCTGCTTTCGTATGGCACAGTGAGTTCTATCAGAATCACTTGTTTCGAGGAGTCAGAGTGGAGAGCGATGTCTGGTCTCATGCCTGTCTTGCTGATGACATCTGGGTAATTTCTCCACTCTGGGAGGTCTGCTGTACACTCCCAGTCGACTGCTCCATCCAGAAGACCCTTTGGCAATGTGCTGGTTGTCATAGCACTTTCGGGCCAGACCTGTTTCCCTCCTGCTTTGTAGAACGTTGTCATAGCAATTGGTGCGTTTGGGGTCATGGTTTTTTCGCTAACCATGTCTGTGATCACTTTCAGAACTTGGTTGTGCCTCCATGTATACCTTCCTTGGGCTAGCGCTACTTTGCAAGAGCTTAGGACATGTTCCACTGTTTGTTTCTTCTTACAGAGCGGACATGCTGGGTCATCTGATTTCCCCCATTTCACTAAGTTTGCATTCGAGGGGAGCAGGTCATATACAGATCTGAGGAGGAAGCTTATCCTTAGAGGAGCCATGTGCCACATATCGTTCCAGCTGAGACTTCTTTGGAGTGCACTGTCCCATGTTGTCCATTGCCCCTGTTGACCTTGCTGGACTGCCTTCTGCACTCTTTTGACATCTTCTTCTTCCTTCAACTCCTGTATGATCATGTCTCTTTTTTCCTTCCCTTTGGCTTTGGACCACCACTGCATTTTTGTTGCTCCCAGTCCCTGTCTGTTGGTTTGCGTGTGTCCAATTATTTCTTTGATGCTGAGGTTTCTCTTGGCATTGTTTACAGCCTCTTGGACTTTCCACTTTCTGCCAGTTCTCAGCTTTGGATGAACTGATCTCACGATATTGTCTTCCGATTCCTCCAGCATGCTCAACAGTCTTGCTTTTCCAACTTTGTATTCCTCCACTATGGATTTGAGAGGTAGCTTCAGCATTGCTTGACGACAGTAGAATGCAACATCAGTGAGACCAGGTGGGACACCGAGCCATTTTCTTGTGTATTTGTTGATTTTGGCTTCCATTGCTTCGACTGTGCTGGTGCAAATGTCATAGATTAGCAGTGGCCACAGCAGCTTTGGTATCAGCATGAACTGTAGACACCAGACTTTGTATTTGCCTGGCAGTCCGCAGTTATCTATTTTCTTCAGGCCTTCTTCTGCTGTTTGCTTGGTTTCACATCCCCTTTGTGTGTCTTTCAGGGAGTCATCATACCATCTTCCGAGACTTTTTACTGGCTCTTCTGTGACAGTGGGGATGGCTTGGTTGGCTACCATGAATTTGACTGAATCTGCCACATTTTCCTTTTCGCAGTGAGAGACTTCGGGATTTCTTAGGTTTGAACCTCATTCTTGAAGAGGCCACCAGCTCATCCAGCTGCTTTAAGATTTGGTGTGTCTCTTCCTCATCCGTGGACAAGACTGTTGTGTCATCCATGAAAGCTTTCAGAGGAGGCATCTGGTATCCATCTCCCAGATTCACTGGACCTGAACTCTTCATTGCAGCTTTCAAGATGACTTCCATTGCCAACACGAACAGTATGGGAGAGATTGCACAGCCCATTGCAATGCCCACCTCTAGGTCTATCCAGTCCGTGGTGTATTCTTTGGTAGAGAACCGCATTGAGAACCCTTGGAAATACTTCCTCAGCATTGTTCGGATGTTTTCTGGGATGTGATACATTTCAAGAGCCAGCTGGATCATATCGTGTGGAACTGATCCATATGCATTCGCCAGATCAAGCCAAACTACGTCAATGTCTCTCTTCTCTGTTCTTGCTTTTTGGATGGCATCCCAAATCAACGTGGCATGTTCCAAGCATCCAGGCATTCCTGGTATGCCTCCCTTTTGGACTGACATATCCAGATACTTGTTTTCAGTCAGGTATTTTGTCAATTTTGCTGCCATAACAGAGAAGAAGATTTTCCCCTCGACGTTCAGAAGTGATATTGGCCTGAACTGATTGATGCTGCTGGAGTTCTGCTCCTTCGGAATGTACACTCCTTCAGCTCTCATCCATTGGTCGCTGATCTTCTGGTTCCTCCATGCTGATTTTGTGGAGCCACTCGAGCACTTTTGGGCATTTCTTGTAGAGCAGGTATGGTATTCCATTTGGTCCAGGTGCTGACTTGGCTCTGGCTTTCTTTACTACGTTCTTCACTTCATCCAGTTTTGGTGGTTTGTTATTGAATTTTCCTTCTGGCGCTGCAGGCCAAACCAGATTCTGGATTTCAAGTGGTGCCTCGCGCTGAGAATCGGAATATGTTTCCCTGAGATGCTGCTCTAGGGTTTCCTTGCCCACTGTGAGAGTCCCTGATTTGGGTTGTTCAAACAGCTTTCTTGCAAAGTCAAAGGGATCTTTGAAGAAACGATCTTGAGTCTTCTTCTTTTTGCTCTTTCTTCGCCTTGCTGATTCCACTTTGCTGAGAGCATTGTGTTTGGCCTTCAGATCTTTCCAGAGTTCCAGGAGCCCTTGCTTCTCGAATTCTGAGGCAGTTTTCATTCGCTTTTTAAGCTTCCTTTTCTCCCTCCGGATGCTCTCCATCTGTTGCTGTCTTCTGGATTTCTGGGGAGGCGTTTTTGTCTTTGGCTGCTTCACTCCATAAGTGTCCCTGCAGATAGAGTATATGATGTCTCCGTATGTGTCAAGTTTGTGTTCCAGCGTACTGTTCCCTATTAGCGCATTCAGCTTAAGGACAAGTTCCTCATCTAATTTCTCCCATTGTTCTTTTGCACCGGCAGGCGGCAAATTGAGTTTTCCACGCTTGACGTTAAGAGCTTGTGCAAAATCTGCATCAGAACTGTCAGCGTGGATGTCCTTGGCACTATGGTTTAAATCCTGGCCTTGGTCATCCAACGTCTCACCTGCTATCGCAGTGCGCTGCTGCTGGTTCGTATGTGTCTTCAAACAGCCCATTTTTGTCCCGTGGATCTTCATGCCGCGTTTGGTGGTGAATCTCCTTCCACACGCACACGGAAATTCCATCTGGTCATTAATCATGATCCGTTGTGCGTTTCCAGTCGTGATGGAGTCAGTGCCGATGGATTCATCATTCTCTCCCCCTTTCGGTGAATCCTGGGAGCATCTTTCATTTAAAGAACTCGTGGCATGTTATCAAAGGCAAGGTGGGAAGCCAACCCACAAAGCCCGCAGATCTAGTCTTTCCCAGTGTCCTTCGGTCTTTCCCGAATGTCCTCCGAACTATTCCCGGAAGTCAATGGATTGACCATGTGCAGGTAGAAAGAAACTCTAGGGAGAGCTAGACAACAGAAGGTCTTCAGAGAAGTAACCCCCTTTAGACAAGTGTTTCGGCCCTGAATTCCTTACACTCTCGGGGGGCCGGGCCACATCCAGGTCATGACTCCTGGATGCCCTTCTGCTGTTGTCTATTTTTTTTTTTTATATATTTACTCAAGACACAAATACATTTAAATTTTATTTGAAAAATTGGGCAGATAAGAGTGAAATCAGATAAATTGTGAAACATGAACATAGTAACAAATGTTGACAAATCCAGCTGAAGTGGAAAAGGACAAAATTTATTAGTTGGTAGCTATTAAGAAACTTAAAAGTTTGTCTTCAGAGGAAAATGCATATGTTTCTGTACCTACATGTTTTTTATCTGACCCATCATTGAATACTTTAAGACTGGACACTTCTAATTGTCTCACTGTGTTTCATTTTATCACTGATCTTTTTGCATAGAAGTTCCCTGTATGTTTTGCAGTGAAGACTATATTATGTAATCTGATATGCAAAGAACATGTTGTTCCATCAGTTTTAAAAGAAATGAACTTTAAAAGAGTGACTACTCTAATTACTTTGGTGTGTGCTGTTATATACATGCTTATTATTTGGGCAACCCTCTCACATCATGCATTTGTATTTGGTTGCAGTGTGGATGTACATTATTAGTGTTGACATCTCTGAATTTCTGTTTATTGTTGTTATTTTTGGATGTATTTGAAATCATGTGGCGTGTGACTCAAGAGTGTAATGTAATGTAGTTCTGGACCATCTTCAGTCATTCATATTGTATAACAAGACAAAGTTTTTGATGATCTAAAATCGTGCCAGCTGTATTTGCTTCTGCTTCTTTGAAACAGAATTTCTGTTTTGACAAATATTTGTTCTTAGCAGTGTTAATGTTTACATTTCTTGTAATATTAAAAAAATCGAAACATGATGATACGTTTTAGAATATACGCTGACATCACTTTAAAAAATTCTGTTCACTCATGAAAATTCATGCTTTCATGCACACAGACAGACAGACAGACAGACAGACAGACAGACAGACAGACAGACAGACAGACAGACAGACACACACACACACACACACACACACACACACACACACACACACACACACACACACAGAGCAAACATTTCGCTAGATGAATGGTCATGGTTCCATTGGTAGTATATGTACATGTAATCATTTTGTTTGAAAAGTGGGACTGGGCTGAGCTCTTACTGTTCACACAAAGAAAAACAAAGTATGTTTAATGTGAATGAGATAGTTATATTGAATTTCTTTTGTATATGTGCTGCTGTTTCCAGTACTGAATTTATAGAATTGGAGAGAGAGAGAGAGAGAGAGAGAGAGAGCATGTATATGTGTACAAACATGTTTTTGTGCCTGTTTTGTCTCATGTTGTGTACAGACATGTCTGACGGCAGTACCACTATGTTGGCATTTGATTGTGTGTGTGCCCTACAACAGTGTCACATCCACACAGATGTAATCTATTGTGTCTTTATTGTTCATATACACACATGTATACACCTCATTGTCAGGTTCAGTTTTAGTTTGATGGTTGGACTTAACTTTTTCCCCACGTTTTCCTAACCACACTTTATATGTCAGTAACGAGTGATGATTTGTTCACCATTCATTGTTTACTTGCTTTGGTTTTTACTTCATAGTGCAGTGTAAATGGTTTGTGGTATTGAGGTTGAGTGGGTCAGGCGAAGGGATGATTTGTTGTCGTGATGTATAGTGGTCTTGTGGGTTTGTTCACAACATTTCATGTAGCCACATGAGGGATTAAAAGGGTGCTTTCTGGGTGACCAGTCACTGATTATTGTGTTCAGTTAGCTCAGGATGAGCTGAAAGGTTCTCTGTCAGTTTGTGTGTGTGTGTGTGTGTGTGTGTGTGTGTGTGTGTGTGTGTGTGTGTTGTGTGTGTGTGTGTGTGTGTGTCAGAGCATGTGTGTGTGTGTGTGTGTGTGTGTGTGTGTGTGTGTGTGTGTGTGGGGGAGAGAGAGAGAGAGAGAGAGAGAGATTTCCATTGATTACAATGAAAGCACTGATATGTTTTAATTATTGACACATATTCTTTACAGTCATTTACAATGCAATAGATGAAGTGTTAGTTTGATGGTTGGGCTCATATGTGATGGAACATTTTATATGCTCTCAAAAATTCATACATTTGCACAGATGAGGTGTGTGTTGTCATATGTGATGGAACATTTTTTGTGCTTACAAAAATTTATACATTTAATATAAGAAAATGGGATATAGTACAGTGATTTGAGCTTTGGCTTCTGCAAGCCAAGATTACACATGATAGAATGCAGTTTGCCATGTGGATGGGTGACTAGATTTGTGTCCTGGCTTGTATTGTAACTTGAACACACCACTCCAGTCTACCCAGCTATACTAGGTAACTATTCCTCTTTAAAGAGGGGTAAGGTAAACCATGGAGGGAGAGATGAGCACTGTTCTCATAATGCTTGTGGCAAGAGAATTTCAGGTCTCTTATGCCTCACTCCCAGTTGAATGCTCAGGTTGGGAATATTTACTGTTTTACCTTTCTGCAGTTACTGTTGTATGTTCAGAATAAAAAGAACATGAATAAAAAAAATGTTATGAGTTTGATGGTTGACAGCACATTTTATTTCTGTGATTTTGCCAACATTTTTATAACATATATTTACAATACAAAGAGTTTACTATATTGTTCTTCATTCACGTAGTTAATTTGTGCTTATTTACCCTGCTGTCTTAACATGACTCGCATATTTACAGAAATGGAAGAAATACTTTGATTCAGCTGTTTTTCCCTTCTTATAATAACTTCTATTTCCCCAGAAAGTATGAATACTTATAAATTTGTCTTGTTCACAGTGTTAACAGCTGATTTGCATTAACTTGTTTCTGTCCTGTCTTTTCTTTTTGGTCTTTTTCCCAAACATTTTATTGTTTTAGGGTTTTGGGTCTTTTTTTTTGGATATGAATGTAGTCCTTACGTCATCGTTTAGGATTAAATATGCATTCATTTTATATCTTCTAAAAAATTAGTTCATTGTTGGGGTTGTTCTGTTGTCATAATTTACATTGCTGCATCAGTTTAAAAATGTGTTATTGAAATACCTTCATACATCATTTTGCAGTGGATCACCGACCAGGGCCCCCACAGCCCAAAGTGACACGATCAACCAAGCCCAAGGTCTTTCTGGCTGATGGCAAAAATACCCCTCTCAATGGACCCTGCCTGGTCTTCACCCGCATGCCTGGCACTGCCAACACCAATGTCACTGAGGCCAACATGACCAAGGTATCAAACAATTTGGTTGTTTCTTTTTGTCTTTTCTCTTTATTGTGTCTATTCACCCATTTGCCTGCATGTTTTCATAGCAGCTCCTCTCATCTTCAAAATTATTGTGTTGTCAGTCTAGAATGTTAACTTGTCATTAATTATTTACTTGTAAGCTGCTTCAGTAAATGTTGAGGCTGACTCTAGGTATTCAGATATTCCTGCATTCAGATTATTGATGTATTAATATACTCTGATTCATATGTTTAGTATTATGTTGATGATATCTTGTATATGTACATTGAAATCATAATTTCATTCCAGTTTTTCTGTTAATCTGTCATGATACATATAATATAGTCTGTTGGAATTAATCACATTTTTAGAAGCAGTAGTTCATATATAAAGCTTTTGGCTACTGCTGTCAGAAAAGAGCTAATAATTTAAGACGATACAAAACCAACCAACCAACCAACTACATTAACAACAAATCAGACAGTCTTCTGGTAAAGAATAGTCACGTTTTGGTGGTCATATTCTGTTGATGGAGGATTACCAGATTTTGCATGCAAGGTTGTACTTTCTCCCCAGTTTGTCAGTAGCTTTGTTGTTTTATCAGAAACCTATGTTTTTAAATGATTGTTGATGGGCATGGTATTCATATGAATAAGCATCAGGCTTTCTGTCAGGTTTGATCTGCCTCATACCTCCAACTGGTGGGTAGAGTGTGGAGATCTTTCCTGGACAGCATGTGTGCAGATCTGCCTGTGCCTAACCTTTTCTTCTCTCTATATATATACATATGGAATATCAAATAAACATGTTAGAGATCGTCAAGTCATAACAGTGGCTGGCTTATGGAATCATGAATACGTCCAGCATGCACACCCACCAGAGACAGAGTATGCAGACTGTACAGCAACATACTGCCTGCACAGAGTTGGCAAAACAACATGTATATACACATCCAAGAAAAATAAGATTGATGAAAAAAGATTGTTGACAAAAGTTGTACTGATTGTTCTCAATTCAGGAGGTCAACTTCACCATCCTTGACTCCAGTGGTCAGGCATCCAACGGGCGAGGTCTGTTGTCAGCGGTAGAGGGCTTGTTGTCCAGTGTCTACATCCCTGCCCTCCGACAGCTGGAGAAAGGCTGGGAGCAGCTCTATACACAGGATGGTCAGGCCATACGCAACAGCTTCCTCAACTCCCTCGACTCCTTTGTCACTGTTCTTGTTGGTCAGTTCTTTTTGTTTGATTCTGTCCTTTGCAATACCGAAAACTGTTATGATGAGACACTGTGAAATGAATATCATTTACTCTGTTGATGGTGGTTTTGAAAATATGTTTACATGGATAAAATATGGATTCTGAATAATTTCATGTTCAAAAATCAATTGTAAAAATAAATTTGTATTGGCAAATGTATGGATAAACAGCATCATGGTAGTAGATGGTTCATGTGAATAATGTGTATTGTGTTGTGTTAAACCTTCTTAAACTGTATATATAGGCAGGGTCTTGAGATTGAAAGGAGAGAGGGGAGAGCTGGGTTCTATATCAGATCCTATTCTGACTCCTCCAGAGTCATTGGCACATGAAGGTGGACAGTGATCAGACTAATTCTTGTGTTAATTGCTGAAACTGAACTCGCGACATTAGATCTGGAGTTCACAGCTGTGGAAGATGAATATGACAAATGTAATGGCAAGTTAAGGCGGATTACACTTGGAACATTGTAAATTTGAAGTGCTATCGAGAATACTCTAGGAACCGTTTGACTGTAAAATAGATCAATCCAGCTTGTACAAATTGCAGAATTGGCTCAGCACATTGTTTAGACAAAATATTTTGCTTCCACTTAAAAATATGATGCCCATTACCATAGCCATACAAAGTGTTAAACTGTCATGGTGCTTGTTGTGGAATGCAGGTGCCCAGGAAAGTCTGTCGGACAAAGAGACGCTGAAGCCATGTGAGGGCTATGATCTGTCTCGCGTGAACACTCCTCAAGATTACCAGGCCGTGGCCAACAGCACCGAGTCCCTGGAGAAAATTGAAGAATGCATGCGCAGCTGGATCAAGCAGATTGAACAGGTCATAGAAATAGAATGGACCTTTTATTTTTGTTATTAGTGTGATGTATTTTTCGTTTTGCTTTATCGAATCAGTGTGTGAGTGGAAAGGATAGGGATTGGGATGATACTGTAGTTTTTTTTGGGGGGGAGAGAGAGAGAGAGTGTGTGTGCATGTGTGTGTGTGTGTGAGAGAGAGAGATAGAGAGGAGAGAGAGAGTGAGTGAGTGAGTGAGTGAATAACAGACACAGTGCATGCAAAGTTGTTGTCATGTGAACAGTAAGTTAGTGTGCTTGAAATTCAACTTGACAAAGAAAGTGGGACATATTGTCTGGAAGCTGTGCTAATGTGAAAAAGAAAACCATTTGTCAGTATGTGTTGGTTCATCTATTCAATTATTCATGTATTTATCAACAGTGCTGTCTTTTGTTGAAAAAAAGTGTGCATCTGTTCAAATGTGTACTACTAGGTGTTGGCTGAGAGTGAACAAATGCGGCGTGAGGCTGATGACATTGGACCCCGAGCTGAACTGGAACACTGGAAGAAAAGAATGGCCAAGTTCAACTACCTCGTGGATCAGATCAAAGGTCAGCAGGTCAAGGCTGTTTTGGGAATACTGCATTCTGCCAAGTCAAAGCTGATCAAGGTATGTGGGTGTAAATGATCATATATGTATATTTGTGTAGTTTTGTGTGTGTGTGTGTGTGTGTGTGTGTGTGTGTGTGTGTGTGTGTGTGTGTGTGTGTGTGTGTGAGTGAGTGTATGTTTATGAGTGAGTAAGTGAGTGATTTTGTGTGTGTGTGTGTGTGTGTGTGTGTGTGTGTGTGTGTGTGTGTGTGTGTGTGTGTGTGTGTGTGTGTGTGGTGTGTGTGTGTGTGTGTGTTGTAGAATAATAAACCTCTTTAGTGCTGCCAGTTTGTGTGTGCACCTGAGCATTATTTTATGCTGCTTTTCGTTTGTTTTACACCTTGTGTCAGAAATCTTAGTAATAGTTTCTTCCCCTCAGACAACCAGACAGCTAGATATTGTTTTTAAGCAGAAACAAAATGATAGAACCCATAACTTTAGCATTATTACTGTTGTTTAAAATTGTTTCCTATCAGAACATAGTTTGGCTACGAATTGGCTGTAAGTTAGTTGTTAATCTACATCATTTTGCTGCTTGTGTCCATTGAGTACAAATTAAGAAGATAGTATGTATAGTCATTTTATGTACAACTGTTTTTTCATATATTGTTTGTTACCTTCATTGCAGATTAGTAGAACATGGCATTTTCATCATTACTACAAAACTCTTAACATTAGATATTGATTTGGTGTTATGTAATGCATCATATTAAATTGTATTATTGTACGACTAGGTCTCCTGTGTAAAGTTTCACACACTGATGGCGCAAATTTTGCTTTTCTACTCGTAATACCAAAGAGTACATATTTTAGGGGGAAAAAACAAAATACAAAAACCCCATGATCTGCCTGAGGATTGGACCCAGGACCCCTGTGTCATTTCTATGGCAATATATTCCAGCCTGTATTTTTAACCCTTTGACTCCTGCATCCTGCAGGAAGCTGGTGGATAGGGTGGGGGAGTCAAAGGGTTAAGTTTTTGCTGTTGGTGCATAATGCGCCAGAGTCAAAGGGTTAAAAATGGCCTTTGGCCTTGCATTTTGATGCTGTGATCCTTGTGGTGGTGTCAGTATAGTCTTTCATAGGTCAACTCCCATTCCCATTTCAAAACTTGCCAGTGGCCAGTGCATAGAATTTTGCACAGGATCAGGCAGTCTGCCAGATAATTGCTGACATCTTTGGGTGGATATGTATGGAACTGTCCACATGTGATCGTTCCATCTTGAACAAACTCCAAACTTGTAACAAACTCCAAACACATATGAGAAAAGTCTTGAACAAATTCCAAACTCCAAACAAACTTGAAACAAATGTCAAAAAACACCGATTTCATCTGTGACATGGTGGAAACGAAGCATGTTGTGTTTGTGTTGTGACAGACGTGGCAGGAGCTGGACCGGCGAATCACCGACACAGCCAACGAAGCCAAAGACAATGTCAAGTTCTTGTACACTCTGGAGAGGTTCTGTGACCCCCTCTACAACAGTGATCCAGTAAGATATAGCCACTGACAGTCTGTTTTGCGTGTGTGTGTACTGTTTTTTTCTTACCTTTTTTTTAGTCCACTCATGTTTCACACAGATTGCACAGCTGACTAAGGCTTTACATCAGTATATATATTATGTTTTCCGATAATTTTTGCTAGTGTTCAAAATGCTTCAGTGTTGTTAAACAGTGCTCAAATTTAGAAGTTTCTTGTTCCATAAACTTTATGGCAGTTAGAGAAGTAAAAGGTTAACCTATTCTTACTTTAGGTTTTGTGTATGTGCTTGTGTGTGTGTGCATGTGTATTTGTGTGTGTGTGTGTGTATTGTGTGTTTGTGTGTGTGTGTGTGCTGTCTGTGTGTGTGAAAGAGAGAGAGAGAGAGAGAGAGAGATCACCCTTGTATATTTTAACATATGCCAGATATTTTTCTGTTACTGTATGTTCTCTATTTTAGACTTGATGATACAAGCTTTCAAGCTCGGTGATAGGGCCTTTTGCGGTGATCTGGCTTGTGTTTGTCACTGGGAAAGTTTGGCACCTTGAATATGTTTTATGGCTGCGTTCTTGTTTTGCATTGTTTTAAATGTCCAAAACTGTAAATTGGTGGTGTGTATGTCAACAGGTTGGTATGCTTGAAGGTATCCCAGGCCTCATCAACGCTATCAGGATGATCCACAGTATTTCTCGCTACTACAACACCTCTGAGAGGATGACTTCTCTCTTTGTCAAGGTAAATGCTCCATTTATTCTGACATAAAGAAAAATTGTGTTTACTTACTTAGTTTCTAAATTTTTTTCTTCATGTCCTGAGCAAGATCTTTTATTTTCATTAAAACTTATTGGCAGATATGTTTGAATCACCTGTGGTCCTTAGCTTGTCATATCTTTTTTTTAAGTAGGTCAGTTGTTTTACAAGGTGAAGGTATATTTTATGGGATCATCATTTTCCATTTTTAAAAGTAAAAGAAACATAAAGTCATGTTACAATTCTTATAGTGATTGAAAATGAAAATGGAAAAAAGACAGTTAGCATGAGATAACTGAACTTTTGATATCTGTATGTCCCAGAACAGTTATTTAAGAATGTGAAACAGCAATTAGAGAACCAACAAAACCAACAAAAAAAAAGTACCAGTGAATAGCAGTATAAAAGCTAGCAGCACCATCCATAACTCTGTTGCCTGTCCACCAGATCACCAACCAGATGATCACAGCCTGCAAAGCCTACATCACAGATGGTCGTGTGGAGACGGTGTGGTCACAGGACGTACAGATGGTCAGAAAGAAACTGCAGGACTGCATCCATCTCAATGAGGAATACCAGCGCCACTTCCACAAGACAAAGCAGAAGCTGGAGACCATGAAAAACGAGCGACCCTTTGACTTCTCCGAGATGTACATTTTCGGCAAATTTGACACGTTCACACGACGGCTGAAGAAAATCATTGAGATGTTTGATACCATGAAGATGTATTCTCATCTCTCTGAGTCCAAGATTGAAGGTGAGTGGGCAGTTTAGTGTGTGTGAGTGTGATGTGTGTGTGTGTGTGTGTGTGTGTGTGTGTGTGTGTGTGTGTGTGTGTGTGTGTGTGTGTATGTGTACAACTTTGTGAATGTGTGTATATACACACAAGTCTTTATGGATATTGTTGTGAATGTTCTCATATCATTTTATGACTGTAAGCTTAAGTGTGTCAGTAATGCTATACATTTTATAGTTTTGTTTATCTGTGTGTGTTTGTTTCTTTATTGAGAAGATTAAAATATTTCACGTATTATAGTGATTTTTTTTCAAGGGAGAATGTTACATAATATTAGAAATATGTATGTTCACCTTTACCTCCCCCTCCTATGGTAATTCTTCATGAAGTAAATCACTTCAGTATTTCTGTAGTGTAACTGCCTCCCTCTCCTATGGCAATTCTTCATGAAGTAAATCACTTCAGTATTTCTGTAACTGCCTCCCCTCCTATGGCAATTCTTCATGAAGTAAATCACTTCAGTATTTCTGTAACTGCCTCCCTCTCCTATGGCAGGTCTTCATGAAGTAAATCACTTCAGTATTTCTGTAACTGCCTCCCCCTCCTATGGCAATTCTTCATGAAGTAAATCACTTCAGTATTTCTGTAAGGTAACTGCCTCCCTCTCCTATGGCAAGTTCTTCATGAAGTAAATCACTTCAGTATTTCTGTAAGTGTAACTGCCTCCCTCTCCTATGGCAATTCTTCATGAAGTAAATCACTTCAGTATTTCTGTAAGTGTAACTGCTCCCTCTCCTATGGCAATTCTTCATGAAGTAAATCACTTCAGTATTTCTGTAAGTGTAACTGCCTCCCTCTCCTATGGCAATTCTTCATGAAGTAAATCACTTCAGTATTTCTGTAAGTGTACTGCCTCCTCTCTCCTATGGCAATTCTTCATGAAGTAAATCACTTCAGTATTTCTGTAAGTGTAACTGCCTCCCTCTCCTATGGCAATTCTTCATGAAGTAAATCACTTCAGTATTTCTGTAAGTGTAACTGCTCCCTCTCCTATGGCAATTCTTCATGAAGTAAATCACTTCAGTATTTCTGTAATGAACTGCCTCCCTCTCCTATGGCAATTCTTCATGAAGTAAATCACTTCAGTATTTCTGTAAGTGTAACTGCCTCCCTCTCCTATGGCAATTCTTCATGAAGTAAATCACTTCAGTATTTCTGTAAGTGTAACTGCCTCCCTCTCCTATGGCAATTCTTCATGAAGTAAATCACTTCAGTATTTCTGTAACTGCCTCCCCTCCTATGGCAATTCTTCATGAAGTAAATCACTTCAGTATTTCTGTAAGTGTAACTGCCCCCCTCTCCTATGGCAGTTCTTCATGAAGTAAATCACTTCAGTATTTCTGTAACTGCCTCCCCTCCTATGGCAATTCTTCATGAAGTAAATCACTTTAGTATTTCTGTAACTGCCTCCCTCTCCTATGGCAATTCTTCATGAAGTAAATCACTTCAGTATTTCTGTAACTGCCTCCCTCTCCTATGGCAATTCTTCATGAAGTAAATCACTTCAGTATTTCTGTAACTGCCCATTGTTAATGTCAGAATTGCTGATTGCGTGACACACAATAAACATCAGGAATTGGATAGTTTGGCTAAATCAGTTATGTGTACACAGGGATGGAGGTGATGGCCAACAAGTTCAATGTGATTGTGACCTCCATGAAGAAGAAGCCCTATGATTTCCTGGATCAACGTAAGGCAGAGTTTGATCAGGATTTTGATGACTTCAAACGACAGATCTCAGACCTACATGTGAGTTTAATCAGCAGCCATTATAAGTAAAGGTATTTGTGTGTGTGTGTGTGTGCGCGCGCGCGCACATGCATGTGTGTGCGTGTGTGTGTGCTCGTGCATGCATGTGTGCTTACATGTGTGTGTGTGTGTGTGTGTGCGCGCACGCGCGCACATGTGTATGTGTGTGTGCATGTGTGCATGCGCTTGTGTGAGTGTGTGTGTGTGTGTGTGTGTGTGTGTGTGTGCAACAGGTCTAAGATTATGTTTTTGGGATGTATGTTCAAGATGAAACAAATCACAGGAGGTGCATAACAGTTTGGGTTGATCATGTATTCTAAATCAAAGGAGGTGTGTAACAGGATAGGTAGATCTTTTTTCTTTTGCCAGGAGCATATCCTTAGATTATGTGCACAAATCCATTGATACGTGTACCTAATTTTCTTTTCCAGGTTTTTTGTCCTTTCAAGTTGAAAGAGATCTTGAGATGGTTATAGCCGTGGTATAGTTCTGCACAGTCAGATAGGTTTTAAATGATAATGATAGTAATAATGATGTTACATCAGTGGATAATGGTATGGTATAGAGGGTTGATGATCAAAAGACACAAGACACACTGATCACAGGAGCTGTCTAACAGTTTAGTGTAGAATTTTTTTTCCTTCTGCAGCAATGTATAATGATATGATATGGTTGGGGGGGAGTGGGTTGCCTGTTTTAAGTTAAGCGCAATACTCAAAAGCACAGGAGACAGATAACACAGATAGTACTTTATGTTAGGAGATGTAATGAATAAATGAAATATAATGGTTACACATCAGGCATACACTAAATCTGACGTAGATATGATGAACAGTGTAGTGGCTAGCCAGCCAGGGCATTTCAGGTCAGTGGTGTCAGCCTTTTGTGAATGTGTTTATGGATGTTGTTTAGCTATGTCAAAAAAGAGAGTGGAGATTTGGGATCATATGTCAATACAGTACAATTTTTCTAGAGTTTTCGTATGGTCTTTTCAGGTATGAAAATACTGTTTTTAGAAAAATACTTTTCCTAAAAACCATACTCATTATTAGGTACTTCAGCTTTTAACTGTAATAAGCAGACTGTGTGTATATCCTTTTACGTCAAAAGTAAATTTTTCATTTCAGGCTACAATTGTGGGCTTTATGGACCAGCGCTTCGAGCGTATCACCAGCACCCAGCGGGCCTTGCTTTTGCTGCGCAAGTTTGAAGGTCTGAAGCTGCCCAACATGGGAATCCAAGAGAAGTATCAGCGTATCCTCATGCACTACAGTCGTGACGTGGAGATGGTGTCTCGTGCTTACCAGAAGAACAAAGCAGACCCTCCAGTGGCGCGTGACCTGCCCCCTGTGGCGGGAAAGATTGCCTGGTCCAGACAGCTGTTCCGCAGAATCCAGGAGCCCATGGAAGTGTTTCAGCAGCACCAGGTGATCCTCAGACACCAGAGGCCAAGAAGATCATCAAAAACTTTAACAAATTGGCCAAAGTGCTGTTGGAGTTCGAGCTGCTCTATCACCGTGGCTGGCTCAGACAGGTCAGGACCGTGATTCATGATTTGTCTGTTTTAATTGATTTTATGGTCATACCTCTTTTAAATGTATTTTTAATCAGTATGCATTTGTATTGTATGTGCACATAATTATCATTCTGAATGATTTTTTAAGGCATAAATAAGCTTTTTCATGATATTAGTTAGATAAATCCACACATTCTGATGTATAATTGTTTTGTACATTTTCACTCAATCAGTGAACCAAAATGTTTAACAAACGTTTTTATCTATCTTCTTAGTGCAAAACAGTGTGCTGTCATGACTACAAGAATTAAAGATGCATTCAAAGTAGTGTATTGTTTCTTTCAAGAAATAAAAAGAATTTGGCAGGTAGATTTGATAATTCTCACCTCACCTGTCTCACCTGTTGGCATTGCTGGGTTTGGTGTTGCCGCTGCACACCTGGATACCACAATCTCCTTCCAGGCTACTCATCTTGACTTTTGTACGCAATTTCTTGAATATTTAGGCCACTGTGATAATTCTAAGCAAATATATAAGATTCAGACGGATTCCTTTCGCCATCTTATGATCAGAATGGGTCATCACAAGATGTGTTTGTAAATATTGTCAGTGGTTTTTAATTTAACTCATCTGGATGAATGGCCGCATGTACTGTTTTCAACTTTCACAGCATGATGATTGCTTGTTGACCTTGATCTTTGAAACAGTCCAAAAGTTTTACCTGCACATGTCCATGGAGTTTGCAGATCACATTGCTTACCGTCAGGTCTCAATGTTGCCTGCAAACTCTTATTTTCAACCTTGCATTTACATTTTGTTTGTCATACTCAGGTGGAAACCGCCAAAGCAGGCCTCCAGGCTTCACTACTGGTACGCCATCCGGAGACCAAAGAGCTGTTTGTGAACTTTGACACCCAGATTCTGACCATGATCCGTGAGACAGAATGCATGGCTCGTCTGGGGCTGGAGATCCCCAACATTGCCAAGGTGATGAGATCCAGGCAGTCAGAATACAAGACTCTCTTCAACAGTCTCAATGTAAGTCTTTTGTGTGCATATCAAAAACATGTGATGTGTTTGTGTGTCATTTGCCTTTCATGAATTATCCAGTTTGTTTGCTTATTCTTTTGATTATTGAAATATATACATTTTAGGAAGACTATACACAGCTAGCCCAGATGTCTGGAAAACTGCACATTTAGCATCACTGATTTCATGATATTAGAAAGTTTGCATGTGACACTTGGGACATTTTACATATTTTGCATTGCTGCAGCAATACATGCAGTCATCACAGGAACTTATTTCAAACATATCATCTTGTCTTCTTTTTGTGCTTTTGCCAGGTCTGCAAAGTAAATAAACGATTTTATAGTAATAGATTTTCTTTGTTGTTTATAGCTGATTATGTTTAATGAAATATCCCTGTGGGATCCAGGCTGAATTGAGCTGAATTGATGTGATTTGAATTGAAATAAACATGCTGTCTTATCATTACTGCTGCTGTTTGACTCAGATTTGAAGCTGGCTGCAGTATAATGATTGTGATCGGTTTCAGATGATGCTGGAGGAGAACAAGAGAGTGCGTGGCAAGATCCCTGCAGCATTTGAGGCCCTCATGGGCCTTCACCTGGCCAAGGTAGACGATGTTATGGAGCCAGGCCTGACCACTCTGTCATGGAGCTCCACGCAGATCACGGACTATATCCGCAGTGTGTACAGTGTACTGGGTGAGCTGGAGCTGTTGATGGACCGTGTTCATGATGTGACAGAGTTCCGTATTGATGCCATCCTCAGGGACATGGCCAGCACCAAGCTGTGTGAACTGCCTGAAGATGAGCCCTGGACTGTCGACAGGTTTCTGGAGAACACGCAGGTCAGTCACACTGGGTTCTTTTTCTCCCAGGTATTGTGTTTATTGAATCATTTTTAAACACGCAGGTCAGTCACACTGGGTTCTTTTTCTCCCAGGTATTGTGTTTATTGAATCATTTTTAAACACACGGGTTGGTCACACTGGGTTCTTTTTCTCCCAGGTATTGTGTTTATTGAATCATTTTTAAACACGCAGGTCAGTCACACTGGGTTCTTTTCTCCCAGGTATTGTGTTTATTGAATCATTTTTAAACACACGGGTTGGTCACACTGGGTTCTTTTTCTCCCAGGTATTGTTTATTGAATCATTTTTAAACACACGGGTTGGTCACACTGGGTTCTTTTTCTCCCAGGTATTGTGTTTATTGAATCATTTTTAAACACACAGGTTGGTCACACTGAGTTCTTTTTCTCCCAAGTATTGTGTTTATTGAATCATTTTGAAACACGCAGGTCAGTCACACTGGGTTCTTTTTCTCTCAAGTATTGTGTTTATTGAATCATTTTTAGCAAATTACATATAACTGAGCAGCATTGAGAAAGAACTGATTGAATTTGTAAGTATTATATCTCAAGTTATCTTCCAACTGCCTGTGCAGTCTGGGTTTTTTTCTGCATCTGCCTGGCATAGATAACAGAAATTAACAGACAGTAAAATTAATGTTTTTATTTATATCAAATAGGGCAAGTTGCTGAGAATTTCTGGTGAATATTTTATGGTTTGCTTCAGATGGAGCCAGTTTGTTGACTGTTATTCAGGATCTTATGTTCATTGCTATTATTTTATGTGTGTGTGTGTGTGTGTGTGTGTGTGTGTGTGTGTGTGTGTGTGTGTGTGTGTGTGTGTGGCTATGTGTTTGTGTGGCTATGTGTTTGTGTAATGTGTGTGTGTGTGGTGTGTGTGTGTGTGTATGTGTGTGTGTGTGTGTGCGTGCGTGCGTGTGTGTGTTTGTGTGTGTGTGTGTGTGGCTATGTGTTTGTGTAATGTGTGTGTGTGTGTGTGTTAACAGATGCTGTGTTCCAAAGGAGCAAGCACTCTTCAGACGAAGAGTCAGACTGTGGAGGACGCCGCCAATGAACTCATCAACATGCTGTGTAATGTGGAACCTCCAGAATCTCCTGCAGCGATGGAAGCTGAGGAGGATGCTGGTTTTGATGAAGAAGAGACTGCTGAGGGTAAGTTTCTTCAAATATGCATAAAATATGAAGCCTACTTTTGTATTGAAATTGGTACTATAGAGATTTTCTCCCTCCTGCAGTGGACCTTGAGTGACAGTCTGAGTGTTGGTCTTTCGGACGAGACAGCAAACCTTGTGCAGCATACACTTCATGCATGTTTAAGAACCTATGGCAATGACGGAGTTGTCTCTGGCAAAATTCGGTAGAAAAAAATCCTCTCATAGTTGAATAGAAACATACGCAGATAGAAAAAAGAATGTGTAGCAATGCCTATTCCCATGGACAGCAGCTCAAGTTTCATAAGGTAAAATCTGACTTAAGAAATAGAAATAAGGGACAGCTCCCCCACCCTTACACATACTTGAAAGGGAAAAATCTATAAACCAATTATAGTATCATCATATATTTAATAATCACTTCCATACACACACACACTCACACATGCACACACTCTGACTGTCTCACACATACAGAGGAAAGGAGAGAGAACAGAAAAAGAGAGAATATGTTGGAACAGTATGTGTGTGTGTGTGTGCGCACACGCGTGCATGCGTGCACATGTGTGCATATGTGTGGTGTACATATCTGTCTGTATCATACATGTCAAGTTGTACAGCTTACCCATAATTCCTATGTTTTTTCATTGCCTTCAAGCACTATGGCGTACAAACAAAACATTACACAAAGTCAGCTGACTGCATCAAAAATATGTTTACAGTGTTTTCGCACAGCAATGGCAAGCTTGTGTTGTGAATTTACAAATGATACAGTATTTGAATATTGTCCATTTCTCACTCTGTCCAGAAGGAGAGATCCCAAATTGATAATGAATATATAAAGACTGTGTTAACTGTTTAAAACAACAACCGCAAACAAACAGTTTCTCTTTATTGCCATTTTTGGTCTGATACTACATATGAAAGATATGTTACTTTGATGTGTGACTCTAAAGGTAGTTGACATATATGCTGTATAATTATGAAAAGTCATCAGTTGTAAAGTGCTTTGTGTTTCATTGAAGGTACTGCATAAATATCCAATAGTTATCATCATCATCATCATCATCATCATCATCATCATCATCTGTCGTTATTATTATTATATTATTGTTTTGTTGTTGTTGTTGTTGTTATTGTTCTTGTTGTTAGTATCATTACTCCATCAGCGTTACACATCTGTCTGCAATGTGTATGATTATGTCCATTACTAGGTGAAGAAGGAGAAAAGGCAGAAGGCGATGAAACAGCTCGTGGAGAATCCCGCACCACATCACGAGCAGGCAGCCGTAAGTCCCGTCCAGTGTCCTCCAAGGCAGCAGCTATGGCCAAGCGGAAGAAGGAGATGCGTGAGAACATTGAAGAGTCAGCCATGGAGCTGTTGATCCACTTCAACAACCGCAATCTTGATGCCTTGCTCAAGTGTGTGCGCAATGTGCTGGAGAGTCTGAGAAAGCGCATCACCTCCAGTTCCATGGCACACTACATTGGTGAGTTGTCAGAAAACACTGTGGTGATGGTTGGAACAAGCATTATCTTTATGTGCTGCAAGAAACATGATTCAGATCTACTTCCTTGACTCATTATGTTGTCGATTTCTCTGGAAATCATGTTCAGCAAAAGTAGTTAAGACAGTCTTTGTTTGGGAAAATAAGTGTGGTTATTTATACAAAGACTACTGCAGCAACATAATGAGTTTTTCAAGGGCATGACACATGTCACAGAATGCATGTTGAATCAATGTTGAGCGGAAGTATCTTTTTGAGAAAACTAACACTGTAAAGTGGAAACCATTGTTGAAAAGTTAGTTTTATATTTTTGTAACATTTATAACTTAGAAATTTCATACAGATACATTTACATTTAGAGATTTCATACTGAGATAATTCACCAAGACTTTTTTTTTCTTGTTGATCCTCTGCAGGTGAGGGGTCCATATACGGAGACACAAAGAAAGACAGTCGGCCATTTTTCCGCACCAATGCCACACTGGCCATCCCCAACATAGTGATGCAGCCTGCCTTGGATGAGGTACAGCAGGGTCTGAACAAAGCCGTACAGAGCATCATATCTATCAGCAAGGGCGTCGGCCAGTGGTGCAAGGAAAGGAAACGTGTTACCAAGGTGAGGACTTGGCTTGTACAATGATGCTTATCAACAGGATGTTTTGTAGGTCCAGATGAAATTGTCTGTCTTATGTTCGGTTTTGCTTATCAGTGGTAAGTGCATGGTGATTGGTTATTGACTTTTTTTTAGGAAGAGGAAGAGGTTTTAGCAGTTGCAAACATCTCTGGTTCAGACAGAAGTGAGAAAATTTTAATTGTCATTCAACATGAAAGTCACAGTTACTGTCACAGCAGAACTGTAGAAATGTTAAAAAGCTATGTAATATGTATGACTTGTACAAATCAAACATATGAAGTATGCCAGAAATAACAGCATTTTTCCACCTAGTATGAACAGTCTCATGGCTGTTCGGCACCAAACTTTCAGTTGAAGTAGCCAAGGGCAAGGTCACTTAAACTGCTAACAACCACAGAGCTAGAAAGGAAAACAATCCCCATCCTATTCTAGCTCAGTGGCAGTCCCCGGTGTCAAACTGAACATACAGTGAAAAGAAAGGGAAAAGCAGAGTCTCTTTGACTTTCATTAAAACTTTTGCTTAACACGCAACCAGCTGGCCAGCTCAGTAGGAGATGCGATAATATGTGGTGCTGTGTCCTCTGTACATCGTTTGGCTTGCTTAGTGTGGGACACTTCACTCTTATGAAAGTGAAGTACGATAGGCCTCAACTTTCTGCCAGTAACAAACACTATAGAAGTAATATTCAAGTACAGTATGGTCTCACTCACACTCACACACACAGAGCAGATATAGAGAGACAGAAAGAGAATGTTTGCACAAAGATAGAATGAGCAAGAAAGAAAGAAAGAGAGGGAAAGAGGGGAAGAGAGACTGGGAGATAGAGAGATAGCGGGGGAGAGAGAGAGACAGAGAGCATACACAAACACAGACACATAAACGCGCGCGCACGCACGCACGCACGCAGACGCACGCACACGCACACGCACGCACACACACACACACACACACACACACCACACACACAACACACACACACACACACACACACACACACACACACACACACACACACACACACACACACACACACACACACACACACACACACACACACACACACAACACACACACACAACAAACACACACACACCACAACACACACACACACAAACACAAACACAACACAACACAAACACAAACACAAACACACACACACAAACACACACACACACACACACACACACAACACACACAAACACACACACACACACACACACACACACACACACACACACACACACACTCAGGATGTTAGAAATAAAATGAGACTGACTTACCTGATAAACTGCTGGCTGTGAAAAAAAGACAGTGTGGTCAGGATATACACTAAGAGTATTTCACATAAAACATACCGTAAATACACACTAAACACAGTTTATTTCTGACATAATCTACAAACCACTTGTGCAGTTGTGGTGTACACGCAGAGCTTCACCATACACTAAGTCAGAAGTAAAAAAAGAAAATGGGACGGAAACATACTTCATGATATTAAAGATGGGTATGATGCAGTTTTTACAGCTTCCAGCACTCAAAAAGTACTTCCGGATACTGAGTCACTTTGTCACTTAGCCTAGGAGGGGGACAGGAGAGGTGAAGGTTGGCACCACTGACTTATCCAACACAATGGGTAGACAGAAAGAAAGAAGTAATTGCTGTGGTCCATTTCGTTTTTTAATCAAGAGGGTAATTGAAAAAAAACCCTAATGATCTGCTTGTGGTGAATGTTTATTCAAACTTGAGAAGAAGTTATCTATGAATGACATGTATGAAGTGATTAACAGTAGGCTCTCATGTTTTTTCAGCCTCCCCCAGACCGCATGGGATCTGTAGCTGGAGAGCATGTTGAGCGTCGCCCCAGTGTTGGTAGCAATGCTGCCATGTCAGAACACTCCCACCCTGTTGATAAAGGGGGCAAGGAGGGAGAGGTGTCTGTGCAGAGCTACACCATCACCCAGCAGGCCAAGAACTACTTCAAGTCTGTATCGGAGAACAAAGAAATCGCCAAGTTGGCCTCGCTGCTTTCTACCTCCATCAACTCCAACAAAAAGGTGAGATAAATGGGAGAATATGGTTATGTTATGGGGAAGTGAGTATTTAATAAAATGATAAGTGTATGTATTTTCAACAATCATTTGTTTGTGTGAGATTTCCTGGTATATTCATTGCATAAAAAATGAAGTTTTAAGTTTGTGAAAAGCAAAGTCGTTGCAGTCAATATTAAGAGGGCCTGGCACTGGTGGTGGGTTTGTTCTTTTATATAGAGACAGTCTTGCCTCTTTTGTCAAAATATCTGCCAAAAACTATGATTTCAAATCATTTGAAATCTGTGAAGTTCATTTCCCATACAAACCTGTTTGTCTTTCGCCCTTCTACCAGACATCACCCAGCAGAACAAAAAGTTCACAAACAGAATGTTTACGAACGAGTTTCCCCAATTACATGATTCGTGTATTGCATGTTGTAAAATTTTTGTCCTTGATGATGTTAACTTTCATTCTGACTATTTCTAACACATATGTTGCCACTCAAAAAAACTTGTTTGACAGTTACTAAACCAGCTTATAGCATTACCAGTCCACTGTTTGGTCATACTCTTGATTGGCGTAATTTTCACAGTCAGGCTGACATCACTAAGGTTTCAGTTACTGACGAACTCATTTCTGACAGCTTTGTGACATCGTTTTCTCTACATATTGACAAACCAGGAAAAGCAATTTTAAGAAGTTCAAATTATGTAACATCTCTTTACAACTGCATGATCCGATTCCTCAGATTTTGTAGACCATCACAGCTTTTGACTCAGCAGTCTACTTGATTTCCTTCTCCTGTAGTCACACATAGTAGCAATTTAGTACCACCGCATTATAGATGTGCTTGAAATCAAACACTGAGCAACATTGATGCAAAACTTGCTTGACTATCCATAGACAACTATATGCCCAACATAGAAACATGGTCATTTTTTTTAGCCCAAAAAGCAGTACTTCAAAGACAAAACCACTAACTTTTCCAAGGATTTTTCAAACTGAGTGGCCAGATTTATAGTTGCAACAACCAAAATTGTCCTCCCAAACAGTATTCCACCCAGATGCCTCCCAGGCAAATGCATTGATTTCTTTACAGAAAAATAGAACAAATAAGAAGAAATTTCAGATCCAACTCTGATCCTTTTAGTGTTTTCCCCTTTTACCAGTGTCTATTTTAGATCATTTCAAGCAGTCAAACTAGATTCAAACTAGTCTGTTCTTGATCCCAGTGATGTAAAAACAATATTGTGCTGTTTCCATTTGTCCAAAGTCTTTGAGCATATGTCTTCTAGCAGCTGATGAGTCACCTAGAAGCCAATAACATCCTTCAGTGCTGTCCAAAACCAAGGCACTAATGCCTGAGGGATGCAGAGGAAATTAGAAAAGAAGAAGAAAAGAGAAGAGAGCAGATAGACAAGAATGGAGGAGAAGGGAGAGGCAACACCAAAGTCCCAAGAGAGAAGGGTTTGCAATGAAAATGACAGTGGGTTGAGTTGTGGTAGAGGACACAACCATAAAAGAACAAGCAGACAAATGATTGATAAGAAAAATGAACAAAAGTAAGAAAAATCACTCTGCTGAAATAGGCATGGGGACAGGAAAAAAATGGCTGCTGGAAACGGGGAAGTTACAGGGCATGTTCTAAATGCCTGTAAATTTGTGATAGATGGAGCAGGTGAGCTAAGCACTGCCAGCTATTGCTCCAGTGAGACATGGTAAGTATGTTTGTTTACCCTTTGACTCCCACACCCTATCCACTAGCATCCTGCATTGCCAACCATGCTAACAAAGCAAAAACTTAACCTTTTGATTCCCTCATCCTGTTCACCAGCTTCCTGCAGGGTGAGGATATCAAAACATTAAGTTTTTTGCAGTTAGTGGATAGGGTGCGGGAGTCAAAGGGTTAAACAAAATTTTCAGAAAAAAACAACTTCCTGTTCTTATTAATACATGTATATAGTGAAACAGCCTTCATCCAAAGCATATCTATAAATCAAGCTTTGGAGATGTTTTATGTTTTTGCAGGAGGTGACCACTGCCCTGGAGCAGTTCTCACACTACAACGCTATCTGGGAGAAGGATCGCGAGGCAGATCTGGAGGAATTTCTTAAAGAGGGGCCTAAGCTGTCTGAGTTTGAAGCCCAGGTCAAACACTATGAGGAACTGGAGGTGGGCATCATGGGACTGCCTGAGTACTATGATGTGGGACCCATTGCTCTGTACACAGGTCAGTTGACCACTGCATTTGTTTTGAAGGCTTATGTGTAACTGTACTTGTAAAGCTAGACACTTAGAAAACATGAGGTTCCTACCACCACACTCCCCTATCATCTTAGGGTTGTGGGAGGACCTTTGAATTTATCTTTGTAAGCTGAGTAGAATCACAGTAAGGTCTTGCCAACATGTAAGGTTGTGTGAAGACTTATGAGATCTGCCATGGTTGTTTTAGACCCTCTTCCCTTGACACATTTGGTGTTGTATGTTTGGAATCATCCTTTTAGATGGATGTAATCATGAGTGAAGTGAAATTGAAATTGAAAGTAAAAGAAAAGGAACATAAGAACAAATAACAACAAAATGAGGATAAAGATGTGGATCCGGTGTTCTAAATTAAGTAGAAATAGCTCTGATGATTCGTTACAATAAATATGTTTATATGTATGTGTAATGGAAAACATATGTGTGAACTTGCTTTTTCATTTTATGTATTGCTTAACTGTTGAACTTGAATGGATCATTGCTGTGCTTGATATGTTACTCTATTGTTTAATAAGCTTGTGTGAATCTTTCTCTTATTGTTTGTATTATCAATCTGTTTCAGAGCACCTCAAACTGGGGCTGACGACAGAAACCAAAGCATGGCGCATGCACTTTGGCAAGAACTGCAACAAGCAGTACAGCACGGAGATGGAGGAGATCTTTGGTTTCATTGAAGACCTACAGAAACGTCTTTCTCGTCCTATCAAAGACCTGGACGACATCCGACATGCCATGGCTTCTTTGAAGGACATACGCGAGAATGAGATTCGCATTGATATGGGCATTGGACCCATTGAGGTGTGTCTGTGTGTGTGTGTATGTGTGTGTGCATGTATGCGTGCGTGCATGTATGCATGTGCTCATGGTGTGTGTGTGTGTGTGAGTGAGTGTGTGTTGTGTGTGTGTGTGTGTGTGTGTGTGTGTGTGTGTATGTATGTGTGTGTGTGTGTGTGTGTGTGTGTGTGTGTGTGTGTGTGTGTGTGTGTGTGTAAAGATTTGTGTTGAGGGATTCGGGGTACTGTTAACTTTTGTTTCATATTATGAACAGTAAACGGTGAAAATGTTATAGTATAGATGTATGTGTGCGTGCGTGCGTGCTTGCGTGTGTGTCTGCTTCAGCGCTTAGATTTGATTTTATCAAGATTTTTTGCGCTATATAAAATATTGTAATTAAAAAAAAAAAAAAAATGTATGTAGTATGTATTCCAAGCATGCTTCTGGGCCTTTCTTTCATTTATTGTTGTATAGGATGGTAACTTCAGTCACACATTCCATTTATTTCATGTTGTTTATTGCATGTGGTCACCAGCACAGATACACATGTTTCTTTATATAATGAAAACTGGCAACTTCACTCTTGAACACATCCTCTTATACATGTATGTTTTTTATTGCATTATATCTTCATTAAAAAAGGCTGTAATCTGTTGATGATTTCAGGAGTCCTACGCCATGCTGAACAAGCACGAGCTGCCCTTGGTGCGAGAGGAAGCAGAGCGCTGTGACACTCTGCGCTACTCGTGGGAGCGTCTGCAGGCTCAGTCTGCCGAGGTGTCCACTCATCTCCTGACCATCCAGCCTGAGTTCAAGCAGGAGCTCATTGCGGACGTCAAAGTTTTCATCAATGACTGTGGTGACTTCTACGGCAGTTACGATGATGTGAGTAGACCGAATCTTTTTACTGGGTCACACTGCTTACAGGCTTGAGTGAACCCTGCTGTCAACGTTTCACTGTTTTGTGTTGTTCTACATATTGACTGTGCACTTAAATTTTTGTGGTGTTTGTTACCGCTCCATCTAACAGATTAGCTCTGTTTATAATTTTTTTTTGCGTCTACCAAATCGCTTGTTTCAGCTGCCCATCCTTCTAGACTGGCATTCACATTCCTCACATGTAATGCCCAACTTGTCCTATGGAGAGCAAACAGTGCAGTGCAAAAGTACCTGGGAAAAGTACATTGGCTTCCAGTCAAAGCAAGAATTGAGTGTAAAACTGCCACACTCTGCTTTGAGTGTTAAATTTTGAATACCATGCCAACATATGTCAGAACTCCTCCTGCCCTGCAAATCTTCCAAAGTTCTCAGGCCTCAAAGAGCTTCTCCTTTAACTGTATCTTGGTAATAAGGGTTTAAGTTTACCATGCAAAGAAAAGTGTGCACTGGTGTCCAAGTGGTTATGCCAGGTATGCCTGAAACTGCTGCATAGTCTTGTATGAGCTCTTCAGTCTTTTCATTGCCACATTAAAAAAGCTACACTTTTTCAAAGCCAGTATGTGTTTGTGAGTGCGAGAGAAGGAGATTGTGAAGGATCCACAGAAGACAAGTTTTGTTGTATATTTCAGAGGTATAATTTATACCATAAAGGAGCATGTATTGTGACATAGGGTCAATTTTGTGAGAAATTTCTAATGAGAGCAGGAGACTTTTTTGTTGGGGAAAGAATGTTTTGCTAGTAGTGGAGTACAGTGAGATGGGTGAATGTTAGATTGGTACTAAGCAATGGGTTGTTGTTATGTCGATGATAACTAATAGCAGATTGGACTCATGAATGTTTCTTCAGATATGGTACCTAACAGCAGACTGGCTCAATGAATGTTTCTTCAGATATGGTACCTAACAGCAGATCTGACTCAGTGAATGTTTCTTCAGACATGGTACCTAACAGCAGACTGGCTCAGTGAATGTTTCTTCAGACATGGTACCTAACAACAGACTGGCTCAGTGAATGTTTCTTCGACATGGTACCTAACAGCAGACTGGCTCAGTGAATGTTTTTCAGACATGGTACCTAACAGCAAACTGGCTCAATGAATGTTTCTTCAGACATGATACCTAACATTTACTTTCTCTTGCAGGCTGGACCTATGGTGCCAGGTGTACCGCCTCGGGAAGCTTCCGACAGGTTGATAATCTACCAGAACACGTTTGACACTCTCCTGCGCAAATTCCAGACCTACACAGGGGGTGAGGAGCTGTTTGGTCTGCAGGTGACGGATTACCCCCGCCTGATGCAGATCAAGAAGGAATTGAACCTGTTGCAAAAACTGTACGGCTTGTACAACAATGTCATTGACACTGTCAATGGCTACTATGACATTCCTTGGCAGGACGTCAACATCGACAAGATCAACACTGAACTTCAAGAATTCCAGAACAGGTTAGTTTTGATTTCTGAATATCAGATAATTAACAGAGTTATGGCTATAGGTCAGCTGTAGCCCTTGCCTTAGCGTGTTTGTGGTTTATAACTGAATTAGGTGGAAAGAATAGTTGTTTTGAGTTGATAGAGATTGTTTCTAGTTTATAGGGAATAGTTTTCTTGTGCAAATTTTGTTAAGGAGTAATAAGTTGCATTTAGGTACTGAACTTTGTTCATTTCATTGGTTATAGTCTCCATCTAACAGTAATGTGTAAGGGCTGATATTTGTATTTGCATTACATCATTTCATTATTCTTATTGTATGCTCACAAGTCTTTATATCTCTTTGGTACAAGCTGAACATTTGGATTCAGCTTGAAAGGAGAATTAACACACCCGAATCCCCCCAAATATCAGTAAAGAGAAAAGGTAGTTATAATGAGTAAATGTAGTAGGATTGTGAAACTATTCCCTAAAAAGTCAGCATGGTTTGCTTTGTGTGGTATGCTTTTCTGTTTTCTTGTACTTACGAAATTTGATGGATATGCTTTCATTTCATGGTGTTTCAGTTCAACATTGTAACTGGCAGCTACTCATTTTATGAACATGTATCCATATTGGAGCTGCAGTGACCTTTTTTCCATTGTGGCCAAACTAACAACCATTGTTTGGGGCAGACAAACTTACATATATTGTTTTGGGCAGATGTCGGAAACTTCCCAAGGCTCTCAAGGACTGGCCAGCATTTGAGGATCTGAAGAAGACCATCGATGACTTCAACGAGATGGTACCACTACTGGAGTTGATGGCCAACAAGGCCATGAAGCCACGTCACTGGCAGCGCATTGCTGATGTCACTGGACACGTCTTTGACATTGAGGGTGACAACTTCACCCTGAGAAACATCTTGGAAGCGCCACTGCTCAAGTACAAAGAGGAGATTGAGGTAATATGACAGGAAAGGATCGGAACTTATGTTCCACTGTTATAATTGTTCAGAATTGTGACAGTATAGTTTTCAGGCGTCAGTGTTAGTAGCATTTTTATATACATACGTTTCAGATTCCCAAACCCCGCCCTTCCCCCATTTCTTTTTTTTTAATATTTACAACAACATTAGAATTATGAAGCACAAAGAAGAATCCCCATCTCCTCTCTTTAAACTTTTAGCAGTGTAATGTAAATATTAAAACAGATGACTATAGAAAAAAAAAAGAGCACGCTCAGTGAGTTTGCTGATCCATATCCAAATGTAACGATTTTGATTTGATGACCTTTACACATTTTTCCATATATCTGAATGAATCTGATTATACAGATTTGATTTGATAATATGTATCTAGCTCTTTCATTACGTATGGTTGGCAGTATCTGCCAATGAATTCTAATGTGGAAGTATCAATGCCATGGTATTTATCATTGCGGCAGATTGAATGCTATGGCCATATATCTGCATGGTCTCTGTGTGTAGGACATCTGTATCAGTGCTGTGAAGGAGAAGGACATTGAAGCCAAGCTGAAACAGGTGATTGCTGACTGGAGCGGCATGTCCTTCCAGTTTGGTACCTTCAAGAACCGTGGTGAGCTGCTGCTGCGTGGTGACACTACCGGTGAAATTGTCTCCTTGATGGAAGATTCCTTGATGGTCTTGGGTTCTCTGCTTTCCAACAGGTGATTAATGAATACCGTAGCTGACAGTATGTTTGAAAAATTTCTGTGTCATGTGTAGTGAAATTTCTGTGTCATGTGTAGTGACATAGATCATGCTTTGAACATCCAGATTCCTTTTTCAGAACTATCAGCAATGTTAAGAGTTGATACTTTTATCAGTGTAGTGTGAAAATATTGGAGGGACTTGCGCAGTAGATGAAGGCAGACAGGGTGGGAGAAGTACTTTCAGTGACAAAGGACAGATTGATATGGAGAGCCATGATCGCCAAACCATGATGATGAGCAGGATAGAAAACATACACAGAAAACATACAAACTGTTGATATCATTTCTGGCACCTACACCTCTGTTTCTGTCAAATTGAAAACATTGTTTTCATTTCATAAGACAACACCGTCTGTATGTTCAGTTCAATTTGGTTTCAGTTTCATGATTTGGGTTTGTTTTGCATTAGATACTATTTTCCTTTCCTTGGGGGAAATACCACAGGTCAGTAAAATCAACAAGCAAATATCAAGAGCTGGACAGACATGTCAGGTTTGATAGATTTAAGATAAAGTATGATGTGAGTCACAGGATCAAGATATCGCGCTAATGTGTTTTGAGCCCACTTGTCTAGACCACAAATTGGCATACAGCAACACTGTTCCCAGGCTGAAACATTCCCAGTGCCTTTGTGGCTTGAACATGCTGCTGTTGCTGTTGCTTAGGGGAAAGGAAATGTTATAAACTCTGGTAGCACGGTTAAACATCTTTCATATGCCGATGTCTATTCTTAGACTTGATCGGAACAATTCTGTACTTGTAAAGCCAATCTATGTGTCTTCCAGGAATATCAATTGCAAGCCACTTGTGTAAGATAATGCTAGTCACCCTCAAGCACTGCATTCATGTGTGCATGCGCTGTTAAAATAGAACACATGTTTTGGGTAGTATACCAGCTAGAGATCCTGTTGTCTGTTTCAGATACAATGCCCCATTCAAGAAACAGATTCAACTGTGGGTGGCTAACCTGACCAACTCTTCAGAGATCATAGAGAACTGGATGACAGTGCAGAACCTGTGGGTCTACCTGGAGGCTGTCTTTGTGGGTGGTGACATTGCCAAACAGTTGCCAAAGGTTTGTCTGGCTTTGGTGGTCAGAATCTTCTCTTTCAGTCTTTTTCGCTGTTTTGCTCACTGTCTTTTGTCTTCTGAATCTGTGTGTGTGTGTGTGTGTATTCATATTCATATACATAAACACATACAAACACACACACACACACCTTTGTTTCTTTCTGTCTGTCTCTGTCTCTGTCTCTGTCTGTTCTGTCTGTCTTTCTGTCTCTCTCTCTCTCTCTCTCTCTCTCTGTTTGCATGTTGCGTTAGCTAGGATATACACCGCAGCGTATCACATCCTACCATACACATTCATACATTTACAGACAGGTATGCTCCACATCCGTCACCACCACTATCACAACACACCATGCCAGGCCATTCCACACCACACCACACCACCCCACCCATACACCATACCACACACGCACATGCATACCCACAGCACACACACACACACACACACTCATACATGTTCATACACTTGCACGCCAAATAATCAGACCATGTCCACACAACTTTTTCTTCTTTTTTTAAACCAGTGCCAGTCTTTGTAACAAGTTTGTCATATTCCTTTACGTTCTTCTTTCTTCTCTCATTTTAGGAGGCAAAGCGTTTCAGCAACATTGACAAGTCATGGGTAAAAATCATGACTCGTGCCCATGAGACGCCAGTGGTGGTGCAGTGTTGTGTGGGGGATGAAACTTTGATGCAGCTTCTGCCTCATCTCCTGGAACAGCTGGAGCTCTGCCAGAAGTCTCTCACTGGGTATACACAACTTTATTGTGCTGTTGTTATTTACTAATTAATTTATCTGTTTATTCATTTTGGAAGACCTCTCAAACTTGCTGAGCCTGCAAGGACATATATTTTGTCCAAAATCTTAATTTATATTGTTTAAAAAATCCTGATAGTCTCTGATACACTGACTTTTTTGTGTGTGATTTTGCATACACATTTGGAGAATTTATGAATGATCAGTACAAACATCTGTGTGTTGATAATTTTCATACTTGATGTGCAGAGGTTACTCACCAAAATCAACTTTAACTTCCTTCTAAGATGTTTCTGGTGAATACCTTTCATTCATCAGATTTGGCAGAATTGGGTACCAACCACAGCTTTCACATTGATGTACATACATTTCATTCATTTACTTGAAGGAATGTTTACATATTAGAGCTTTCATATTCATGTGTAATATGTATTTTCATTTGTTTCCATGACTTTGTTGTTGCTGTTCATTTCTTTGAATTAATTTTAGTATGAAACCCACATGTGACCTCTTAAAGGCATTGTTTGCTTTCCTTACAGTTATCTTGAGAAGAAACGTCTGGCCTTCCCACGATTCTTCTTTGTGTCTGACCCTGCTCTGTTGGAGATCTTGGGTCAGGCCAGTGACCCCCATACGATCCAGGCTCATCTGCTGAGTGTGTTTGACAACACCAAGAACGTGCGCTTCCACGAGAAGCAGTATGAAGTCATCTTGTCCATCATCTCTTCTGAAGGGGAGAGCATCGATGTAAGGAAATATTAATGAAATGTGTTTTGTTTCATCTTTTGCTCACAGTTTCAGAGGGAATTGATATTTTCTATCTTTAATGTACTCAGAACATGTTTTAAGATCCAAACAACAAAGGAGTTGCCCCTGACAAAACTCTGTACAAAAATCCACTTTCATAGGTAAACAGAAATATGTACAGAGAAAAAAAAAATGGTGGTGGTGCTGCACTGTAGCAATGTGCTCTTTCTGGGAGAGAACCCAGAATTCCTCATGGTAAATCCATTATGACAACGTGAGCGACAAGGAAAGGAATAATGCAAGCGGCAAAATAATTTTACTGTGTTTTGAGAATTGTTATAGCTTTTTCTTCAGAAATATCTTTGTAGTAGGTTGATACAGAAGAGATTGCATCAGTGATAGTTTTAGAAACATTTCTCATAAATCCTCTTAACCTGAACCTTTTATTTAAACATCTTTTTGTATTTGATTCTAAAATTAGAGTGATCATAATGTAACGAAAATATTTCTTACTGAGATATGTATGAAGTTGTCCAAAATAAAAACTAACAAGAGCAGACAACTCTCTTTGTCTGTTGTGGGGTTCAGGTCTTTAAAGAAATAAGGGAACTCCTACTATTCATACCAGCTTATGTTCATTAATGGAATATTTAAGTAATAATGTACTAAGGCAAATGCAGTGCTGATATGACAATTAGCATTTGTATAGAAGCTGACTGATTGACTTTTGTCTACCAGCTGGAGAAGCCGGTGAAGGCAGAGGGCAATGTGGAGGTGTGGTTGATGAATCTGATGATGATGGCCCAGAAGTCTCTGCACAGTGTCATCCGTGCTGCCGCCATGGCCATTCAGGACACCAGCTTCAACCTGCTGGAGTTTCTGGAAACTTTCCCAGCTCAGGTAACTCCTCGCTCCATTTCCACAGCTTATGTGTGGTCATCAGGTTGTCTGACTGTTGATTAGGTTTGATATCAACAGGAACAACATTTCTTGGGTAAATGATGGTATGAAAGAAAAGGAAGTAATAGGTGATACATTGCATGCTACAATACTTATATTAATGGGGATAAATGGCTATCAGTGGCTGATTCTAAGAAACACACTTACCTGGCTTGGATCACTTTTGTATACACATTACCAGATCGGTTTAAGGCTTGCAAATCTGAAATACTAGAATCCAGGTCATGTATATTTCTTCTCATGTGTGCATCTTAGAAAAAAATTAGAGCAATGGATAATATGTTGGGGTTGTACTGTATGTTACATGAAATGTACATTTTATCAAGGTAGCTGAACACATTTTTTGTGCTTTGTGTAGGTGGGCTTACTGGGCCTGCAGTTGATTTGGACCCGAGACTCGACAGAGGCCTTGACCCATGCCAAGTATGACCGCAAAATCATGTCCACCACCAACGACTCTTTCCTGCGTCTGCTGAACATGCTGATTGCACAGACCACCAAGGACTTGGGCAAAGTGGAGAGGACCAAGTTTGAAACCCTGATCACCATTCATGTCCATCAGCGAGATATCTTTGATGACCTGGTTAGTGCATGAAGGTTTGACCTCATTTAAAAGGAGAAATTTTCATGCTGCAGATTTTAGTCTCATTTAAATAATGCTCAACATTTCGGCTGCTATTTTCAGCTGCTATTCAAATTTTGCTACATTTGTTAATTGAAAACATAATGTTTTTTTTTAGGACACTGACATTGACTTAACTAATACTGGTTGAGCAAGAATTGTTGACACTGTGTCGGACACTAATGTTGGTGCTTTTCCATAATAGGAACAATGGTGCACACATTATGAGAGTAAATCGTTCTCCTTTGCCTTACTGCTTTATCTTCTTTATCGCTAAAGAGGGCCTGATCTTCCTTTTCAGCTGGATGGAGTAGGTTGTTGAATTAAAGCCAGGGCACACATCTAGTCATGCTTCCACATGGCAGTCACACTTGATCTTCAGCTACATATTGTTACCTTTTATATATTAGTCATTAAAAGTGTGATTTAGCAGATTTCAGTGCAGTGAATGGAACTTGACAATGAATTATGTTTCATGTATCACTGCTGGTAAATGAGAACAGGATTGAATTTTTTTTATTCTCAAGTGGTTGCGGCAATGAAAAAGGTCATAAATATCATTTTTAAGATATGTACATTCATTTGGAATATATTTGTGATAATTGTGCATTTTTTTCATAGAATATTTTCTGTTTTGTCTCATGCAGTTGCTTTTTCTGTTATTTAATGGTGATGTGAGTATGACATGCTTTTAATTTAAGTGAAATCTTTCTGACTTCTGAATTTCACTGTTTTTCAGTACCGCAAGTCCATCAAGTCTGCCACAGACTTTGAGTGGTTGAAACAGTCACGTTTCTACTTTGTGGAGGACACAGACAAGTGCATCATCTCCATCACTGATGTTGACTTCATTTACCAGAATGAGTTCCTGGGCTGCACAGAACGTCTTGTAATCACACCCCTCACAGACAGGTAGGTGCATTTGACCATCCAACATTCTTCCTTTAACCCACTTGGCATGATGAGCCACGATTGTGGCTTCATTCTTATCTCCCGCAGAATACTATCCAATCTGTTAAGTGAATAAATAGTGACCAGTCAGAAGGCTTCTTTTGCATGGCCTCTGCCTTCTTCCTGTCACACGGTTGCTATTTCGCTGTTTTTCAATTGATTTCTACAAGTTTTTGCACAAAAATGAGAGAGATTGGGACTGACTGTGAGGTTGACAAAGTTGGGACTCTTGTTGACAGTGACTCTAGCAATGATTATGAGGTAACTATGGCATTGTTTTTGGTTCTAAGTGAACAAGAGAGGTTCAAGCACATGGTGAAGGGTATTTTTAGCACATCAGTTATTGATGGAATGCAGGTTGTCGTTCAGTTTGGTTTGTTTATATTGCACTTCTCATTGCAAATATGCAGATGTGTTTGTTATTCTAACACTCTGTACTTTCACTTTTTCCTGCAAACAGGCGTTTATTTTACTTTTATTGTGCAGTTCATGATTTTTTCTTTCTAAATATATGTATACTTTTCTAGGGAATGTTTACACAAGAACAGCAAAAATTAAAAACAATTAGTACCCATTGACAAGTTGGGTGCCGTAAGTTTACACCATTGCCTTACAGTACACTTTTAATTATGTGTTGTGCCAAGGGGTTTAAGCATGACTACAACTCAGATGGTCAGTCTGATGTCTGGATTAAGGATGTGGTTTTATCAGTATTCATTGCTTGTTCTTTTACTTAGTTCATTTCATTCAGTGCTGAGCCCAAAGCATTATATGTTGAGTGAGTTAGGAATTGAAATCATTGTAATACTTAAAAGCATTAGTAGGTATGTGTGTATGGATGGGGGAGATATGTGTGTGTGTGTGTGCATGCAGTAATACAGGCTTTGAGCATTTTTCATGAACGTTTTATTTTTACACGACATGATACTGTTTATATGAAAAGATTAGTTTGCATAAGTCCATGTACAACAGTAGCTTAGTGCATTCATGTTGATTTTGTCCTTTGTAGATGCTACATCACTCTGGCCCAGGCTCTGGGCATGTCCATGGGAGGTGCCCCAGCCGGTCCTGCTGGTACTGGGAAGACAGAAACCACCAAAGACATGGGGCGCTGCCTTGGGAAGTATGTTGTTGTCTTCAACTGCTCTGATCAGATGGACTTCAGAGGACTGGGGCGAATCTACAAAGGTAAGAAGAAATAGATTGTGTGGTTGGTTAATGCTGCGTTGGCTAATGCAGCATGATAAATTCATTAAAGTAGACAGGCAGATCTTGTGTTTTGGTTTTGTTATTGTTGCATTGTTTTTTTGTTGTTGTTGTTGGTGTTGTTGTTGTTTTTCTTTTAAAGGTGGTGACTGCAATTGTTAGTGTTTTGCTTTTTACGCTGGACAAAGGCCTTTATGCTGAAAATTTGTTTTTGTCTTGTCTCTTTTTTTTTTTTAAGGTTCCTATTTTTCTTTGATGCACTCAAGGAGGTTGTTTTTGCCCACAGTGTACAGGTGGCATGTTGCAGCACTGTGTGCATAATCCAGTGTTGGTGGCATGCATGCTGCAGACCTGTTTACCGTACGCATTATGCGTAGAAATCTACGCATTTAGGCCCCTACTACGCAACTACACATTTCAAAACTTCACTACGCATTAAACTTTTTGCGACTACACATTTTCGTCATGCGCTCATTTTCCCTTGCGCTCATCGTTTGACACACTTGAGGCGCCACGCAGGCAGCTGTGAAAGCTTACTGCATTCACTAGAGTTACCGCCCATAGAAGTTAGCGACCTAGTTTAGTTCACTGCCTGCGTGTGCCCACGACTAGGCCTACTGCGCGTCTATCGTGTTGAACACAGTTTGGCCTCGTTATCGCCCTAGGCTATCAGAATGGCTGATTCTTCCAAGCGTGAAGCTGTATCGTCGTCGGACTTAACGACACCAATCAAGAAGATGAAAAAAACTGCGGAGCAGACTTTCTTGCCATCATATCATCAACGATATCCTTGCCTTGTGGGATCAAGAAAAGGTGAAAATTATGCTCACTGCACTTTGTGCAAGAGGGATTGTTCCGTCAAACATTGGAGGGATGTTCGACTGCAAGAGGCACGTGGAAAGTCAAATGCACAAAGACTTCGAACACGGTGCAGCGATGCAGACTTCAAACACACACACACACACACACACACACACACACACACACACACACACACACACACACACACACACACACACACACACACTACACACACTACACACACTACACACACACACACACACACACACACACACACACACACACACACTGTGATCAGCAATTTCATTTAAATGGAATCACGTGTTTGTTTTGGTTTGTTTATCCATTTAACATCTGTTCGTTAGATAAAAGAACATGAAATTTGTTTTCATTAATGTTGAAATTTGTGAAAAAGAAAACTACACATTTGCATCACTGACTACACATTTTAGTTATCTGACTACACATTGCTTCTGAGTGGGGTAAACAGGTCTGATGCTGTGTGTTTTTATGTTACCATAAGCCATGGACACTGACATGACCTGCAGGATACTTAATGTGCACACTTGATTGCTGTGCACATGAAGGGGTTCAGTCACTTAAAGGCCTCACACACATTAACTTCGCAGATTGGAAAAATCTCCACCCTTTACCCACTAGGCAATTCTACCTCTGATGTTGTGTTCTGGGTTTGATTTTCTTTCATGTGCCAGTCACTTTGATTCTAGAAAAATGTCATCAGTTTTTGTTTTGTTTTAGTTTGGTTTTGGCTTAGTCCAAAATATTCTCTTTTCAGTGCTTGTGAAAAAAGAAGTCTAGTATTGCTTTTACATTTTCTTCTGTTTTTAAAACAATGTAGTTGTTGCTCATGAAGTATAGCATATGCACAGATGCCACTAAACATTAATTTAACATACAAATAAACAGACAGACAAGCAAGCAAAAATGAACAATCAACTAAAATATGATGTTTTATATATTTTTGGATGATGATTTTAAAAAAGCGAAATATGTATTTATTTGATTTTTTCATTAATAATCATAAGATAAAATGCTGTTTTGGATCATTGTTTTGAACAAACACAATGTGTGATTTTGCAGGTCTTGCCCAGTCAGGCTCATGGGGCTGTTTTGATGAGTTCAATCGTATTGAGCTGCCTGTCTTGTCAGTGGCTGCTCAGCAAATCGCCATTGTGCTGGCCTGCAAGAAGGAACGCAAGAAGCAGTTTATCTTCACAGACGGTGATGTTGTGGACATGAACACAGAGTTTGGCATCTTCTTGACCATGGTATAGTTAACACAGTGTTTCTGTTATCTTTACTTTTTGTTCTACTTGTGTGGTTTTGAAATTGTTGATATACACAGAAAAGCATTGTATCCATCCTCTATTTTGATTTACTTGATTTGTTAGAAAACACTGAATAAAGTGTTTTAGTTGAAATCAGAGCACAAAAATACGGAGATTTTAGGAGACAGGCTGTAAGTATTTGAGACCACTATTTACAATCATTTACACAGAAAATGTCCAGAAAATCATTTTGTTGTCCTTCGCTGAA
Source organism: Monoplex corrugatus (assembly GCA_030674185.1). Classification (NCBI taxonomy): domain Eukaryota; kingdom Metazoa; phylum Mollusca; class Gastropoda; order Littorinimorpha; family Ranellidae; genus Monoplex; species Monoplex corrugatus. The sequence continues at coordinate 12,876,510 of JAPXFY010000014.1, read as the reverse complement.
TGTTTTATTGATATTTAATGAATTTGTTTATTCATTTTACATGCCTGTATGTTACTTTTGTTTTTATATGGGTGGTAGTTGATATAACAAATGATGACTCATTTGTTTGCTTTGTACAGAATCCAGGTTACGCCGGTCGTCAGGAGTTGCCAGAAAACCTCAAGATTAACTTCCGAACGGTGGCTATGATGGTTCCGGACCGACAGATCATCATCCGTGTGAAGTTGGCTGCTGTAGGTTTCATGGACAACATCATTCTGGCCAGAAAGTTCTTCACTCTGTACAAACTTTGTGAAGAACAGCTCACCAAACAGGTAGGTTTGCAGACTGGATGTTTATGTTTGGAAGTATGAACACCTTTTCTGATCTTGCCATCAAAAACATTGTGGAGTCTTTCACAGGGTTGAAACTGGTTGGTACAGCCACAAACTTGAAGGCTTTTCATGGCTACGTCTGTTTTTTTTACAAAATGTAGTCCTAGTTTTTTTCAAGGTTCTACATGATCAAAATGCATAATTGATATACTGAAAAAAAGATGAAAATTAAAGACGTGTGAAGCATGTTTGGACTTCTCCATGATAATTAGGGAGCATTGTGTAATGGGATAGAAAAAAATGCGCTAAGAGAATGTGACTTAGAGAACAAAGGCATTTGATTACAGGTTTATTGTTCTGAATTTGCTGAATACATAACTTGATAGACAGGTGTTATTGATTTGATTTGCTAGATTGTTTTCACTGCATGAACATGTTGGATGTTTTATTATAAGAAGTTTGTCTTCCTGATTTATACACTGGATAATGTAAATGATGAAAGATTTCCTGTTGTCCAGGTTCACTATGACTTTGGTCTGCGGAACATTCTGTCTGTGCTGCGAACTCTGGGAACAGTGAAGAGACAGAACCCAGATGATACAGAGCAGACGATTGTGATGCGTGTCCTGCGTGACATGAACCTGTCCAAACTGGTGGACCAAGACGAGCCCCTCTTCCTGTCTCTGATCAACGACTTGTTCCCCGGCATCACACTGGACAAGGCTGGCTACCCAGAACTGGAGGGTGCAATTCAAAGGAATGTGGAGGATGCTAAGCTGGTCTACCATCCTGCGTGGGTCTTGAAACTGGTCCAGGTACGTACTAAACAAAGACTGAAAAATGTAAAATTATGTGCATAAACCTTGTCAAGGAGAGAGGAAGAGGAAGTAGCGTTTTGGGTATTATGGGTGAGACATATGTGTTGCTGCCTGGAGAAGGCATCTTCTACAAATTTCTCAGTAAAGTTGGGTAGATTTATCCCAAGACAGAACAGACATACACACACACATACATTCACGATCAACATATACAAATAGTTAAAAAGAAAAAAGCGAACACACGAAATACATATATATGATATACAATGTGCAAATAGTTAAAAAGAAAAAAAGCAAACACACAAAATACATATATATGGTATACATACCAGCATGTTATACAAAATACATAAATATGATATTCATATCAGTATGTTTGTTTAGTTACAGACTTATTGGAAAGAGATGAGCAAATGAAAGGGTCATATTCCCTTTTTATCTCTCCATTTGTAACCTCCTCCCGCCAGCCTCTGTGCTCACATCTGTCGAGATTGTTTTTCTAAATTTCACACAAATTGGCAAAACATGAAGTCTGCATTCCTACTATAAATAATTGTCAGTCACCCCCACAATAAATGAATATCGGTCACAAAGTTTAAAATTCATGTAATAATTTGCAAATTAAAGTCTGTGTTCTCAAGTTATGATAATTTTCAACGTACATGTTTTTACTGCTCATATACACATCATCATCAGCAGCAGCAGCAGCAGCAACAGCAGCAGCCATTTATTGACAGATTAACATAATGTACTGATATATATACTCACACAGTCATATACACATGCATGCACACACACACACAAGCATGCACGCATGCATGCCCACGCACGCGCGCACTCTAACACACTTCGTACATAAATCAAGTATGTGATGTGTCATGTTCTGTTACATTGTTATTTACTCAAAATGTTGTGATATGCAGCTATTTGAGACTCAGCGTGTACGCCATGGCATGATGGCTCTTGGGCCATCTGGTGCTGGCAAGACGTGCTGCATTCACATGTTGATGAAAGCCATGACGGACTGTGGGGAACCTCACAAAGAATGGCGCATGAATCCCAAGGCCATCACAGCACCGCAGATGTTTGGTCGGCTGGATGTTGCCACCAATGACTGGACAGACGGCATCTTTTCCACTCTGTGGAGACGTACCACCAGGGTCAAGAAAGGTAGATGGCTAAGGGTCGCAGTTGTTGAATTCTGTTATTTTTTCATTTAACAAACTTGTGGCACATAAAATGCACAGTTGCCTAATCTTGGTTCTATTCAGTTTATTGTGCATGTATGCTGGCAAAGTTCTTTGACATTTTCAAATCACAAGGCACAACAGAGAATTGTTTGTTAGCTGTGATGGAAACTTGCAAAGTATTTCTTGAATTCTAGGAATGCTTAGTCATATGAATTTGAAGGGGAAAATGTTTTCAAGAGTCAAGGTGTTTTTACCCTTGTCATACTGTAAGTGAAAGAGGCAAGGCAGACATTAAAACCAAAATTTGTAACCCTTATTGGATTCTGGAATGTTTGCAAGCCCACCTTCTTTTTTATGTGTGGATACTTAGTCAACGAAAGCAGACCTGTAATTAACTTACACCATAACTTTTCACAAGTAGACCTCATGTCAGTGAGGTGACTAAGCAATGACAAAAAAATTCTGTTAGCTGGATACGTTAATGTTAACTAACAAGCAACCATCCACATTATACATACTATCAATAAAGTAGATTACTGTTGTTTCGGGTGGGTGTTTTCTATTTTTGGTAGAAATGGGTAGGACAGGTTTATGCTGAGTGTCATACGTTGCTCACAGTGCTCATGACATAATGACTGTGTGTAGGAGAACACATCTGGTTGGTTCTGGACGGTCCTGTGGACGCCATCTGGATTGAGAATCTGAACTCTGTGCTGGATGACAACAAAACCCTCACTCTGGCCAATGGTGATCGCATTCCTATGGCTCCAAACTGCAAGATTATTTTTGAACCACACAACATTGACAATGCTTCACCGGCCACAGTGTCACGCAACGGCATGGTGTACATGAGCAGCTCTGGGCTGGATTGGAAACCCATTCTAGAGGTTGGTAATATAGCTATGCCCATGCTTCAGTTAAACTGCCATCTTTTTAACATTACAAACAAAAGGTTACATTGGCTTCCTATTCAGTACAGTGTCACAATGTAGCATAATATAATCAGTAGGTTTGTTCTAGCTTTGTATACAATATGTCAGATGACAGCATGATATGGCCAGTGTTTCAACATCATACATTCTATCAGATCCAACTAAAGCAGAGTGGCATACACTATCGTTCTCTTTTGGCTGTAACTTAACCCAGTGTTTATTGAGAATTCAGTGAAAAGATGCCTGCAGGTGGCGCTCCCCTGCCTGCTCCCACCTTCCAGTCCCCGAGCCAGACCTCCTCTGCTGGTGCAGGGTCAGCAAGACTTTGTTATCAGTGGTTCATATCATCAGAAAGTCGGACATCTTGGCCGACTCCCTGAGCAGGGGCCACTCAATCATACAAACGGAACCATCTCTCAAACACCAGATACTTCAAGACGTATGGGACAGTTGCTTTGTCCCCATGAGCGACCTCTTTTGACAAAGTTCAACAAGAGACTACCAGTCTGTCCCCTGTCCAAGACCCAGAGGCCTGGGCAGTAGATGCTGTCTTCCTGGATAGGGGTCCTCTGATTAGCTTCACATTTCTCCCTTTCCTGATCCTTCACCAGGTATTCAGAAAAGAGAGGGAGAATAAGGCTGTGATGAGTCTCATCACCTTTCTCAGGCACTCTCAGCCTTTGTTCCCTGATCTCATTTAGGCTCGTGCACTTGTCAAACCAGTAGATGTGATTCTTTTTCTCTGCCTCCCAACTTACCAGAATTTTTGGCCAGTAACCAACAGCCAGGCTGCTAGAAAACATTCTTTCCTTGGACCTCAGAGACACAAAAAGGAGAGGACCAGTTCTTGTGCCCTGTCCATTGCTTCCAAGTCTACTGGTATCGCTCAGCTCTGATGAGATCCTCTCAATTGAGACTCCTTATCTCTCTTAATGAGCGATACACCAAAGATATCATGGCTACCACCATATCCTGTTGGCTCTCTGAAACAGTCATCAGGGCAAATAAACTCCACCCTCATCCCTGTTGGAGCAACCCCAACCCATGACCTCCTGGCCCTGTCAGTCTTGACGGCCTCCATCTTTCCCTCTTTATTCATGGCATTCTAGAAGCAGCCTACCGACACAGGGAATCCACCTTTATCAATCACCATTACTTAGGAGATGTGTGAGTCACCATCACATAGGGTTTGCTCCGTATCTCTTTCAGTCTGGCTAACGCCGTCTTAGATGCCTCCAGGATGCAGATAGTTGAGAATGGAGCATCTCTCCCACCTTCCAATCTTTAAACTCTGCTAAATGAGGAATTTTCAAGTAAATTTCCATTTAACTAGTGCACATACCATATCCAGTTCTGAGGTCCACCGTGCCTGACCCTTCTTGAGACTCCTCTCTGGCCTGGCATTCAACGTCTGAAAAAAGATACTCAAGTTCTCACGCGACTTGGGACAGTCAGGTGGGTGGAGCGCCACCTGGAGGCATCTTTTCATTGAATTCTCGGTAAACACTTGGGTAGGTTATGGCCAAAATAGAGTGAGCGTGTGTTTCACTCTCAGTAGTTGGATATGGTAAATGTACTAGCTAAACGGAAAATTCCTGGATTTGTTCTGTTTCTCTAGTATACAGGGAACTCTGTAAGTCAGACTAGCATAATGTGACCAGTACATATGCTGTGTTTTGACTCTAATTTTTTCTGTTACTTCCCAATGACAAAAGAAAATTGTTAGAATGCAATAATGTTTTAACAGCCAGTGAAATATAGTGGTTCTGCAAGTGACAGGTTGGGGTTCAGATCCACATCATATCCATCTATATTCATGAATTTCTGTCAGTTTATGTGACATCATTTTTCACATTGGATTTTTCTTGTACCTCAGGGCTGGCTGAATCACCGGCCACATGCTGAAAGAGACATCATCATGACGCTGTATGAAGAGTCCTTCCCCGCCATCTTTCGCTTTGCTGTGCAGAACCTCACATTCAAGATGGACATGCTGGAAGCGTTCATCATCAGCCAGGTATACGCGCATTCATGTTGTTTGTTTTTTTGCATCACATGTGTCGTGTAAAATCATATGCTTCAGAATCCTCCATCACTTTTTGGATTTATGTCTGGTTATGTCCTTAGAAAAACTCAATTCGTTTTCATGTTTATCATTTGTTTTCTGTTCCTTTTCTCTGATGCCAGTAATACCTTTTCTTTCCTCACTTTTATTATCGAAAAATGATGAAAAAGTTTAACATAAAATCAAACCAGCTAAAAAAGATTGTGTTTTTGCTAAATAAGTTGACAAAATTATATGCAGTGTTACTTTTACATTGTGTGTGTGTTTGTTTAATAAGTTGACAGAATTATATACAGTGTTACTTTTTCATTGTGTGTGTGTTTGTTTAATAAGTTGACAAAATTATATGCAGTGTTACTTTTACATTGTGTGTGTGTTTGTTTAATAAGTTGACAAAATTATATGCAGTATTACTTTTACATTGTGTGTGTGTTTGTTTAATAAGTTGACAGAATTATATACAGTGTTACTTTTACATTGTGTGTGTGTTTGTTTAATAAGTTGACAAAATTATATACAGTGTTACTTTTTCATTGTTTGTGTGTTTGTTTAATAAGTTGACAGAATTATATACAGTATTACTTTTTCATTGTGTGTGTGTTTGTTTAATAAGTTGACAGAATTATATACAGTGTTACTTTTACATTGTGTGTGTGTTTGTTTAATAAGTTGACAAAATTATATGCAGTGTTACTTTTACATTGTGTGTGTGTTTGTTTAATAAGTTGACAGAATTATATACAGTGTTACTTTTACATTGTGTGTGTGTTTGTTTAATAAGTTGACAGAATTATATACAGTGTTACTTTTACATTGTGTGTGTGTTTGTTTAATAAGTTGACAGAATTATATACAGTGTTACTTTTTCATTGTGTGTGTGTTTGTTTAATAAGTTGACAGAATTATATGCAATGTTACTTTTTCATTGCTTATGCTGATGTCCTGAGTGTTATGTGTTGGACAGGCAACCAAGCTGATGGCAGGTCTGATTCCACTGAAGGATGAAAAAGATCACTCACAGATGTCACGTCAGCATTACGAACACCTGTATGTCTTCACTCTCATGTGGAGTGTTGGTGCCTTCCTTGAGTTGGATGATCGTGCCAAGATGGAAGAGTTCATTCGAAGTTCAGAAGAATTTTCAATTAATCTGCCAGAAATCCCATCAGAGTCCGATGCCACCATGTTTGACTACTTTGTGGAGACTGATGGTGAGCAGAGAGGTTACTAGTATTATAAGTAATGTGATGGGTCTTTCATGTCTTTGCATGAATATGGTGAGGGATTTGAAAGTATTAAAAAATAGAGATGGTCCCATAACTAAGTTTGTTAGACAGTGAGTGGTAGAAACCTCATTGCTCTCGGATCACTTTTTAGGGCAGACATCACTCCTCTTCTCTGATTTACCTTCCCCAATCCAGAATAGGGTTAGATACCCTTTCATTTATAACTGATCTGGAAACTGTGCAGCCTGCTTGGAAGGTGATAGTTTTAGACTAGTCATAGGATGTCCAGTATTATAGATGGCTTAATGTCTATTGTGGTTGTTGTTTAATGTCTGGTCGATGATGGTTCTACTTAGTGTATTGTGATTGTTTAGTGTCTGATTGATGATGATTTCACTTAGTGTATTGTGGTTGTTTAATGTCTGACTGATGATGATTCCACATAGTGTATTGTGGTTGTTTAATGTCTGACTGATGATGATTCCACATAGTGTATTGTGGTTAGTGTCTGATTGATGATGATTCCACATAGTATAAGCCTGATCAGGAAGTATCTCTCTGTGGAAACAACTGCGAAACTCGTTCTCTCCTTCATAATGTCTCGCATTGACTATTGCAATTCACTCCTGTCTGGTCTTCCTGCCTCCATCATTCACATCCTACAGCGCATTCAAAACAATGCTGTACGGGTAGAAAGAAACTCTAGGGAGAGCTAGACAACAGAAGGTCTTCAGAGAAGTAACCCCCTTTAGACAAGTGTTTCGGCCCTGAATTCCTTACACTCTCGGGGGGCCGGGCCACATCCAGGTCATGACTCCTGGATGCCCTTCTGCTGTTGTCTATTTTTATTTTTATTTTTCCCACGCCGGGGAGCGAACCTGGGCGATTCTGCGCTTCAGAACTGCGGTACGCGGTTTTACCAATGTGCTAACGGGGCACACATCATCTGTAGGGAATTTAATCCTTATGAAGTTCACTTTTGGTTCCTCCTTGCCCAGATCCAGCTTGAGCTCCTTTCTGCTGCCTCTGCCATCGCTTTAAGGGCTCTAGTCCTCTTCTTCCCAGAAATGGCGAGTTGTTTCATGAGATCATAAGCGGAGGTGCCCACAAACCCTCTTGCCCCGACCTCTATGGCGAAGATTTTGACCCGCAGACCTGCTTTCTTCAGGGTGCTGGCAAGACCGGCGTATTTTTCGGTCTTGTAGATATGTGCTTCTTCCATTCTGCTTTCGTATGGCACAGTGAGTTCTATCAGAATCACTTGTTTCGAGGAGTCAGAGTGGAGAGCGATGTCTGGTCTCATGCCTGTCTTGCTGATGACATCTGGGTAATTTCTCCACTCTGGGAGGTCTGCTGTACACTCCCAGTCGACTGCTCCATCCAGAAGACCCTTTGGCAATGTGCTGGTTGTCATAGCACTTTCGGGCCAGACCTGTTTCCCTCCTGCTTTGTAGAACGTTGTCATAGCAATTGGTGCGTTTGGGGTCATGGTTTTTTCGCTAACCACGTCTGTGATCACTTTCAGAACTTGGTTGTGCCTCCATGTATACCTTCCTTGGGCTAGCGCTACTTTGCAAGAGCTTAGGACATGTTCCACTGTTTGTTTCTTCTGACAGAGCGGACATGCTGGGTCGTCTGATTTCCCCCATTTCACTAAGTTTGCATTCGAGGGGAGCAGGTCATATACAGATCTGAGGAGGAAGCTTATCCTTAGAGGAGCCATGTGCCACATATCGTTCCAGCTGAGACTTCTTTGGAGTGCACTGTCCCATGTTGTCCATTGCCCCTGTTGACCTTGCTGGACTGCCTTCTGCACTCTTTTGACATCTTCTTCTTCCTTCAACTCCTGTATGATCATGTCTCTTTTTTCCTTCCCTTTGGCTTTGGACCACCACTGCATTTTTGTTGCTCCCAGTCCCTGTCTGTTGGTTTGCGTGTGCCCAATTATTTCTTTGATGCTGAGGTTTCTCTTGGCATTGTTTACAGCCTCTTGGACTTTCCACTTTCTGCCAGTTCTCAGCTTTGGATGAACTGATCTCACGATATTGTCTTCCGATTCCTCCAGCATGCTCAACAGTCTTGCTTTTCCAACTTTGTATTCCTCCACTATGGATTTGAGAGGTAGCTTCAGCATTGCTTGACGACAGTAGAATGCAACATCAGTGAGACCAGGTGGGACACCGAGCCATTTTCTTGTGTATTTGTTGATTTTGGCTTCCATTGCTTCGACTGTGCTGGTGCAAATGTCATAGATTAGCAGTGGCCACAGCAGCTTTGGTATCAGCATGAACTGTAGACACCAGACTTTGTATTTGCCTGGCAGTCCGCAGTTATCTATTTTCTTCAGGCCTTCTTCTGCTGTTTGCTTGGTTTCACATCCCCTTTGTGTGTCTTTCAGGGAGTCATCATACCATCTTCCGAGACTTTTTACTGGCTCTTCTGTGACAGTGGGGATGGCTTGGTTGGCTACCATGAATTTGACTGAATCTGCCACTTTTCCTTTTCGCAGTGAGAGACTTCGGGATTTCTTAGGTTTGAACCTCATTCTTGAAGAGGCCACCAGCTCATCCAGCTGCTTTAAGATTTGGTGTGTCTCTTCCTCATCCGTGGACAAGACTGTTGTGTCATCCATGAAAGCTTTCAGAGGAGGCATTTGGTATCCATCTCCCAGATTCACTGGACCTGAATTCTTCATTGCACCTTTCAAGATGACTTCCATTGCCAACACGAACAGTATGGGAGAGATTGCACAGCCCATTGCAATGCCCACCTCTAGGTCTATCCAGTCCGTGGTGTATTCTTTGGTAGAGAACCGCATTGAGAACCCTTGGAAATACTTCCTCAGCATTGTTCGGATGTTTTCTGGGATGTGATACATTTTAAGAGCCAGCTGGATTATATCGTGTGGAACTGATCCATATGCATTCGCCAGATCAAGCCAAACTACGTCAATGTCTCTCTTCTCTGTTCTTGCTTTTTGGATGGCATCCCAAATCAACGTGGCATGTTCCAAGCATCCAGGCATTCCTGGTATGCCTCCCTTTTGGACTGACATATCCAGATACTTGTTTTCAGTCAGGTATTTTGTCAATCTTGCTGCCATAACAGAGAAGAAGATTTTCCCCTCGACGTTCAGAAGTGATATTGGCCTGAACTGATTGATGCTGCTGGAGTTCTGCTCCTTCGGAATGTACACTCCTTCAGCTCTCATCCATTGGTCGCTGATCTTCTGGTTCCTCCATGCTGATCGAATCATCTTGTGGAGCCACTCGAGCACTTTTGGGCATTTCTTGTAGAGCAGGTATGGTATTCCGTTTGGTCCAGGTGCTGACTTGGCTCTGGCTTTCTTTACTACGTTCTTCACTTCATCCAGTGTTGGTGGTTTGTTATTGAATTTTCCTTCTGGCGCTGCAGGCCAAACCAGATTCTGGATTTCAAGTGGTGCCTCGCGCTGAGAATCGGAATATGTTTCCCTGAGATGCTGCTCTAGGGTTTCCTTGCCCACTGTGAGAGTCCCTGATTTGGGTTGTTCAAACAGCTTTCTTGCAAAGTCAAAGGGATCTTTGAAGAAACGATCTTGAGTCTTCTTCTTTTTGCTCTTTCTTCGCCTTGCTGATTCCACTTTGCTGAGAGCATTGTGTTTGGCCTTCAGATCTTTCCAGAGTTCCAGGAGCCCTTGCTTCTCGAATTCTGAGGCAGTTTTCATTCGCTTTTTAAGCTTCCTTTTCTCCCTCCGGATGCTCTCCATCTGTTGCTGTCTTCTGGATTTCTGGGGAGGCGTTTTTGTCTTTGGCTGTACGCCTTGTACTCAAAAAGAAAAAAGCTGACCACATATCTCCTCTCCTGGCACAACTTCACTGGCTCCCTGTATCAAAGCGCATACAGTACAAACTAGACACCATGTGCTACAAAAGCTTCAATAACGCAGCCCCCAATTACCTGTCAAGCCTACTTGAGATCTATGTTCCCTCACGTACCCTTCACTCTGCCTCCGATCCTCTGACTTTTCGCTTTCCACGCACTAAGCTCAATACCTATGGTCCACGAGCCTTCTCTGTTTCTGGTCCACTCTCCTGGAACAAACTTCCTCTCTCAGTCCGTCAGCAATCTACTTTTGTCTCCGTCAAGTCCGCTCTCAAAACTCACCTTTTCTCCTCTGCATAAAATCCTAACCTCACTCAACCCCCTCTGCAGCCTCTCTCCACTCGGAGGGGAATCACTTTGTTATAATATATAATTGTATATGATATGCTCTCTATAATTTTCCATTGCTTTTATTCTTGCTTTTATTGCTTTTATTCTTTCTCCCCATTTATAGCCATGCGTGTGTGTGTTGTGTGTGTGTGTGCGTGTGTGCGTGCGTGCATGTGTGTCTGTTTCAGCGCTTAGATTTGATTTTGTCGAGATTTTGTGCTATATAAATATTGTAATTATTATTAATTATTATTGTTATTCCACATAGTGTATTGTGGTTGTTTAATGTCTGATTGATGATGATTCCACATAGTGTATTGTGGTTGTTTAATGTCTGATTGATGATGATTCCACATAGTGTATTGTGGTTAATGTCTGACTGATGATGATTCCACATAGTGTATTGTGGTTGTTTAATGTCTGATTGATGATGATTCCACATAGTGTATTGTGGTTGTTTAATGTCTGATTGATGATGATTCCACATAGTGTATTGTGGTTGTTTAATGTCTGATTGATGATGATTCCACATAGTGTATTGTGGTTGTTTAATGTCTGATTGATGATGATTCCACATAGTGTATTGTGGTTAATGTCTGACTGATGATGATTCCACATAGTGTATTGTGGTTAGTGTCTGACTGATGATGATTCCACATAGTGTATTGTGGTTAATGTCTGACTGATGATGATTCCACATAGTGTATTGTGGTTAGTGTCTGACTGATGATGATTCCACATAGTGTATTGTGGTTAGTGTCTGATTGATGATGATTCCACATAGTGTATTGTGGTTAATGTCTGATTGATGATGATTCCACATAGTGTATTGTGGTTGTTTAATGTCTGACTGATGATGATTCCACATAGTGTATTGTGGTTGTTTAATGTCTGATTGATGATGATTCCACATAGTGTATTGTGGTTGTTTAATGTCTGACTGATGATGATTCCACATAGTGTATTGTGGTTAGTGTCTGACTGATGATGATTCCACATAGTGTATTGTGGTTAGTGTCTGATTGATGATGATTCCACATAGTGTATTGTGGTTAGTGTCTGATTGATGATGATTCCACATAGTGTATTGTGGTTAATGTCTGACTGATGATGATTCCACATAGTGTATTGTGGTTAGTGTCTGATTGATGATGATTCCACATAGTGTATTGTGGTTGTTTAATGTCTGACTGATGATGATTCCACATAGTGTATTGTGGTTAGTGTCTGACTGATGATGATTCCACATAGTGTATTGTGGTTGTTTAATGTCTGACTGATGATGATTCCACATAGTGTATTGTGATTAATGTCTGACTGATGATGATTCCACATAGTGTATTGTGGTTAGTGTCTGATTGATGATGATTCCACATAGTGTATTGTGGTTAGTGTCTGATTGATGATGATTCCACATAGTGTATTGTGGTTAATGTCTGACTGATGATGATTCCACATAGTGTATTGTGGTTAGTGTCTGATTGATGATGATTCCACATAGTGTATTGTGGTTAGTGTCTGACTGATGATGATTCCACATAGTGTATTGTGGTTGTTTAATGTCTGATTGATGATGATTCCACATAGTGTATTGTGGTTAATGTCTGACTGATGATGATTCCACATAGTGTATTGTGGTTAGTGTCTGATTGATGATGATTCCACATAGTGTATTGTGGTTGTTTAATGTCTGATTGATGATGATTTAATACACTTAGTGTATTTTGGTTGTTTAATATCTGATTGATGATGATTCCATTTAGTGCGTTGTTGTTGTTCCTGTTAATATCTAGTTGATGATAATTCCACTGAGTGTATTGTGGTTGCTTTTGTTAATATCCGGTTGATGGTGGTTCCACAGGGAGCTGGACTCACTGGAATGAGAAAGTGAAGCAGTACGTGTACCCCACGGACCATGAGCCGGAGTACACTTCCATCCTGGTACCCAACGTGGACAACGTCAGGACAGAGTTCCTGATTGACATCATTGCCAAACAGAACAAGGCTGTTCTGCTGATTGGAGAGCAGGGGACAGCCAAGACAGTCATGATCAATGGCTACATGGGGCTCTACAATCCAGAGTTCCATCTCAGCGAGTCCGTCAACTTCTCATCAGCAACCACCCCACTCATGTTCCAGGTCAGTTTTTATGAGAAGTGTGTTTTGTTTAGACAGAAAGAGCTATGGAAAATTTACTTAAAAGACTTCACTGAATCTAGTGAAGTTTAAAATGAGTAATGTGAGGTCTGGACTGCATAGGTATACAGTAGTTGCCTTCAGTCTTATTGATGCCTTTACTTCATCTGTTGTTATCTTATCACACTCTTCAGGAATAAACCAAAATGTGATTCCATGGATTTGAGCCAGTTATGAGTGGAGTGGGTGTTACGTGGCTGTGGGCATTTGTGTGTGTGCGAATGACACTGTGTGTTTATTATTAGTTGAAAATACTGATACAGTATACATAAGCACCATTGCCTAGGCAGGAAAAGTGATTATTCTTAAACTGCTGAACTCGATACAGATTTGAACTGACCACAGAAACAAACAGCCAAATGAGATGAGTGAGTGAATGAGTTAGTACTTACATGCCAGTGGGCATCTTACTTGTTTTATTATGTCCTAACAGTAATGTTTATGTTTATACTGCTTGGATGATTTTATGCATACTATCGTCTTCTTTTAATGTGCCCTTGAGTCCATGTATGTTTTACCTCGATGATGATTTATTGAAATAGGTGGTATTATCACCATTTTCCCATCCCAGTGAGGTATTGGCTTTGTGGCTGCACATATGCCTTTTTTATTTTTATTTTTATTATTCTTATTTTAAATTCAGTCTGTTTGAATTCTCCTTTCACAAGACAGGCCCAGCTGCGTCTGACTAAGGGTTTTTTCTCCAGGGACTCGGTTTTCCCTTCAGCCCCTTGGCTGTTGGTTTAGGATGTTTTTCTTCCTATTCCAAGGTCAGACCAGATTCGTTGCACTAGGCACGATCCATTTACATCAGCCATAACTCTTGATTAAATATTTTCCCATTCTGTCGAACATTTTCCCTTATGCATTATTTAATACTGGTATCCTTTACATTCCATACACTACTCTTCGCTAGTGCGTCAGTTCTCATATCCGCTCTGACATCATATTTACTCAAAAACACATTATGATGTCATCCTAGTCAATTTATTCCTTTTCTCACACTGGACCCAGCAGCAGGGAAGTTTCAATCTTTTTCTCATAATTTTTGTATCTGGTGTTTGTTTGTAATCTTACGCTTGACAAAGGCCAGTTGGCCAAAAATTTGCGCCTGTCTTGTCTTGTTGTTTTAGATACGCATTCTTATTCTTCTTTCGTGTTTTTTTCTGGTTCCTGATGCTTGAATGCGGGCAGTCACAAATGTTTCTGTCACTGTTCTCCTCAGTGACTTAAAATATGAGGCACTTTTGTCTTTTATTGTTTTAAATGTGAGTGAACAAATAGTGTTTGCTGTCGTTTTAATTGATGTGTGTCATATTTTTTTTTTGTAGAGAACAATAGAGAGCTACGTGGATAAGCGTGTGGGCAGCATGTACGGTCCGCCTGCTGGCAAGAAGATGACTGTATTCATTGACGACGTCAACATGCCCATCATCAATGAGTGGGGAGATCAGGTGGCCAATGAGATTGTGAGACAGCTGATGGAGAATGGGGGATTCTACAGTCTGGAGAAACCAGGAGACTTCATCACCATTGCTGATGTGCAGGTCAGTTGATGGTTTTGTTGCATTTTCTTGTTTTAAGAGTAATGAAAAAGTCGTACACTACATACTAGTGTCTGAAAATGTCTTTGATTGTTTTACAGTCTAAATCAGATTATCAAGGAAAAAACAAAGTGAATGAAACAGTACCATAGGATGTGTTCTCTTTAACTCTCTTCTTTGAGAAAAGCAAATTGTGTTGAACCGCTTAAAGTTAGTATTAACTGGAGTAAGAGAATTTGCATGAAAGATGCATATTAGATTGTGATTGAGTTAGTATGAAGGGTGAAAGTTTAGATTGGGACTGAATTTGTATGAACAAGATCAGACACTGATGGAGAGTGGTTTGCTGTTCCACAGTTCCTAGCTGCCATGATCCAGCCTGGAGGAGGACGTAACGACATTCCTCAACGTCTGAAGCGACAGTTTGTCATCTTCAACTGCACTTTGCCCTCTAACACCTCCATCGACAAGATCTTCTCGGTCATTGGCCAGGGTCACTTCTGCAAGGAGCGTGGCTTCAACGACCAGGTCATTGAACTGGTCAAACGTCTTGTGCCCATCACTCGACGTCTCTGGCAGCTCACCAAGGTAACAAGCCTTTTGTCCATGGGACACCCCTTCCACATGCAGATTTATGTGAACACACCCATATTTTCACATGACACTGATAGCATCTGCAGCAACAGTAAACAAGCAATAGACCTGTAATTTACAGGAAAATTCATAACTGAAGAAATACTTGAATTGTTATTAATCATTGAATGTCTTATTATACAAGTGAATCTTACATGTCTTACATCAGCTCGATGCTCAGCTAGATATAAGGCAAATAACATAATGCTGTAGTTTGCACCATAGATTATTTACAAAGGCCTGAGTATGTATACGTCATTAAAATCCATACTTTTTTCTTCTCTTAGCTATTGTGTCTTTTCTCGTTAGTCATGCAAAAAAAAAAAAAAAGAAAGAAAGAAAATATTTGATGTATTAGCCCACCATACATGCAGATTAGGAGTTTGATGAAATAGTGATGTGCAGATAAGTTAAATTTGCTGAATTGGGTTTAACAACAGAGACTTCATTACTGTGCCACAGAAACAAATGTGAAGACTACCTGTGTGCCCTGTGTAGGCAGCTGTGTGTGATGGTCACCATGAATGTGTGTGTGTGTTTCTGCAGATCAAGATGCTGCCCACACCAGCCAAGTTCCACTACATCTTCAACTTGCGTGATCTGTCTCGTATCTGGCAGGGCATGCTGAAAACCGTCTCCTCCACTGTCAACTCTGAGAAAGTTCTCATGTATCTGTGGAAGCATGAGTGTTGCCGAGTCATTGCAGACAGGTAGACTGCACTGTCTGTACTGTTAGATATCTATGGCTTCATTGGCTGGTCATATGCATTAACATATGTAAATTTGAGGTCTCAGTTTGAGACTGTAATCATTTTGCAACATTTAAATGGAAAATGTATAGTTGAATTTGTGATCATATAGATAATTCAAATGTAGACATGTATTTTTTTTTTTAAGAAGTTAATAAGGAAAGAAAAGATTCATCCACAATGTTTTAAATGAAAATTTAGCAATACATTCTTATTGCATGGATTTCAAAGTGATATGTGCATTAAGTTTATATCAAGTTCTGTTTTTTTAAGGGGTTATAGTTTTATTGAGTAATTTTCATTAATATTTTTGATGATCTGGTAAATCTCATGCGGAATGCTTGCCTATAGAAAAAATACAGATTGATTTTACCATTGTGTTCACAGGAGCAATGGGGACAAGGATTCTCATTTGTTAATGCAGTTTTTAAGATTGTTGTTTGTTTATTCCTCTTTTCAAACTATAGATGTTTACAAACATTGTCTGAATAGGCATACTTTGACACTGTGCTCAGACATAGATATTTTTTACAACATTGAGATGTGCCTTTGCTGACAATTATGTCTGTCTATACATGTGATGTGTGTAGATTTACACTTGCGGAAGATTTGACATGGTTTGTCAAGTCTATGACCCGGGTTGTGATGGAGAGCTTGAGTGAGGAGCTGGCCAAGACCACAGAACCGTTTCATTACTTTTGTGAATTCCTCAGGTAGCCCCTACCCCGCACTGTGTCCTGCTGCACTGTGCATCACTTCACCGAGTGTGCATCACTTAAAAAGTTTTCATGTCTTCACATTAACCTCCATTTGAGCGTTTGAGTGTGTGTGTATGAGAGAAAGCGTATGAATACAATATGTACAATTGTTTCAGGCTAGTTTACAGAGAGACATAGGGGATGGGATGTGGTGATCAATAAACAAACAACAGTGAAAAAATCATGGAGAAGTTATTTGGTGACACAGCAACCAGATCATGCCTGGAGTATGAGAGAAAGAGATCCAGATAATTGTATGTTTTTGTGTTGATATCTGTTAGTCTCCATGCTGGTTATCTGATAATGTGTTTTCAACAGTTGGCCTTCAATAATACAAGGATTGTTTTAGATTCACACTTGTGGAGGACACGCACTGGTTCGTCAAGACCATGGGTCGTGTGGTCTCTGAGGACGTGAGCGAAGAGTTGGCCAAGATGGTTGAGCCCTATCATTACTTTGTTGAGTTCCTCAGGTAGCAATTATACTCAGCTTGTTTCATGAAGGCTGTTCTTTGTGTTGGCTTTGTCGCTGTCTTGGTGGACTTGTGTTGGCTGCTCTCAGCCGTTATTTCTTTTGCTTCTGTTATGTTCATGGCAGCCATTTGGATTTCAGATTGTAGATAGAGACTTCTTCTTTGGTGTGGTGTGATTTTAATTTTAGAAAGTTGTGTGATGCTGACAGTTCACCTTTTTTTGTACTGACTAAAAAGAAACAAATGCTTTTATCACTTCTGAAGATATTGTCATTAAGGAAAAAGAAGACTGCAATGAATCAGATGTTATAAATGAAGTATTTATATCAGATGTTTTAAATGAAGTGTCTATCAGATGTTCTAAATGAAGTGTTTATATCAGATGTTCTAATGAAATGTTTCTGTTATGTTGACTCTGGAGTAAGTCACTGTTTTCCAAATGAATGTTTTCATTTTGTGACTGCACATCATTAGCAGTTTGATATCCTATTGATACCCAGGCATAACCAGTGACTATTTTAAACTAACATCTTCAAAAGATTTCACAGCTGGCAGTCCCTATGCTGAAATATTGTGGACTAATCTTTGATGGATAAAGGCATTTGTTGCTTTCTGTTCACATTTTTGTTATTTTTGTGTGTGACACAATCTGTGTGCCTTTATTGTGTGCATTTTTCTTTCTTTATTTCTTTCTTTCTTCATCTTTTAATTCATCTTGCATCTGTGTTTGCCTGATTTGACTGCACTTCACATGATCACTTCACCTAGGTGTGTGACTGTGGATGACCTTCATTGGTTTGACAAGACAGTCCGTCGGGTTGTTGGGGAGGAGTTGAGTGAAGAGCACCAAGAAATGGTCTCAACCTCTCCTTTCTTCTGTGACTTCCAAAGGTATTTATTTAAAAGAAAAAGGAACAGCTAGAGAGAAAACCCACAGTTACGATTTCTGTTGTTTTTAAAGAACATACGCTCACCAGGACGTAGACAAATGCTAGACAAAACATTAAATTCCCTTGAGGTCTGTGTAGATGTCTTTGAAACTTTCACAGTTAAACCTCTCTGATACTCAGTTACAGGCTTATAGGCTGAATATTTGACTCAAATATGTTGATAAACAGCCAGGACGTCTGCTAATTTTGTTTTATTTTGTTCTTTATCACACACACACACTCACACACACACACACACACACACACACACACACACACACACACACACACACACACACACACACACACACACACACACACACACACACACTGATATATGCACTTGGATGAATATCACTTTAAAAAAGACAACTCCACAGAGAACGCGAAATTACATCAGGAAGTTGTATCAAATTGATCTTGATAATCTTGGAAACTATATGTTAGAAAATGGGCTGTCGTTGTCAGCAGAAAAAACTAACATGATGCTGTTTGATCCTGGTGGTAACTCAAATAACTTGCCTATTTTCAAATTGCTTGGTGAAGTGTTAAATTACAAACAGGTCGTAAAATTCCTGGGAGTTTACATCACGTCCAAATTAAGCTGGAATGTCCATTTTGATTATATTTTAACAAAAGCGCGAAAAACCTTAAATTTTCTAAAGATAATAAGCAAATTACCCTGGGGAATGGATACAAATGTACTGATTCATCTGTCAACAGCGCTGGTCAGGTCTAAATTATCCTACGCGCAAGAAGTTTTCTTCAATGCACCCAAATATTTACTAAAAAAGATTCAGAGCTTGGACTGCAAAAGTCTTAAAATTGCACTAGGTGTACCAACTCATGCTTCTACTCTGGAAACGTACAAAGTTGCTGGAATTCTACCTTTAAACAACCATCGTGAGTTAGCTACAGCAAAGTTTGCAATTAGAACTACTTCTCAAGTGGATAATTTTGTGAGCAAAGAAATTAAGATCAGGTCTGATACTGACTTTCCAAAACGAGCAAAAAACATTTCATCACAAATTACAGCCGCAACTTACATATCTGGCCTGATCAAACAGTCCAACATAACAATGGATGAAATTGCTGAGAAACCAACGATAACGCCTATCCCTACATGGGAAATGCTAAATGCCACATTTGATCTCGATTATGCAAAAGTTAAAAAAGATGATAATGTCAACATTACGCTATCCACAGCTTGTGAACACATCGATGAAAAGTACAGTACCCACCTCCACATTTTTACCGATGGGTCAGTCTTAGCAAATCAGAGCGCTGGAGCAGCCTTTTATGTTCCAAAATTTAACATTAAAAAGTCTTTTTTCATTGGGGCAAATGTATCTATATATACAGCAGAATTGGTCGCTGTTGTTCAAGCGTTGCATTATTTAATAAGCCTTCGGCCTGTGTCATTCAAAGTAGTTCTCTTTGTTGATTCAAAATCTGTATTATATGCCTTACAGTCTTTTGATACAGACACAAGACCTGACTTAATTATTGAGGCAAATCATCTAATACATTGTTTAAAGATAAATGGTTCGGAAATCAATTTATGCTGGGTGCCTTCTCATGTTGGTCTTCATGGCAACAACGTAGTTGACAGAGCAGCTAAATCCGGTGCCCTCCATTCTGAAAATTCCATAGAATTACATGTTAACACCTCGGTAAAAGAAGCTTGCAACTCGCTAGAATTAGCATCATGGATTCGATTTCATGAACATTTAAATGAAAAATTTGTGTCTCAAAAAAGAATCAAACTTTCAGTTCAAAATATCTGTAAAAATTTGCAGTATTCCTCGTTATATCATTTGAGATTAATTGTTATGACATATTTTCGCATTCAACTGAACGCTTTGAAAACAAAATATTGTAACAACGTTTTATGTATTTGTGGCGAACAATTCACATTGTATCACTGTTTGTTTTACTGCAGAAAGCTTCGTTCCTTTTTACCAAAGACGTTTACACAAGGAAACTATCTTGAAACGCATTTTAAAGAAGTAGTATCGGATCAAGTTTTGTTAGGTAAAATTTCAGAATCATTGGTTCACAGTCCTGTTAATGCGTTACTTTAAGATTATTATTATAATTATGAATATGTTTTGTTTTGTTTTGTTTTTATGACGATTTTTCTTTTACATTATTGATGTTAGCGTTGTTCTAGTTTCATTTCTCTGTTCATCCATATCCTTTTTCTTAAGACCTTGCCGCTTCCTTTTAATTTTTTTTTACGTCCCTTACTCTGTTCCCCTCTCCCCTCCACACCCCCCCCCCCCCCTTATTTCATCCTCCATGCCATTTTTCCCCGTCTAATATCACTTATAGTGAAAAGACGTTAAATCAAGCAACGAACGAACACACACACACACACACACACACACACATGCGCACACATGCGCACACTTAGTGTGTCTTCCTTGTGTTGATATGAAACAACACCATCCTTTATTAAGAAAAAAGAGTGGACAGGTGAGAGTGGGTGGACAGTGATCAAAGAAATGAGTTACGAGTGAAGTATACAAAAAGATCAAATTGTGGAACTGTTTTATGCTTGACAACATGCAATTCAAGGCGGCTAGAACATAACTGTGAGATCACAGGAGAAAAATACAGAGAGAAGCCTGAAGGAAGATTCTCAGAAATCGTAATTGTTATTTTCAAGGGAGTTGTACATCTGACTTTTCCATAGTCGGTCTCCAGTAAGGCACTTTTTCCATAGTCGGTCTCCAGTGAGGCACTTGCGCTGATGCTCATTGGTCACACTGGGACACCCTTCAGTCATGATTCAGTAAGCAGTGTGAACAGGTACTTTTTTTCTAGACGTGTGCACGATAGAACTTAGTCACTGTGTGGTGTGCATACACAAAAAGACGCATAGTACTTTGTGTGAGTGCTGTTTAGTTCTTTTCTTTCTTTTTAAATTTTTTTTCTTAGATGTGGCATAATATTCCTTTTGCACAGCTTGTTAAGAATATGCAGTGTGGAGAAATTTTGTTGGATGTCGACATGCATTCATTTTATTCATGGATTATTTTGTTTGTCGTTGCTTGTCATTTGTCAGTTTTTGTTTTCTTTTGGGCATGGGCCAGTTTTCATTTCTTTGGGAACGAGCCAATTTTTGTTTCCTTCGGGGGGGGGGGGGGGGGGTGTTTTCCTTTGGGGGTGGGTCAATTTGGTTTCCTTTGGGGATGGGAAAGGTTTTTCTTTGGGGGTGGACCAAGCTTTGATTCCTTTTGGGAGGACCATGTTTGTTTCCTTTGAGGGTGGGCTAGATTTTATTTCCACTGGGGGTGGACAAGGTCTTTTGTTTTGTTTTATTTTACCTTTAGGGATAGACCAATTTTTTTCTTTGGAGGGGACCAGACTTTTTCTTAACATTTGTAGTGAACCAGTTTTGTTTGCTGGGGGGCAGGGGGGGGGGGGAGGAGCTAGTTTTTTTCCTTGGGAGTGGACTAATTTTGTTTCCTTCGGGGGTTGTACCAAACGTTTTTTAATCTTAAGGGGTGGACCAGTTGTATTTCCTTTGGGAGTAGACCAGGCTTTTTTTTAACCTTTGGGGATGTACTGGTTATGCTTCCTTTGTGCCTTGGAGGGGGCAGCTAGTTTTTGTTTGGGGGTGGGACAGTTTTGTTTCCTTTGGAGGTAGACCAGTTTTGTTTCCTTTGGGGGGTGGGACAGTTGTTTTTTTCTTTTGGGGGGTGGACCAGTTTTGCATGTTAATTTAGATGTTCTGTGATGTAACATTAATCTCATATTTTCTCAATATTTGTATGTAATGACATATACACAAGTCGGATGTTTTATTTTGTATGATCCAATAATTGCATTCTGTTTTGTCAATATTGTTTGTGTGTAATGATGTGCATAATCTCTCTCTTGCATTCTGTTTTGTCAATATTGGGTTTGTGTGTAATGATGTGCATAATCTCTCTCTTGCATTCTGTTTTGTCAATATTGTTTGTGTGTAATGATGTGCATATCTCTCTCTTCATTCTGTTTTGTCAATATTGTTTGTGTGTAATGATGTGCATAATCTCTCTCTTGCATTCTGTTTTGTCAGTATTGTTTGTGTGTAATGATGTGCATAATCTCTCTCTTGCCTCTCTTCCAGTTTCCTCTGTGTTAATGTAGACCCTGCTTGGGTCAGGACTGGACGTTAAAAAAAAACAAAAAAAAACATTTTAGGGCTCATACCACTATCCTTATGATGAGAATTTATTCTCATTTTTGTTCTTGTTCTTTCAGCACATGTTTTTTGTACCATTCAAATCAAATTTCTCAAAAAATATGTTCTGACACACACCTAAGTATATAAATCCACATATGTAAATATGATCCCCTTGCTCATCAATCAGCAGTAGATCATATTTATATAGTAAACTTTCTTTTGCATTTGAAACAGTGTGCCCCCAACAAACACATGTGATACACATAAATGCATGCACATACACCTACACATGCAAACAGATACATTCACTCTCAGATGTACACACTTACACAAACACACACACACACAGACACACACACACTCTCTCTCACTCTCTCTTTCTCTCTTTTTCTTTCTCTCTCACTCACACACTCATACTCACACACACACACACACACACACACTCACACACACACACACACACACACCACACACACACACACACACACACACACACACACACACACACACACACACACACACACACACACACACACACACACACACACACCACAACACACACACACACACAACACACACACACACACACACACACACACACACACACCGCACATACACACACAAACACACACAAACGAACAACACACACACACACACACACACACAACACACACACACCACACACTACACACACACACGCACACACGTACACACACACACTCAGTCAATGTATATAGATTAAAATGATACTTGTGAAATAAAATTGTAGAAGTAGCATAGCCATTTCAGCAGGGTGAAATTTCGGAATGATATGTGAATAGCTATTTTACTGTTATTGTTTTACTTGTTGTTATGGTTGACCTTTTGTTTTCTGACTTGTCGTTCACACCAAACCTAGGAAAAATTCCATTGGCAATGGAATTATTATTCTGTAATGCAATAAGAATGACGGTGCTTTGTAGTAAAATAAGCTTCTGTTTCCCATCTACAGAGATGCCCCAGAACCCACAGGAGAAGAAGGTGATGATGTGGACCTGGACATGCCAAGGATCTATGAACCAGTGAGTGTGTATGCAGTCATCTGTTATTAGACCGAGTATTGGGTTATTTACACCTGAAATGATAGGATCAGTGGTCTATGAACCAGTAAGTTCCCCCGTGGGGATGATGGGGGCTCTTTCAGTATAAGTAGTATCCCCACCTTCTAGAAATTCTGTGTTAGAAATTTCCTCTTTTCGGTCACTCTCTTTGTTTCTGCCTTGTTCCTTTGTTTCTGTCATTTCTTCCTGTCATTTTCTGCCTGGCTGGTCCATTCGCCTGTATGTGTTCGATAAAGTCTTTAGTACTTTTTCTTAGGTTTGATAATTGGGTACATGTATTAAGTGCATTTTGGGCTCAAGGGAGTGAGATATGCGGAAGCAATTTCAGGTAATTTATACCCGTTTTTATGTTTTGGTATCCTTGGGTATGCTTAAATTTGTATTCAGGTGTGTTTTTTAAATCCCCTGTGCAATAAAGTGGATGAAGTGGTCAACGCTGGGGGCATGTACTTAGATCATGTATGCGAATGTATTGATATGTGTACTTAATTTTCTTTTTTTTTTCACTGTTGAAGTTTTTGTGTGTTTTGAAGCGGTTATAGCCCTGATATGGCTCCACACAGTCAGCTGGGCTTTAAACAACAATAACAATGACAATAACAAGTGAGTGAGTGTGCAATCATCTGTTATAAGACAGAGTATCAGGTTATCTACACCTGAAATGATAGGATCAGTGAACCAGTCTGTTTGTATGAAACCATTTGATAAAAAGACAGAGTATTGAGTTATTTACACATGAAATGACAGGATCTCGTGAATCAGTAAATTTGTATGAATCATCTGTTAAAAGACAAAGTATCTGTATAAATCACCAGCTAAAAAACAGTATCTGTATACATCGTCTGTTAAAAGACAGAGTATCTGTGTAAATCGTCTGTTAAAAGACGGAGTATCTGTATTAATCATCTCTTCAAAGACATGAGTATCTGTATAAATCATCTCTTCAAAGACAGAGTATTTGTATACATCGTCCGTTAAAAGACAGAATCAATATAAATCCTCTGTTAAAAAGACAGAGTAGCTGTATAAATCATCTGTTACAAGATGGAGTAGCTTTATAAATCATCTGTTAAGCCACAGAGTAGCTGCATAAATCATGTGTTAAAAGACAGAGTATCTTTATAAATCATCTGTTAAGAGACAGCATCTGTATAAATCCTCTGTTATAAGACAAGAGTAGCTGTGTACATTGTCTGTTAAAAGACAATCTTTGTATAAATCCTGTGTTAAAAAACAAAGTAGCTGTATAAATCCTGTGTTAGGAGACAATATCTGTATACATCATCTGTTAAAAGACAGAATATCTGTATAAATCCTCTGTTAAAAGACAGAGTATCTGTATAAATCATCTGTTAAAAGACAAGAGTATCTGTTGTGTAAATCATCTGTTAAAAGACAGAGTATCTGTATAAATCATGAGTTAAAAGACAGAGTATCTGTATAAATCATCTGTTAAAAGACAAGAGTATCTGTTGTGTAAATCATCTGTTAAAAGACAGAGTATCTTTATAAATCGTGTGTTAAAAGGCAGAGTATCTTTATAAATCGTGTGTTAAAAGACAGAGTATCTTTATAAATCGTGTGTTAAAAGACAGAGTATCTGTATAAATTATCTGTTAAAAGACAGAGTATCTGTATAAATTATCTGTTAAAAGACAGAATATCTGTATAAATTATCTGTTAAAAGACAGAGTATCTGTATAAATCATGAGTTAAAAGACAGAGTATCTGTATAAATCATGAGTTAAAAGACAGAGTATCTGTATAAATCATGAGTTAAAAGACAGAGTATCTGTATAAATCATCTGTTAAAAGATGTAGTATCTGTATAAATTATCTGTTAAAAGACAGAGTATATCTGTATAAATCATCTGTTAAAAGACAGAATATCTGTATAAATCATCTGTTAAAAGACAGAATATCTGTATAAATCATCTGTTAAAAGACAGAATATCTGTATAAATTATCTGTTAAAAGACAGAATATCTGTATAAATTATCTGTTAAAAGACAGAATATCTGTATAAATTATCTGTTAAAAGATGTAGTATCTGTATAAATTATCTGTTAAAAGACAGAGTATCTGTATAAATCATCTGTTAAAAGATGTAGTATCTGTATAAATTATCTGTTAAAAGACAGAGTATCTGTATAAATCATCTTTTAAAAGACAGAATATTTGTATAAATCATCTGTTAAAAGACAGAATATCTGTATAAATCATCTGTTAAAAGACAGAATATCTGTATAAATTATCTGTTAAAAGACAGAATATCTGTATAAATTATCTGTTAAAAGACAGAATATCTGTATAAATTATCTGTTAAAAGACAGAGTATCTGTATAAATCATCTGTTAAAAGACAGAGTATCTGTATAAATCATCTGTTAAAAGACAGAATATCTGTATAAATCATCTGTTAAAAGACAGAATATCTGTATAAATCATCTGTTAAAAGACAGAATATCTGTATAAATTATCTGTTAAAAGACAGAATATCTGTATAAATCATCTGTTAAAAGACAGAATATCTGTATAAATCATCTGTTAAAAGACAGAATATCTGTATAAATCATCTGTTAAAAGACAGAATATCTGTATAAATTATCTGTTAAAAGACAGAATATCTGTATAAATTATCTGTTAAAAGACAGAATATCTGTATAAATCATCTGTTAAAAGACAGAATATCTGTATAAATCATCTGTTAAAAGACAGAATATCTGTATAAATTATCTGTTAAAAGACAGAATATCTGTATAAATCATCTGTTAAAAGACAGAATATCTGTATAAATCATCTGTTCAAAGATGTAATATCTGTATACATTATCTGTTTAAAGACAGAGTATCATTCATCACATGCTGTTAAAAGGCAAGTACAATACAGTACAACACAATGCAGAAGATCACAACACTTCTGTGTCAATACAAGTGTGGAAATGTTTTTGATTTAATAGTAAAATGTTACAGCACAGAGAGAAAAACTGTTATTAGAATGAGAGTTATAGCAAGATTTATCATGCAATCCCTTACACACACACACACACACACACACGCACACACACACACACACACACACACACACACACACACACACACACACACACACACACACACACAAACACACAAACACACACCACTCAAGCATTTCCCTACCACATCCCCACCCCCCTGTTTCCTTCTACATTACCTGCAACATACCCAGGTAGCACAAGATGAGATTTGTAGTATTTAGTTTGAAAAATAAGAGCATTATTATCTATAGACAATAGACAAGCAAGAATAAAACACACAGGCAAAGTAAAGGTTGGAAAGGATATGGTAAAGCCAAAATACCAGTTGGTTTTCATGAACTTGACAACTGCTCTTAAAGAAACAAAAACAAAGAACCCAACTCTGTGGCAGCTGATGAAAAACAATTATTATTATATCTTATATTATACAAAATACCCAATGAAAGAAATCTAAATATTACAAACTGTTAAAGCCAGAATTTCAAACAGTACAAAGAACTTAACTCAGTAACTTGAACAGTACAGTCTACTTAACCCCAAAACCTTAACAATACAAAAAACTTAATAATATAGTCAATGCAAACTACTAAACCCAAAACCGAAAACAAAACAGAGCACTAAACTCCTCTCCATATCTAAACAATACAAACTATGCAAACCAAAACCAAAAAATGCAAACTACTGAACTCAAAAACTTAAACAATACAAACAACTAAATCAAAAATACTAAACAAAACAAAGCATTAAAAAGAAAACAAATCAAGCCAAACAATACAGCGTGTTTACTGGGAAGATGAGATAGAAGGTGACATGATTGTTTTGTGCCTGTTACAATTGAGAGCTTTGAGCAACTGGAGGAGCGCTTGCTCTACTTCCTGCAGCAGTACAATGAGAGTATCCGTGGCGCCGGCATGGATCTTGTCTTCTTCAAGGATGCCATGACCCACTTGCTGAAAATCTCCCGCATCATCCGCACTCCTCGTGGCCATGCCCTTTTGGTGGGTGTTGGGGGGTCAGGGAAACAGTCGCTGACACGGTTGTCTTCCTTTATCGCTGGATACAAGACTTTCCAGATCACACTCTCCAGGTAAGGAGCTGATAGTTTTTAGTGCATAGGTTTTGTAATGTTTAGGCTTAATGTGTCTGATGGGGATTTAGTTGTGAGTCTTGTTTTGAAGTGAAGTGTAAGACTTTATTTTATATTCATTTTATCTCTTTTGTTGCTGCTCACTTGAAATGCATCACTTCTCAGTGCCAGTTCTTTTTTTACACCACAATTACAGAACTATCCAGTTATTACAAACATACATGCATGCACAAGTCCATACACACGCTGTCACATAAATGCACACATGCAAAGATACACACACACTGCATGTGTGCACACACAACAGACACTCCTCCCTACACACAAATCCCAGAACACCAGAAAACAAAGCACCAAAAGAAAAGAAAACAACAAAACAAAAACAAACCTGAGTGTAAAGAGAATTCTTTGTGAGGGGAGGGGGGATAATCTAAACATTTACAAGAATCTGTGCACCAACACTCAAGCATATATATGCATTGATATGCATGCATATGCATGATACACAGTAACACGCACACACAGTCACACACACAGAGTAACACACACACGCACAACCCCACACACACACCACACCACACACACACACACACACACACACCACACACACACACAACGCCATGTATGCATACATGCACATGCACAAACACAGGCACGCATACACAGAGTACTTTAAGAAGTAAGCTGGCAATGAATGCGTTGTGGTCAGGTCATACAACGTGTCCAACCTGCTAGAGGACCTGAAATACCTGTACCGTACTGCTGGTCAGGAGGGCAAGGGCATCACCTTTATTTTCACTGACCAGGAGATCAAGGATGAAGGCTTCCTTGAGTACCTCAACAACATGCTGTCTTCGGGTGTGGTACGTTTCTCATTTCTTTTTCTCAGTAGTCCAGGAGTTACAAATGTAGCAGCACAGCTGTCAGTGTGTCAGCATTCATGCTTATTGAACTCATAAGACCAGGATGAGTTCTAGTTTGCAATTTAGTTGCCTACATCAAGTAAAGGGACATTATGTGGACAATATAGAAAGATTAAGGACAGAAAGAATGAGGATAAGTTTGGATGAATGATGTCAGCCAACTGTATGATAGAATTGGTCAGTTGCAAATAATATGCAAGAACTGAAAGATGAAAGACGCACATACAGTGACTCATGCCAGGGTAAAACATATGTTCTTTCATTAGCCATCTACATGGTCAGGCCACACCCGATAGTAGGAGGCCATTATCTCTAGTTAATGCAGCTGCCATGGAACTTGGTGTTAGAAGAATTGTAATCTGCTGTTGTCCTCTTAATTGGATGATATTACCAGTATGTGAGTGTGTTTTGTTGCACTGAATGAAGCAGTCTATCCACTGTACAAGAAGCTGTTGGTCATAGAGTGTGTTCAGGCTGTTTTGTCACCATTAATTCTTCTTTTGATACGTGTGTGACAAGATAACCAATGACTGTGGATGACTAATCATGTATGTCATTGACTGTTTCAACACAGTAATCTGGGACTGTATTGAATGACTGCAGGTGGCAAACCTGTTTGCCCGTGATGAGATGGATGAGATTCTGGGTGAGCTTGTGCCCGTCATGAAGAAAGAGTTCCCCAGACGACCACCATCTAATGAAAATCTGTACGAGTATTACCTCAGCCGAGTGCGCAGCAACCTGCACGTCACACTTTGCTTCTCTCCGGTAAGATCTCACAATCTCCATGAAATCTGGTAATTAGATAGTGATTCTGATTACCTTTCATTTTGGCATTTACAAAAGGTTATTTGGTTATTAATGAAAGTTGAATTCATTGAACATCATATGAGAAATGCCATAATAAAACTATGCATATTATCATTAGAATTGTTGCTTTCTGTTGGGCTTAGAACCAAAGAAGAGTTTGAAAATTCTGTATTTTTGTGGAAATTCAGGAGGAATCGGTTTACATACACTTGTTTTGACAACAAGTCAAAATTTTTACAGATCTGTTGTCTTTCTTTCTCACATTCTGTCTGTGTATTGTTTAGTCATTTAAGCATGTTATACTTTCGCTGTGCAGGTGGGAGAAAAGTTCAGACAGAGAGCACTCAAATTCCCAGGGCTTATCTCTGGTTGTACAATGGACTGGTTCCAACGCTGGCCCAAAGATGCTCTGATTGCTGTGGCGGACCACTTCTTGGCCAACTTTGACATTGTGTGCAGCGCAGAGATCAAGAAACAGGTGATCCAGACCATGGGTATTGTCCATGATGGTGTTGCTGAGAGCTGCATTGATTACTTCCAGAGGTGAGGGGTTTGTGCATTTAGACTTGTTGATTCGTGGTGTTTGATTAGATATGGCATATCATACTCTTTAAACAGAGTATAGCAAGCTGATTAAACAGAGCATAGCAAGCTGTGAGAAATTTCTAGACATCATTTGATGTGCAGTTGGAGCGACATGAAAATGAAAACTTCCATTTTGATTTTGAATGAAAAGTGCTGGTTGATTCTCAAGTTTACTTTTTTTTTCAGTGAGGGTCCAGCTGCTGGGCCAAGAGAGTGATTGTGTTACTGTGCAAGGATGCTTTCACATCTCATTCATGCACAGGTTTCTACAGCCACAATCTAGATGGTTCTTAAATGTCTTTCTCATCGAAGATCACCTACCACTTTTTTCCCCTGCTTAAGGATTGAATATTGTAAAATACGGGAACAAAATGTTTAAGTATGTGCTCTGGTGATTTTAAAGGCAGTATTTGTGAGTTGCCCATTATTTTGTTGCTTTAATATCTTCACTATCTTTTTGGTTGTGGATTTTTGTATCATAGTGATATGCCCCTATGGGAAAGCATATTTGATGTCAGTGTTGTTGAAGCTTAGTACCTTGTTCTTTTTGTGTGTAACAGGTATCGGCGTTCCACACACGTGACTCCCAAGTCCTACCTGTCCTTCATCAACAGTTACAAGAATGTCTATCAGGCCAAGAGAAATGAGATTGGAGAGATGGCAGATCGCATGAACACAGGTCACTGTCATAACATATCTACCTTGTCACCTGACACAAGAAATCATTTATTCCTTACACTGATGTGTACATGGCCAAACATAGTGAGCAGTTGGTATACTGCTAAGTACATTTTCAACAGAAGCTTATTCTTTGCTCTTTGCAAATTTTTGAAAAGGACCATACATACATTTCTGCTGAAAATGGAGAGTTCTTGTAATCAACAAGATGCATATTTTTTGTGTGTTGTGTGTGTGTGTGTGTGTTTTGTGTGTGTGTGTGGTGTGTGTGTGTGTGTGTGTGTGCAAAGATTGTTATAGGTGATTTTTATTTGATTAATTCTGACCCAAGGATCTGGCCAGATAAGAAGTCACTAAAGTTTATTGGAAATGGTCATGGAAATATTGAATTTTTTTTAGAGAAATTTCTGTGCCTATTGTGGATTTTGACGTGATTTAAATCTTGTGTTTAGAATAGTTTTACTATGAGATATGTTCAAATAATCTACCTTATATTTAGTGTCATGCACTTTGTCATATCCAACTACCGTTAATGCAGAGTGGCACACAATCACTCGATGTTAGGTAAGGACATAATGATTTCACTGAGAATTCATTCAAAAGATGCCTTCAGTGATGTAACACTATTTAATGCATGTCCCACAGGTTTGGAGAAGTTGATTGAAGCATCAGAGGCTGTGGCAGAACTGAGCAAAGAACTGGCCGTGAAAGAGAAGGAGCTGGCCATTGCCAGTGAGAGGGCAGAAGCAGTGCTGAAGGATGTGACGGTGAAGGCTCAGGCAGCCGAGAAAGTGAAGGAACAGGTGCAGAAAGTGAAGGACAAGGCCCAGGCTATTGTGGACTCCATTGCCAAAGACAAAGCCATTGCAGAGGGAAAGCTGGAAGCTGCACGACCAGCCCTGGAGGAGGCAGAGGCTGCTCTGAACACCATCAAACCTGCTGACATAGCCACCGTCAGAAAGCTGGGCAAACCTCCACACCTGATTATGCGTATCATGGATTGTGTGCTGCTGCTGTTCCAGAACAGACTGAAAACGGTGAAGCCGGACCCTGAAAAGCTTGAGTACTTTGAGCCATCTTGGTCCAACTCTCTGAAGGTGAGAAATAAGATTCATGAAACATGCTGTAAAAAATTCTTATTGCTTTAATTTCTGTTTGTTTGATGTTAATACATTCTTCATTCTGTAAACTTTCAGTACCTTGATTCTGTTGGTGTCATACAAAATACACATTTGAAATAAAGTTGGGGAAATACAAATAGGGATGCAGTAAAGTGCCTTTGTGTTTTAAAATATGCTGTGCCCCAGTCTCCTTTGTGTGTGGTTATATTAATCTGATAGCCAACATGAAGATAATTGTTTGAGAAGTGGAAAGGACAGATTGCTACTGGGTTTGAACATATTACAGCTTATAGCCCCTGGAATTGTCTGCCTGACTTGGTGATAGTTTGAGAGAAAAAGATCATGAAACTAATGCTGTAAAAAAGCTTATTGCTTTACATTTCTGTTTGTTTTTGAGACAATACAACCCTTACTAGACATGTAAACTTTAGTACCTTGATTCTGTTTGGTGATAT
>JAPXFY010000014.1:12757039-12839539 GCA_030674185.1 Monoplex corrugatus | reverse complement strand
CGGTGGTCAGAGCCATGTATGACAAGGCCATGGCTGAGAAACAGGTATGTGTGCTAGGGTACAAAGTGATTGCAGGAGTTTTAACTGGTATGTCTTTTTGTGTGTGCTGTATTTTGTCTCTGTGTCTCTGTGTCTGTGTCTGTGTGTGTGTGTATGTGTGTGTGTGAGAGAGAGAGAAATGTCTTTTTAAACCACTTGTCATTTGTGTGAAGACTGATCGTCATCAGGCTGTATTACAGCTTAGGTTGGACATGAACTGGCATTTATTTGAATTTGAATGGAATGACACGGCCTCCCATCTGTCAGTCAGGTGTATTGCTGGCATACGGCAATTGTTATTTCTGCACAATTCAGACACGAGAAATCTAGAAGTCTGACATAAAGGTTCATTTCTTTCAGAATAAAATTTGTAAGATAGGGCACGTTGGCCCAGGTTATGATGCTGTAGGGCATATTGGTCAAGGTTGTGATGCAGTTTATGATGTGTTGGAAAACTAACAAGATATTTTTCATGTTTGTGGCAACCAGGCTCTGATGGACGATGCTGAGACTTGTCGACGTAAGATGACCGCAGCTTCCACCCTCATCAATGGACTGGCTGGAGAGAAGGAGAGATGGACAGAACAGAGTAAAGAATTCAAAGCACAGATTGGAAGGTGCGTCCTGTGTGTGCCAGTTGGCCATTTAGATGGATGCTTTCTGTGTGTTTGTCAGATGGCATGTCTGCTTTCCATTGGTTTTTAAAGTATGGTTTTGACAGTTCCTCTTCCTCACCACATTCATGCACACACACACACATACAGGCTGTGTGGTTGGTCCTTTCTGTATTTTGTCAGGCTGTGTGGCTAGTTCTGTCTGTACCCGCTGAAGCAATATCATTTGATGTGAGCACTTGTTTCTATAAATTAAGCAGTGCATCTGTTTGAAAAAAAGATGGCTTGTCTTTCATGATTTCCATTCATTTCTGATGTTTGTGTGTGTGTTGCAGTATGATTCTTAGTCATCAGAATTGTAAATGCTTCTCCACAGCAGAGTGAAGTACACACATTCTCCAACCACAGAAAATGTTACAGTTTCCTTCTATCTTATTAAGCTCCCATCACAACAGAATCACAGAGTGAATACTTTGTACTAATTTTTAACAATCAAGAAGGAAAAAACAGCAACAGACAACTGTTTTCTGACAAAGTGGTCAATCGTGGATGAAACAGGTAAAAGGCAAACAGACATATGGTATGCTTTTGTATTGAAGATTGTGATCAGGGACTTGTGTGATCGTTGACAATCTGTCTGGTGTAGCTGATCTAGGCACAAATAACATATGTGTGCAGACTTGTCGGTGACATTCTGATCTGCTGCGGCTTTCTGTCCTACTCGGGACCTTTCAACCAGGACTTCCGACTTCTGCTCAGCAAAAACTGGATCAAGGAATTGAAGAATCGCAAAATTCCTCTGTCTGCTCAGCTCAACACTGTTGACATGCTGGTTGATCCCACTACTGTAAGATTTACTGACTTACTTTATTTCTTTTGCCATGTGTAGTAGTTTTTTTTTATCTTTGTAAATTAAATGCTTTTTTCTTAACCCTTTGACTCCCTGTCCACCAGCATCCTGCATTTGTTAACCTTGCTAGCAAAGCAAAACCTTAACCCTTTGATTCCCTCACCCTATCAACCAACTTCCTGCAGGAGGCTGGTAGATAGGGTGAGGGAATCGAAGGAATAAGTTTCTGCAGTTGGTGGATAGGGCATGGGAGTCAAAGGGTTAAGTAAGAAGTATTAATTACTTCTCTCAGTATTTTGTCTTGCTTCTTTCAGGAATCAGAAAAATATGAACATACAATCAGGACGTGTATTCAGTATAACAAGACAAGACAGGAGCAAATTTTTGGCCAACTGGCCCTTAGCAAGCATACATGTAAGACAACAAATTACAAATAACAAAGTACAAATACAAAAATTTGTGGAAAAACAGCAAACTTTCCCTGTTGATTCATCAAGCAGGTGAAGGTGATAGTGGAAAAACAGCAAACTTTCCCTGTTGATTCATCAAGCAGGTGAAGGTGATAGTGGAAAAACAGCAAACTTTCCCTGTTGATTCATCAAGCAGGTGAAGGTGATAGTGGAAAAACAGCAATACTTCCCTGATACTGTTCTTGTGTTTTACTGATTCCTGTGTGTTAGAATGCAGGTGGTTACACTTGTTTTGGAATGCTTTTTTTGTTTGTTTCATAGATTGTTTTATTTATTTATGTCTTGTCAACTACACATACTGGCTCATGAGTGTTGTTTAGCATGTGCAAGAAACTGGCCGTCATGTTGATAAATTGCATATTGTGTGTAAAGCTCTGTACCAAGCATGGTACAGGTATGACAAAACAAAACTCAACAAAGATATTTATTTTGCACGGTTTACGAAACTAGTTGGCTCTGAAGATGTAGAACTCTTTTGTCTTCCTAATACAAAGAGGCGTTCGTTGGTCAGCAACAAGCTTTAAACCTCCTCACAAGGCCCTGGATTCATTAGCCAGCTACAAGCTTTAAACCTCCTCACAAGGCCCTGGATTCATTAGCCAGCTACAAGCTTTAAATCTCCTCACAAGGCTCTGAATTCATTGGTCAGATACAAGCTTTAAATCTCCTCACAAGGCCCTGAATTCATTAGCCAGCTACAAGCTTTAAATCTCCTCACAAGGCTCTGAATTCATTGGTCAGATACAAGCTTTAAATCTCCTCACAAGGCCCTGGATTCATTAGCTAGCAACAAGCTTTAAATCTCCTCACAAGGCTCTGATTCATTGGTCAGATACAAGCTTTAAATCTCCTCACAAGGCCCTGAATTCATTAGCCAGCTACAAGCTTTAAATCTCCTCACAAGGCTCTGAATTCATTGGTCAGATACAAGCTTTAAATCTCCTCACAAGGCTCTGAATTCATTGGTCAGATACAAGCTTTAAATCTCCTCACAAGGCTCTGAATTCATTGGTCAGATACAAGCTTTAAATCTCCTCACAAGGCTCTGAATTCATTGGCCAGATACAAGCTTTAAATCTCCTCACAAGGCCCTGGATTCATGGCCAGCTACAAGCTTTAAACCTCCTCACAAGGCCCTGGATTCATTAGCCAGCTACAAGCTTTAAATCTCCTCACAAGGCCCTGGATTGTTGGCCAGCTACAAGCTTTAAATCTCCTCACAAGGCCCTGGATTCATTAGCCAGCTACAAGCTTTAAATCTCCTCACAAGGCCCTGGATTTTTGGCCAGCTACAAGCTTTAAACTCCTCACAAGGCCCTGGATTCATTAGCCAGCTACAAGCTTTAAATCTCCTCACAAGGCCTGGATTCATTAGCCAGCTACAAGCTTTAAATACTCTACAAGGCCCTGGATTCATTGGCCAGCTACAAGCTTTAAACCTCCTCACAAGGCCCTGGATTCATTAGCTAGCTACAAGCTTTAAACTCTCCTCACAAGGCCCTGGATTCATTAGCCAGCTACAAGCTTTAAATCTCCTCACAAGGCCCTGATTTGTGGCCAGCTACAAGCTTTAAATCTCCTCACAAGGCCCTGGATTCGTTAGCCAGCTACAAGCTTTAAACCTCACAAGGCCCTGGATTCATTAGCCAGCTACAAGCTTTAAACCTCACAAGGCCCTGGATTCATTAGCCAGCTACAAGCTTTAAACCTCCTCAAAGGCCCTGGATTTGTTGGCCAGCTACAAGCTTTAAATCTCCTCACAAGGCCCTGGATTTGTTGGCCAGCTACAAGCTTTAAACCTCCTCACAAGGCCCTGGATTCATTAGCCAGCTAAAAGTTTTCAGCTCTTCACAAGCTTTGGGTTCATTGGTTGCGACAATCTTTCAGCCTCCTCATGAGACTTGTAAAATTTTTAGTCTCATGTAGCCCTGGATCTGTCATCTAACAACAAGTTTCTACCTCCTTACAAGGACTCTGGATACATTGGCCTGTCATGACTTTCAGCCTCCTCACAAGGCTCTGGATACATTGGCCTGTCATGACCTTTCAGCCTCCTCACAAGGCTCTGGATACATTGGCCTGTCATGAGCTTTCAGCCTCCTCACAAGGCTCTGGATACATTGGCCTGTCATTGACCTTTCAGCCTCCTCACAAGGCTCTGGATACATTGGCCTGTCATGAGCTTTCAGCCTCCTCACAAGGCTCTGGATACATTGGTCTGTCTGAGCTTTCAGCCTCCTCACAAGGCTCTGGATACATTGGTCTGTCATGAGCTTTCAGCCTCTTCACAAGGCTCTGGATACATTGGCCTGTCATGAGCTTTCAGCCTCCTCACAAGGCTCTGGATACATTGGCCTGTCATGAGCTTTCAGCCTCTTCACAAGGCTCTGGATACATTGGCCTGTCATGAGCTTTCAGCCTCTTCACAAGGCTCTGGATACATTGGCCTGTCATGAGCTTTCAGCCTCTTCACAAGGCTCTGGATTCATTTGCCAGCCACAATCTTTCAGCCTCCTCACAAGGCCCTGGATCTGTTGTCTAACAAGTTTCAACCTTTTCACAAGCCTCTGGATTCATTGGCCTGCCACGGCTTCCAGCCCCCTCGAGTCTGGATTTTTTGGTCAGTTACAAGCTTTAAACCTCCTCACAAGACCCTGGTTCATGGTCAGCCACAAGCTTTAACCTCCTCACAAGACCCTGGTTCATGGCAGCCACAAGCTTTCAGCCTCCTCACAAGGCCCTGGTTCACTGGTCAGCCACAAGCTTTAAGCCTCCTCACAAGACCCTGGTTCACTGGTCAGCCACAAGCTTTCAGCCTCCTCACAAGGCCCTGGTTCACTGGTCAGCCACAAGCTTTCAGCCTCCTCACATGGCCCTGGTTCACTGGTCAGCCACAAGCTTTCAGCCTCCTCACATGGCCCTGGTTCACTGGTCAGCCACAAGCTTTCAGCCTCCTCACAAGGCCCTGGTTCACTGGTCAGCCACAAGCTTTCAGCCTCCTCACAAGGCCCTGGTTCACTAGTCAGCCACAAGCTTTCAGCCTCCTCACAAGGCCCTGGTTCACTAGTCAGCCACAAGCTTTCAGCCTCCTCACAAGGCCTGGTTCACTGGTCAGCACAGCTTTCAGCCTCCTCACAAGGCCCTGTTCACTGGTCAGCCACAAGCTTTAAGCCTCCTCACATGGCCCTGGTTCACTGGTCAGCCACAAGCTTTTAGCCTCCTCACAAGGCCCTGGTTCACTGGTCAGCCACAAGCTTTCAGCCTCCTCACAAGGCCCTGGTTCACTGGTCAGCCACAAGCTTTTAGCCTCCTCACAAGGCCCTGGTTCACTGGTCAGCCACAAGCTTTCAGCCTCATCACAAAGTCCCTGGATTCATTTACCAGCCACAAGTGTTCCGCCTTGTAAGGTCAGGATTCTGTGGCCAGCAACAAGTTTTTAGTCTCATTATGAGGCCTGGATCGGGCATCTTGAGGTTGCTGAAAGCTCGTGGTTGTCCACTGCTATATGTAGTTAATGTAGATATGACTACCAATGAATTTGGACTTTGCAGGGGAAGCTTATCACTGTATTTGGACTTTGCAGGGGAGAGCTTATCACTGTATGGATGTTGTTGTGATGACCTTTGGATGTTGTTATTCATGCAGGTGGCTGAGTGGAACTTGGAAGGCCTTCCCAACGATGAGCTTTCCACACAGAACGGTATCATTGTCACACAGGCTTCACGCTACCCACTGCTTATTGATCCACAAGGACAGGGTAAAATCTGGATCAAGAACCGTGAGCAGAAGAACGAGTTGCAGGTATGTATGTGAATGTTCTGTTTGGGAAGCAATGATATAAAAACATATTTAAAAGGCAGATGATGCAAGTCATCCATGTATATGCTTGCACGCCAACACAATAGTCTCAAGAGATTTGCTGAGTATCATAGAATTGACTGCAGTTTAACTCCGGAAGCTAGTAAATGCACGTGGGTTATGCAACACGAAATGATGGGCCCTTGAGTACAAAGGCAGCATTAAGTCAGGGTACACGCACTCACTCACACACACACACACACACACACACACACACACACACACACACACACACACACACACACACACACACACACACACACACACACACACACACACACACACATGTATGTTGACTGAAAAGATTCATCCCAGCCCAAGCCCTAAACCAGTGTTCAGAATTAAATAAAGTTTTTCCACTAGTGACATCATTTTGTCCTGCATTAGTTTAATTTTTACCTAGTAACACTTACATGGAATCACAGACTGCACAGTCTTCATCTCTGTGTGTGCGTGTGTGTGTGCACACATGCACGTATGTATGCATGTGTGTGTGTGTGTTTGGATGAGTGTGTATGTGTGTGCACGCACACACTTGCGCGGTACTTGTCTGTGTGTGTGTGCGCCTGTATGTTCTATTGAGATGAAACAGCTGATTGTTCTTGTGTGTGTTAGGTGACCTCCCTGAACCACAAATACTTCAGGCAGCACCTGGAGGACTCCATGTCACTCGGTCGTCCGCTCCTCTTGGAGGACATCAGTGAAGAACTAGACCCTGCCTTGGACAATGTGCTGGAGAAGAATTTCATCAAAGTGGGCTCCACCCTCAAGGTCAAAGTAGGAGACAAGGAGTGTGACATTCTCAAGGGATTCACCCTATACATCACCACCAAACTGCCCAACCCATCCTATACTCCTGAGATCTCAGCCAGAACTTCCATCATCGATTTCACCGTCACCATGAAAGGTCTGGAGGACCAGCTGTTGGGACGTGTCATTCTCACAGAAAAACAGGCAAGCTATTGTCAACTATTTTTGTATGTCCATAAATTTCAGTGGGGTGAACTTCATTGGAATTAGTAATGGTTGTGGTGGTGATGTGTGTGTATGTGTGGGTGTGTGTGTGAACAAAATATGTTGTCAAAGATTTCTCTTAGAGATCTTTGCTGATTTTAAACTGCAGGTTAGGCGCAATGGATAAGTTGTATGGGCATGATCCTGCATGCAGTTTTTTGCTGCCCTGTAATTTGTCAAGATCAGTGCTACCTTAAAAAATATTCTGTCAAAATAAATCTGAGAATTGTAACAAAAATGGTGGACACTTATAGTTGTAAAAACTGAATGTAAATATTTTAAGAAGTTTCTAGAAAAGTGCTGTTCAGACTCCTCGTCCAAAAAGAGCTGATTTTTAGACCCTTTTTGGTCCGTATGACCTTGACCTTTTAAAATTTATTCATGTGCGACTCCTTAACATTACACACTTTTTTTGTTTTAGATTTGGTAAGGCTCCACCCAGAGACTGCTAAGAAAAGCCTGTTAACACAGTTTTGTCACCACATACACACACACAGAGCTATCTTTCCAGTGGGGCTTTTATTTGTAAAGCAACTTTAGGCCAATTGTCACAGCCCCAAGAGGGGGGGTGGGGGAAGCGGGGTTTCTCCTCTGCAAGGGTATGCCCAAAGATGATAGCAAGCAAACAAAATAGATCTTTTGCTTGACAGAAAAAATATCTGGTCTAAAATACAAAACCTTTGAGGAAAATAATACAAAATATGAAATATCAAAAGGGGAAAATAAACTGAAGAAAGATTGCTAGGGGTTTGAAGAACAATCCAGGAGACACACAGCAGAGCACTCTCTCAATATCTAGGTCCCTAAATGGGAAGGTCTTATGCTTCCAAGGCAGGTGACATGTTTCATTCTGTGTAGACCTTGTCAGACTTGATGCTTGGGACAGCGAAAGGAGAGGGCTATCCACATATATGCAAAGCAAGCCACCCAAACCTAAGGTAGCAGAACTCCAGAAAGTGTACAGAAATCACTTCAAACAACTTAGCATGAAAACAGATCACTCTCCTTCCCCTTTCTTGTGGGCTGTGATAACATGCTAACATTTGTTTTACTTGTCAGTCTGGTCATTGGCAGTCATTCTTTTTTATTTAATTATTTTTTCTAAGTTAAGGAAGATTGAAGAGGGTGTTGGTTTTGAAAGAGATAAAGAGAAAGAAATTTTGTGTATATGATGGGGTGGTGTGTTGCAGGAACTGGAGAGTGAACGTGTGAAGTTGTTGGAGGAGGTGACAGCAAACAAGAAGAAAATGAAGGAGCTGGAAGACAACTTGCTGTACAGACTGACATCTACACAGGTAGGACTACTGTCCTGTACCTTGCCACAGTGAACTGCTTTCTGGTCTCATACATTTCACACAGTCTTATTGTGTGTGTTGTTTTATTTTTTACATATTTGTTTATGCATCTTCTTGTGACTTTATTTATTTGTTTGTTTTATTTATTTCTTTGGCTTATACATATGAAAGTGTCTTCTTTTCTTTTGTTCTCCTTTGTTTATTTCATATTCTTTTCTCTTAGGTTTCAGCCAGCATATCATGAGTTGCATATTTTAATGACATTTATAATGAAAATGAACTGCATCGTGTTTTATTAATTTGATGATACATGAATATCAGATTATCTTTTGTTATTACATTTCCTTGATCATATATCAACATTATGCTAACTGACCCAAATTATCCATGTCTTGTCTTGTTTGAATGATTTTTGTTCTCTTTTCCTTTTCTATCAGTTTGTGTATGTGATGTCACTAAGTAAGCTCGGCGAGGACCATCCTTACATCATATATTTTGATTATGTTTTCATAGTTATTTGTTGCTCATTACATGGAATTAAAAATTGGCATTGAGAGCTTCCATACCTCAGATTAAAATGGTTATGTTTTTTCTTTCGTTTTGTTGTTGTTGTTTTGTTCTTTTGTGTGTGTGTTTGTTTACTTGTTTGTTTTTGGATTGGTAAAGCTTTAAACATGAAATCTGGAAGTCCTAGCCTTCCCCCCTTTTTTCCAACAGTATTTGTTGTATTTCTGTTCACTTCCAGGTGAATTAAAAACATGTTATAATGTTTGTCTTCATTTTTAGAGAGGGTTCTGAAATAAGATAACCTTAGGATTTTTTTCTTGTCATAGTACTTTTTTGGAATTGCATGTTAATCTTGGGTATAGTGTGAATATTTGATGATTTGGTTAAATTTGTTTAATCTTAAAGAAGAAATAGTCAGGCAGATGTTTATGTGTGTTACAGGGTTCGCTGGTGGATGATGAGGACCTGATCAATGTGTTGAACATCACCAAAGTCACTGCCCAAGATGTTAGTCAGAAGCTGCAGATCGCTGCTGAGACAGAGATCAAGATTAACACAGCGCGTGAGGAGTTCCGTCCTGTAGCCACACGGGGCAGTATCCTGTATTTCCTGATCGTGGAGATGAGTCTGGTGAACACCATGTATCAGACTTCCCTCAGACAGTTCCTGCAGCTCTTTGACAGATCTATGGCCAAGTGAGTCTGTTGCACAGTCTTTGTTACACTGCATTAGTCCGTTTGTGTACAGGTCTCTTTGAAAGTAAACTTAAACTTGACTCAAAATAGAGCGAAAAACAAGAGAACAATCTTACTTTTCAAATGCAGGATAGAGAACCATTGTCATTTTACATTAGAATCTTTACATTGTCATTGCGAGTTCATCAAGTAAAGAATACTCTGTTGTCCCTTTGTAAATAACATGCACTGTTGTATTGTCAGCTCATCTTTTCCTGCCAAGTTCTATGAGAAAATGAAAGTGTTCATTATGACATGTTCTGTCTCTGTCTTCAGATCCCAGAAGTCTCCCATCACCCAGAAGAGAATCCAGAACATAATTGAGTACATGACATACGAGGTCTTCCGTTATGCTGTGCGTGGCTTGTATGAGATAGACAAACTGACCTTCACCTTGCTGTTGGCTCTGAAGATTGACCTGCAGAGCAACAAGATTAAGCATGATGAGTTCATGACTCTTATCAAAGGTGGACTTGTGTTTATGTGGATAAGACCTTTTGTTTTCAGTACTGTTTAACTGAGCCCTGAGTGTTTTCAGGTACTGTTTAACTGAGCCCTGAGTGTTTCAGGTACTGTTTAACTGAGCCCTGAGCCTATCTCTAAGGTGATTTAATTCATCTGTTACCATCTATCATATTTGTCTGATAGATTGACCGCTTGTGACGGTGTTCATTTACTGTGTAACCAGGATTTATTTAGTTACTTATGATCATTCTCAATGTTCATCTTTTTAGCTACTTCTGTTCATTCTGAACATTCCTTGTTTTAGTTACTTTTGTTCAATCAGAATTTTAGTTATTTCTATTCATGCTGGATGTTTGTCGTCTTTTAAAGTTTTTTTTTATTTTTATTTTTGGTTACTTCTGTTCTCAGTATTCCACTTTTGTTCAGATTACTTTACTTTTGCTTTGATTACTGCCATCTTCTCCTGCTCAGTAAAATGTCAGGGAAGCCCTGCTGCTGTCTTTTTCCCCCAGTGTTTTGTTTGTTCTTTGTTGTCTTTAGTGTACTTTGGACAAAGACCAGTTGGCCTTAGATTTGTGCTTATTTTGTGTATTAAGTAAGTAGGCCTACTCTCATAGTTAATTGTTTCATGAATTTCTGGTCCTATTTCTTTGAACATTGGCAGTCACTTTGATTGAGGTTTTTTGGAGGGTTACCTCTGAAGGTTCTGGTTTCATTTTGTCCACATGGCTAGCAATTCACTGTGGCTGTTGACAGGTGGTGCATCACTGGATCTGAATGTGGTTCAACCCAAACCTCACAAGTGGATTGTGGACCTCACCTGGCTCAACCTGGTGGAGCTCAGCAACCTGCACCAGTTCTCTGCCATCTTGGACCAGGTCAGGAGCTTCTTGTGTACAACGCACATGTACTCACACACACATTTTGACACACTTGAGCATTGTCCGTGTCATTTTTTTAACAGATATTTTTTATCATTTTAAATGAATTACATATTCTACAAATTTGTAATTTCCATTGCAGTTAAACCTGCCATCAAAAACATCTGTTACATTCAGCTTTGTTTGTTTGGTGCTCACCCTTTGGTGCTTCCTCAGACATTTTCTGTGTCCTCTTGAAGTTTTTCTGAGATAATGTGGGTAGTCTTCTTTAGTGAAAGGGTTAATTGCATGATCTCCGAGGCTTCCTTGGTATTTCTTATAGAAGGTTATTTTGCCCCCCAGAATCTTATGTTTCAATTACAATGTGTATCTTTTCTTTTACAAAACCAACAGCTTTTATGTCTTGCCTCACTCCAACTTGACATTTTACCCACAGGTGACTCGCAGTGAAAAACAGTGGAGGCAGTGGTTCGACAAGGATGCACCAGAAGAAGAAATCATCCCAGATGGTTACAACAACAATCTAGATGTGTTCCGTCGCCTGTTGCTGGTGCGCTCCTGGTGTCCTGACCGCACATTGCCACAGTCCAAGAAGTACATCGCCGACTCCCTAGGTGATCGCTTTGCTGAGGGTGTGATTCTGGACATGGAGAAGATGTGGGAGGAGAGTGAGCCACGCACACCTATGGTCTGTCTGCTGTCCATGGGCTCTGATCCAACCAACAACATTGAGGCGCTGGCCAAGAAGCACCGCTTAGGTCAGTAACCATCACATCAAACAGTTACCCTTTTGCTGCCTGCTTTTAATGAATTTTCTGACAAGGATATGTATTAAATTCTAGTTCCACTCATGAACACCACAGACCCACTAGCTTGTTCGCTTCCTACCTTAATGCTCCAGATGTCCTGATGATGTCAGTATTTTATAGGTCCCTTACCTTCCTCTATCCTTTTCCCTATTTCCTTTGCCCACCTGTAGGGTTTTTGCACGGGCTCAAGGAGTTTGCTGGATGACTGCTGACAG
This sequence comes from Monoplex corrugatus, assembly GCA_030674185.1. NCBI lineage: Eukaryota > Metazoa > Mollusca > Gastropoda > Littorinimorpha > Ranellidae > Monoplex > Monoplex corrugatus. Next base: position 12,827,788 of record JAPXFY010000014.1, on the reverse strand, counting down.
ATTTGGGTATAGCGTGTATGGAATTGTATGACTGATCAGTCACTCTTCAACAAACTCCAAACAGGCCCACACAAAGTATAGGTCTTCAGGCAAGTCCTGATGGTTTCATTTGTGGATGTCATTAAATGGTGCACTACATCCAAGTAAAACATGGGGTAGGAATTCTTCTGGGATCCACAGATTTTTGTGGCAGAAAAAATCAGTTTCCTCTGATTACATGGGCCCTTTTCACAGAAAACCCATATCCAGCTTCTTTATTATCAAGTAGAATAAGTATAATGAGTATAATTTGTGATTTTTTACAAAGTACAATAAATGTAAAGTCTATTGAGTATAATTTGTGATTTAATATGTATGAAGTATGATTTGTGATTTTTACAAAATAGAATAAGTATAATGAGTATAATATATTATTTACTATGTGTTTGAATAGAAAATAAATAGTGCAGAAATTACCTTTTTAAGCATTCTTATTACCTGATGTGATGCCTGAAAATGCACCAAATTGAAGATTTTAATCCATTTTAATTTTTTCCCCTGGATCCCCATAGATTTCCTCTTTATTTTTATTTTTTCTTGGGAGTTCCCACCCCTGAAAAAGTATGAAAACTCAAATGGATTCAGTTACTGGGTAGCAGAAATATTACCAACTAGTATGTATTCTTGAGAACGTGCCAGTACATTGATGCAGTTATAAAACTGGTGAACAATGTTTGTAAACATTAAGAAATAGGAAAAATTCTTAATTGATAGGATCCTTTTTTTTTTTTTTTCATTTTTATTTTATTTTATGAAATATCCTCACATGCTATTCACACTTTCAAACACTGCTCCAGTTTAAAGATGCTGCACATCTGATTGAATGATGTTTGTCCTGTTTATACAAGTGATCAGTGTGTGGTTTGTGGCTGTATGCTTGTCCTGTTTATACAAGTGATCAGTGTGTGGTTTGTGGCTGTATGCTTGTCTTGTTTATACAAGTGATAAGTGTGTGGTTTTGTGGCTGTATGCTTGTCTTGTTTATACAAGTGATCAGTGTGTGGTTTGTGGCTGTATGCTTGTCTTGTTTATACAAGTGATCAGTGTGTGGTTTGTGGCTGTATGCTTGTCCTGTTTATACAAGTGATCAGTGTGTGGTTTGTGGCTGTATGCTTGTCTTGTTTATACAAGTGATCAGTGTGTGGTTTGTGGCTGTATGCTTGTCCTGTTTATACAAGTGATCAGTATGTGGTTTGTGGCTGTATGCTTGTCTTGTTTATACAAGTGATCAGTGTGTGGTTTGTGGCTGTATGCTTGTCTTGTTTATACAAGTGATCAGTGTGTGGTTTGTGGCTGTATGCTTGTCTTGTTTATACAAGTGATCAGTGTGTGGTTTGTGGCTGTATGCTTGTCCTGTTTATACAAGTGATCAGTATGTGGTTTGTGGCTGTATGCTTGTCTTGTTTATACAAGTGAAGTGTGTGGCTGTATGCTTGTCCTGTTTATACAAGTGAAGTGTGTGGCTGTATGCTTGTCCTGTTTATACAAGTGAAGTGTGTGGCTGTATGCTTGTCCTGTTTATACAAGTGAAGTGTGTGGCTGTATGCTTGTCCTGTTTATACAAGTGAAGTGTGTGGCTGTATGCTTGTCCTGTTTATACAAGTGATCAGTGTGTGGTTTGTGGCTGTATGCTTGTCTTTATTGTACAAGTGATCAGTTTGTGGCTGTATGCTTGTCCTGTTTATACAAGTGAAGTGTGTGGCTGTATGCTTGTCCTGTTTATACAAGTGATCAGTGTGTGGTTTGTGGCTGTATGCTTGTCATATACAAGTAATCAGTGTGTGGTTTGTGGCTGTATGCTTGTCTTTATTGTACAAGTGATCAGTTTGTGGCTGTATGCTTGTCTTGTTTATACAAGTGATAAGTGTGTGGCTGTATGCTTGTCCTGTTTATACAAGTGATCAGTATGTGGTTTGTGGCTGTATGCTTGTCCTGTTTATACAAGTGATCAGTATGTGGTTTGTGGCTTTATGCTTGTCCTGTTTATACAAGTGATCAGTATGTGGTTTGTGGCTGTATGCTTGTCCTGTTTATACAATAACTGTGTGGTTTGTGACTGAATGTTTGTTTTGTTCATACTAGTAATAAGTGTAGTTTGTGACTAAATCTTTCATTGTCATGTTTTGTGCCAGTGATCACTCTGTGATGGTTATTTATATTGCATGTGATGTTTGTGTCCACCACAGAATGTCGAGCCATTTCCATGGGTCAAGGTCAGGAGGTGCACGCACGGCGCATGTTGCAGCAAGGCATGACACAAGGTGGCTGGCTCATGTTGCAGAACTGTCACTTGTCCCTGGACTATGTGCAGGAGGTCATGGACAACATTATAGAGGCGGAGACTGTGGATGACTCTTTCAGACTGTGGGTCACCACTGAGGAACACAAAAAGTTCCCCATCAGCTTCTTGCAAGTACGTTGTGCTAGATTGTTTGGGTTTGCTGGTTGGCAGGGAACAATCACGTTGTATTGTACACTATGCTGTAATTCATTTTCAAGGGGGAGGATATGTTCATTGTAAAGTAGGCCGAGATTAATGCGTCAGCATGTGTGGAAGGAAAGTGTTTGTAGTTTTTTTTTAGCCATTTAGAATGGATCTTTTCATGTTTATTTCTTAGAGTTGACACTGTATAAAGTTCTGGATTCTTCATGTTTATTCATAAATTTGTACATAGCCAGGAAGTCTCAGACATAACATATAGGATGTAAACATTTAAATTTCAGTAGGTACAGTCAGCTTGGAGGATGGAAGTCCCCAAACTAAACTTTTTCTTTAAACTGGGATTTATGGACGGCTAATGATGATGATCGTCAGTTATGTTTAAAGGTCAGGCCATTGTGAAGTCAGTATTACTTCCTGTGACTTGCAGTAAACAGAAATAAAAATGTGACCTTTTTCACACCTAAAATGTCTGGAACTCAGGGCAGTATTAAGAACAGAACAGTTTGATTACAATAAATTAACAAAAATTGTGTTCTCTGTTTTGAGGTCTTGCGCAGCACAAAGTAATGTGTTGAAGTAGGACTATATGTTCTGCTGTTTGTGAATGGAAGCTCTAAAGGTAACATTGACAAACCCAAGATTTATAATGGCATTGCTTTGTTCTTTTGATAGATCTCCATCAAGTTGGGGTAACTTGACAAACCCAATATTATGAACATTGCTTTGTTCTTTTGATAGATCTCCATCAAGTTCACCAATGAACCTCCTGAGGGCATCAAGGCAGGTCTGAAGAGAACGTATGCAGGCATCACTCAAGACTACTTGGACATCTCTAACATGCCACAGTGGAAACCCATGCTGTACGGTGTGGGCTTTTTGCACACCATTGTACAGGAACGCCGCAAGTTTGGTCCTCTGGGATGGAACATCCCTTATGAATTCAACACTTCAGATTACAATGCCAGTGTTCAGTTTGTGCAGAATCACTTGGATGATATGGACATCAAGAAGGTGAGAAATGTATTGATGTATACAGTGTGCGTGTGTGTGTGTGAGAGAGAGAGAGAGAGGGGGGAGAGTTTGTGTATATGTGCTTATATGTATGTGAGAATTCAGACTTTAGAACACTTTTTTACTAAAGGATAGTAACATCAGGTCCCTTTGGACCTGTCTTTCAGCTGGTTCTTGCTACTCTACACACAGTATAAGCATTTTAAAAAACAAGAACCATAACACATAAACTGTGAAACAAGTTATAAAAATGAATATCAACTTAATATTGACTTCTGTATGTATGCCAATAACCCATACGCTTTACAAACACATGAGAGATATAGGCAGACAACTGTACATAAGTACAAGTCAGCCTTTCACAGTAACAACAAAAACAACAATAATAACAATATTGCTAGTAGTTGCAATAATGTTTTGTTAAAAAAAAGTAAATGTCAGACAAAACATCAAAAGAAAAGGAGAAAGTAAAGGAAGCATTTAGAACAAACAGGGGAGGGGGTGACTTGTCAGCTAGTGTGATGATGTGTGTGATTTCCCATTCACGTCTTCACAAGAACTTTTATTCATGTTAACATAAGACGATTTTAGTGCTGACTTTGCTGTTTTCAATGTCTGCAGTTGTATTATCATGATACTTAAAACTAAACCAACTAAAGACACCAAAGTTGATTGAATGCATGAAAATTGCAATTTCAAGGGTGCAACTTAGAAAAAGTCAAAAAACTAAAAGGGGGTCCAGGGGCTGGCAGCGCCCCGTATGGGGGGTCTGGGGGGCATAGCCTCTGTCCTCCCCCTCCCGATTTGCATAGCCCCCCAGATGCTGAAGCTTTTTCAAAAAACGGATTTTCTGTTTCTGACTCTTTTGAAAAAACGGATTCCGTCATCAAACGGAAAAAGTTGCACCCATGCAATTTATATTTTTATCTAATTACAGTTTTAGTAAATGTTGTTGAGATTTAGATATGTTACTAAAGACTTCAGTCAGGTGTATGACTGAAGTCGTAGAAGCTTGTTTTCTCAAAATGGCTGATCCTGCATTTATAGGTTTTAAAACACCACATCTTCATCAATTTTCAGTTGAGAAATAACTGATATTATTATAAACTGTGGGGTCTGTACTTTTTTCTGGTATGAAAAACAAAGTGTGCAGAAAGCACCTTATGGGTGATTTTGTGAGAATGGGTTCAAATACTTTGTATCATAAGTAGTGTTTTGCTCAGTCAGATGTGTCTCCTATTTGTTGGAAGTCAGTAACAGTTTACATTGATCTGATAATCTTGATTTTTCTGACAGAAATCTTCTTTTTTTTCTGGTTCTTTTATGTGTGTGACTGTGGCTGTTGTGCAGGGTGTGAACTGGATCTGTGTACGCTACATGTTTGGAGAGATCCAGTACGGTGGACGTGTCACAGACGACTTTGACAAACGTCTCCTGAACACTTTCTGCCGTGTCTGGTTTGGAGAGAACATGTTCACCCCAACTTTCAACTTCTACAAGGGCTATGTGATCCCCAAATGTGTCAAGATCAACGAGTACCATGAGTACATCAACAGCCTGCCTTCAGCTGATACTCCAGAGGTCTTTGGTCTTCATGGAAACGCTGACATCACGTGAGTGAAACACATTTAGCTTGTTTGTTGTTTATCCATAGCAGTCGGTCACCACGTGAGTGAAACACATTTAGCTTGTTTGTTGTTTATCCATAGCTGTCGGTCACCATGTGAGTGAAACACATTTAGCTTGTTTGTTGTTTATCCATAGCTGTCGGTCACCATGTGAGTGAAACACATTTAGCTTGTTTGCTGTTTATCCATAGCAGTCGGTCACTGCTCTTTTCTGTATCTGGTCTGTACAACAGGAACAAGCTTTCCCTATTCAACAGCCAAATACTCTGTCTTCCTTCAAGTACCTTTTTGTCTAGTGATTACCCCTTTTACATGCCCACCCTGTCGTCCCACTCCCCTTCTGTCCTCCCCTCCCGGTTTGTCTGTGCTTTGTACCCCGGGGTTTTGGTCATTTGGAGTGAACGTTTCGCTGAATGATGAGAATGCATGCTTGGTTTATGTATCAAGATTTGAGTCTTATGAATGTTATTATTATTATGAGTCAGTTTTGTTGTTGTTGGGGATAAAGGATACAAGGATGTTGTGCTTCTTTTTTGTATTGATTGACACTCTATAACTTTTTTGGAGAACTGATTGTGCCATGTTTAAGTCACAGAGGTGGACCTGTATTAGTTGTTGTTGGCTGTGATGTCAGTCCTGATAGCTCTGTTACTGTGTATGAGCAGCAGTATTAGATAAATGAAAATGGAAACTTAACAGTAGAACACTCTGACTACGAGGGACAGTTTGAAAGGCACTTTCGTTATGTTAACAGATCTGCCTGTTTCATAAAAAGAAACAATCAGACAAGTAATCATATTTTATTCTTTCTTGGGATATGTATTGTGCAGATAATTTTTGAAGAATGCAGACCCACCTCCAGGAATATTTGCACACCTGTATTGTTGTTACCATGATACTTAAAGCAGTCATTCCCACTTAGATCATGGACAGAAATGTGCATACAGGCATATGATAATTATGTTGGTGCCTGGACAGAAATGTGCATATATATATATGATAATTATGCTGGTGCCTGGACAGAAATGTGCATACAGATATATATATGATAATTATGTTGGTGCCTGGACAGAAATGTGCATACAGATATATATATGATAATTATGTTGGTGCCTGGACAGAAATGTGCATACAGATATATATTATAATTATGTTGGTGCCTGGACAGAAATGTGCACACAGGTATATAATAATTATGTTAGGGTCTGGACAGAAATGTGCATACAGGTATATGATAATTATTTTGCTTATCTTGGTCAATGAAATATATAGTTTACTGCCTCATCTTGCCCCCCTGTTAAATACAGTTATACTTACAAGCTGTACAGAATTAATGAGTTCAAATTTGTGAAAGGTTGCAGAATGTATTCAGTGTGATGTGTTCATGATTTACCCTCTTTTTAACCAATGCGAATTCTGTGAAGAAATTTTAACTTTCAAGGTCAAGATTTTGTGGGCCAATCACAAGCTTTTGTCTCAACAGGCATTTTCACCTTTCAGGTCCAAAAAACTTTCAGTCTCCTGGGCTTTCAGTTTCTTTATTGCTCTGGGCTTTCGTTTTCTTGATTGGAGAGGCTGAAAGCTTGTGGCTTGCCAACAAATTCAGTTCAGCTGGAGTATTGATAATTTTTAGTGGCAAGTTCAGAAAAAGATATTCATGTTGTAATGTGAATCATGTTTGCTGCATTATCAGTTACCAGAGCAAGACAGCGAAGGGCATCCTGGACACTATTCTCAACATTCAGCCCAAGGACGCAGGCAGTGGGGGAGGAGAGACTCGGGAAGCTGTGGTCTACAGACTAGCGGATGACATGCTGGATAAGCTGCCTGCTGACTATGTTCCTTTCGAGGTAGCTGAGCGTTTGCAGAAGATGGGAGCGCTGCAGCCGATGAACATCTTCTTGCGTCAGGAAATTGACCGAATGCAGAAAGTGATTGTGCTGGTGCGTTCCACGCTGAATGACCTGAAGCTGGCCATTGATGGTACCATCATCATGAGCGAGAACCTGCGAGATGCCCTGGATTGCATGTATGATGCTCGAGTACCCAGCCTCTGGAGAAAGGTATCTTTCCCTATACACCTAAGTTAACATTGTTTTACAGTATCTTTCTCTCTCTTCATTCCGATTCTATTAACATACACGTAAACAAAACAAACAGCATAACTGAGAACAGTGAGAGACAAGACCATGTAAATAATGTGATCAAAATCTCTTCACCATTTTTAAGGATCTATGTGTATTGTTACCTTCCCCTTCCCCGTGCAGCTATCTTGCAGTTTTGTACAAGGTTCATATCAAATAATAAACATACTGGAAAGTCACAATTTCTTTAGGTTGTATGGAAAAGGGCTAATTTGTGGATCAGTATTCAAGAAAGGAAATGCTGGTTATACTTTGCTGTTTGGGGTTATTGGTTTCAGTCTTGGAATATTGATTCAACCAAGCTGTAGGTATCATGGCCCACACACTATAATATTCTAATAATGACTTCCAAAGTAATGACTGTGAAGTGACTTTTATGGAAATGCAGGCAACTCATTAAATGTGGGTCAGAAGATGCTTCTGACCATCAAGTAAGCTGGTAAGAAGGCTTTCAGCTACCAGAAGGGGGTGAACATAAAAATCAGTTTAACCATTTTCTTTTATCTAACTTTTGTTTGTTGTCTTGTGCGATACAGTAGGGTCATAACCCCTAGTAGATGACAGCACATAAACCAGACAGGTCCACTCACAGCATTAATTTATTCAGCTCAAAAATAACTGTTTGGAGGTCCTTGTACTGTATAAAAATCTCATAAGTGGAGCCATTTGTTGAGTGTTGCAATTTTTGTTTGTGCAGATCTCATGGGATTCCAGTACACTGGGTTTCTGGTTCACAGAGCTGATTGATCGTAACATGCAGTTCCATTCCTGGTGCTTTGATGGTCGTCCAAACACTTTCTGGATGACTGGATTCTTCAATGCCCAGGGCTTCCTCACAGCTATGAGACAGGTATGGACAGTAGTTAAGTGACAGCATTTGTAACGAGAGAGTACTTATGTAACAGGTAGGACAGTGTTAAGTGACAGCATTTGTAATGAGAGAGTACTTATCTAACAGGTATGGACATGGGTAAGTGACAGCATTTGTAACGAGAGAGTACTTATGTAACAGGTATGAACAAGTAAATAGGGACAGCATTTGTTCAGAAAAGTAGGCCTACACATCTCTGTATAGAATTTTCATGATGCAGATTCATGCAGACATAACATGGCTGGCTGTTACTGATGTGCATATATGCATATGTAACATACTGAATGTAATAGTAACTAAACATATATAGATATGCAGGAATGACTTTTGATTTTAAGTTTTTAATCAGATCTTTGTATTAGTCTTGATAATGAGCAGTCATCTTGTAATGCAAAGTAACAGTGTTAAATTTCATTTACATATTTATTTATATATATATATTTATTCATTTTGCGTTCTGAATGTTTTTTTTAGATGCATATCTGCACTTGATTCATTCCACACTTTGCAGGCGTCGTGTTACTGCACAAAATATATTCTCAATCTTCTGTGAATGTGTATATTATTTCTATGCTTCTATAAGCCACAGAACACCTACATGGCATACAACATCTTTAATGTGTGAATCTGATTGCTTTGTGGGTATACACATGAAAGAGCACCAGGCATTGGTGGGTATGGTGACCTGTGAAATCTGAAAAACCACTTTACCCACCTGTCACATAGCCCTAGCAGTTTCAGACTTGGGCCTTCCAAGTAGAAGTTCAACATCCTGACCACATAACTATCACATCCATCACCCGTCATTTTGAAAATGCCAATGTTATGTTAAAAGAAAACCATCCAGTTTTAATAAATGATCCTATCCTCTCAGTTAAAGTGTCTTGTTCAAATGCCTCTATTTTCTTTGTGTAGCCTTGTTTTTGTAGTGTGGGGAATTATCAGATTAGCAAATTAAGATATAATCCATAAAATATTGTAGACATGTCATTGATGCCCTACATATGAGTAGAATACTGATGACATGTCATTGATGCTTACATTATCATCATCGTCATCATCATCATTGCCGTGTCACGCAGCGTTGGCAATCATGGCCCTTCATATGAATCTAGTATACGTCCTACACTTTTCATCCCCACCCACTCGGCAAAACTGTTTATTAGTTTCTCCTAGATCTATCTTTTCCCTCTAGCTTTCCTGTTATGACTAGATGCTCAAATTTCTCTTGCCTTATAAAATTTTCTATAAACTTGCTTGTCTTTTACTGATCTTCTTCATTATTGTTCTTTTTGTTTAGTTTCTTTCAAGACTGTCTCGTTTGTTTTCTTTGCTGTCCATGGAACTTCTTAGAAACCTCATTTCTGCTGCCTCGGTTTTGTTCTTACTTTATCTCTCCTGTCAGCGCCACTGGGTTCAGTGTTGGTCCCTGCACATCTGGACACCACCATATCCCTTCAGGCCACTCTGTCTTGACTTTTGTGGGCAATTTCTTGAATATTTAGGCCACTGATGTTGGTTATGTTCTGGATGTATGAGATTGGAGGTCTGCCTCTCTTCCTTTTTGCCACCATTTTTCCTTGAAAGATGGTTGTCAGCAGGTCTGTGTTCTTGTTGCATTACACATGGCCATATATTTTTAGTCTTCTCTTGTTGATGTCTGCTAGTAGTTTTCTGGTGGTATCAAGTTCTTCCTGAACACAAACTAGTCTGATAAAATCACATCTCTGCTGCCTCAATTCTTATGCAATCATTGTTTCTCAGAGTCCAGGTTTCACAGCCATAAATCATGTCTGCCCAGATCAAACATTTTAAGTCTTAACTTTCAGGTCATTTGGTATGCCTCTGTCTTTCCAGATGTTATTGAGTTAGACAATTTTTTGCTTTGTCATTCCCATTCTTATTTGGATGTCTTTGGAGCAGGTTTCATTATCAGTTTTTACAGAACCAAGATATTTGAAATCCTGAACATTTTCTAAAGGAACTTTGTTAATTAAGATGTAATGATTGCTTTCAGTGTCTTTGCCTTTGATATGTAGCACTTTTGTGTTCTTGGCATTCAAGTTTAGACCAGCCTTTTTGCCTGCTGCATCTACCCTGTATAGAATTCTTTCAATGCTGGAAATGTTGTCTGCTAACAGCGCAGTATCATCGGCATAGCGCAGGTTTGTAAGATTTTTTCCTCCCATCTTTATGCCCATGCCTTCTATATCAGCATCTCTCATGACTTGTTCCATGTAGATGTTAAAGACATACGGTGAGAGGATACAACCTTGTCTGACTCCCCTGTGGATGTAGAAGAATTCACATTTCTGATTGTTCCATATAACTGTATGATGTGTCTGGTAAAGCCCATTTTGACCATTGTGTTGAACAGGTAGAGATGAATGACACCATCAAATGCTTTGCTGTATAGTCTATTAAGGTGGCAAAGGCTTCTTTTTCTGTGCTTTTTATTTTCTCTATGAGTGTTTGTAGCACAAAGAGCATGTTAGTTGTGCCTCTGTTAGATCTGCAGCCTGCTTGGCAGTTAGATATTTCTTCTTCTATCTTGGGCTTCAATCTGTTGAGAATAATTCTGAACAAGATCTTACTGGCTGATAGGGCAATGGTTCTGTAGTTGTTACAATCTTTGACATTGCCACTCTTGTGAAGCATCACAAATTCTGAAGTTTCCACAATCTGTTGGCCACTGATGAGTATTTCAGATTTTACAGCAAAGACGCTTTTAGGCCTTCTTTTCCACATGTTTTACAATTCTTCTGGATTGTTATCAATTCCTGGGGATTTTCTTGTTTTTAACTGCTTGGTGGCTACTTCAGTTTCACTTGAAAGTGGTTCTGGTTCTGATTCGGGACAGTTCAGGTCAGTGTCTTGAGGGCTATGTTGCTAAAAAGTGATGCTCAGTATTCATTCCCTCTGTTCATAATATGGAGCATCCCTTTTTTAGCAACAATAACCCTCAAGACACTCTATGCCCTGACCTGAACTGTCCTGAATCAGAAACCAGAACCACTTTAAGTGAAACTGAAGTAGCCACCAAGCAGTGAAAAACAAGAAAATCCCTGGGAACTGATAACAGTCCAGGAGAACTGTTAAAACATGGTGGAAAAAGTCTAAAAGCAATGCACCATCTTTGCTGTAAAATCTGGAATACTCATCAGTGGCCAACAGACTGGAAACTTCAAGAATTTGTGATGCTTCACAAAAGTGACAATGTCAAAGATTGCAACAACTACAGAACCATTGCCCTAATCAGCCACGCCAGTAAGATTCTGCTCATAATTATTCTCAACAGACTGAAGCCCAAGATAGAAGAAGAACTATCTGACTGCCAAGCAGGCTACAAATCCAATAGAGGCACAGCTAACATGCTCTTTGTGCTACAAACACTCAGAGAGAAAATAAAAAGCACTGAAAGAAGCTTCTGTCATCTTCATAGACTATAGCAAAGCATTTGACAACGTCATTCATCTCCACCTGTTCAACACAATGGTCAAAATGAGCTTTCCCAAACACATCATTGCATTATTTGCCTCCTTGTATAAAGACCAAAAGGTACAGTTAGATGGAACAATCAGAAATGTGAATTCTTCAACATCCACAGGGGAGTCAGACAAGGTTGTATCCTCTCACCATATGTCTTTAACATCTACATGGAACAAGTCATGAGAGATGCTGATACAGAAGGCATGGGCATAAAGATGGGAGGAAAAAATCTTACAAACCTGCGCTATGCCGATGATATTGCACCGTTAGCAGACAACATTACCAGCATTAAAAGAATTCTATACAGGGTAGATGCAGTGGTTAAAAGGGCTGGTCTAAACTTGAATGCCAAGAAAACAAAAGAGTATATATTAAAGGCAAAGACACTGAAAACAATCATGACATCACAATTAACAAAGTTCCTTTAGAAAATGTTAAGGATTTCAAATATTTTGGCTCTGTAAAAACTGACGATGGATCTGGCTCCAAAGACATCCAAATAAGAATGGGAATGGCAAAGCAAAAAATGGTCCAACTCAACAACATCTGGAAAGACAAATACCAAATGGCCTGAAAGTTAGACTTCTAAAATGTTTGATCTGGCCAGTTATGATTTATGGCCGTGAAGCCTGGACTCTGAGAAACAATGATTGCAGAAGAATTGAGGCAGCAGAGGATGTGGTTTTATAGAGACAACTATGTGTCAAATGGACAGACAGAAAAACTAATGAAAGTGTCCTGGAAGAACTTGATACCATCAGAAAACTACTAGCAGACATCAAAAAGAGAAGATTAAATACATTGGCCATGTGTCATGCAACAAGAACACGGACCTCCTGCAACCATCTTTCATGGAAAATTGGTGGTAAAAATGAAGAAAGGGAGACCCCCAATCTCATACATTGAGAACATAACCAACATCAGAGGCCTTATTCAAGAAATTGCCCGCAAAAGTCAAGACAGAGCAGCCTGGAAGGAGATGGTGGTATCCAGATGTGCAGCGGCCAACATGGAACAGGGTGACACCGACAGCTGAGACACATCAACAAAATATTGCAGACATATCATTGATTTCATACATATCAATAAAATATTGTAAACATGTCACTGATGCTACACACATACAAATAAATATTGCAGACATGTCATCGATGACATGCACATCAGTAAAAAGCAGACGTGTCACCGATGCCATACAACAAAATATTGCAGACATCGTTGATGCGATACAATTTTGATAACTTGGTTTCTGCTTGATCAGGAGGTGACACGCGCTCACAAGGGCTGGGCCTTGGACAATGTGATCCTTCAGAACGATGTGACCAAGTACATGAAGGATGACATCAGCCAGCCTCCTGCAGAAGGTGTCTACGTCTATGGACTGTACCTGGAAGGGGCAGGCTGGGACCGCAGAGGCAGCAAGCTGATTGAGTCAAAGAACAAAGTTCTGTTTGAGAATATGCCTGTTATCCACATCTATGCCAAAGATGTTGCTGCACCGGATTCCAGGATGTATGTGTGCCCGATTTACAAGAAGCCCAGACGTACAGATCTGACCTACATTGCTGATGTGATGCTGCGCACAACCCTGTCTGCTGATCATTGGATCTTACGTGGAGTTGCCTTGTTGTGTGACATCAAGTGAACACAGCCATCACCTTATCACTGCACTGCGACAGACGCATTCTTCAAATTTTTTCCATCTTTCGTGAATATAAGAGAAAAAACACTGTCATAGTTTTAGTATGTATAAAATGAAAGAAAACGACTGTCAGTGTTTAACTTTTGGCAGACACAAACTGGCCTGTTCTTGTATTTCAAAAAACAACAGTTAGATCTTAAGACCTTTGATGATAATTGATTTCTTTTTTAGACGGAGGTCATCCTCCTTCCTACATTTCTATCATGTAGTTTTACATTTTTGTATGTTGCTTTGCTTCATATGATGAAAACAAAATGATCCAAATGCAATCAAAGGATAATGTCCAGAGTATTGTATATATACATATAAAGGAAAAACAAAGAACAGGGAATCTGTGATACATTTTGTCCCTGCATCTTTACTAGGATATAGTCACTGTTACTGGTATATGTTTAGCTACTGTTTATTTTACTGTACTGTAGGATTGTTGTCATTTATTATCTTCATATCTACCTTGGCTGTTGGTTCTCATTCTGCTGATAGTTTATTATAGGGCAGTTACTTCTATATTGCTGAAATGATGTAGTTCATTTTCCCTTAATTACTTTTTGATCGGAACATAATTGTGATACAGATGTAGAACCTGTGATACAGATGTACATGTATCTTATTGCATAGTGCTATCAACTATTTTTACTTTCACAAATGATATATACGAAATGAAATATGTTATTGGATTAAAGATCGCGCATGCACATTCCAAAGAACTCATATGTTTGAAAACATTTCTGTGACAAATTTTCTATTACTAGGTCTAATTTGTATAAGTATGGAAAGGACATGCACACAGAATTACTGAAACATACTTAGAACCTTTTATTCACATACTCATAGTCTATTCTGTCTGTGTGTTGGGCCTGCTACTTCTTTCAACATACCTGAATGCAGCATAGTTTGTTTGCCCTTATGTTTTTTTTTCCTGAAAACACACATTGATATATTCTTTTTTCTCCAACTCAGCATTATACTTGCTTAGTGCTAGCCTGGTATTATTCATGTCGAAATCACCAGTTTTCTTTTAATTTCCTGTGATGCTAAAAGTACACATATTTTGAACTGTTTGAATACTTCTCAAGCAGCGTGGTATTATTCCGTCCTTGCAACTCTGTGATATATATATATATATATATATACATACATATATTTTTGGTTATTTATTTTCATTAATTCCTTACTAAAGACTGTTCATACCATTTTGTGAAGGATTAGTTTTAAATATTGTTGAACGGGGAGAGAAAATGTGCTGAAACTGTCTAAGAAAGTACGAAGTGGGTACATGATTTTTTAAAATGCGATATTGTAAATATTTTTATGTTTATTTTATCAGTAATTAGTATGTATACAGAATACGCATGTTAACTTTATTATCTGTCATTTAATAAAGTAAGAAATTCAGTCAGTTGTGTGTTTCACTTGTATGTGTGTATAAACTATGAAAAGATGCTTTTATTCATACCACCAGCAGAAACGTGTTAAAATATCTACGTTTTTGTTTGCACAAGGTTTTGGCTCTGTCATACAGAAGATGCATCCCCAATGCATCTGAATAACACTATGTGGTATACATGGAGGCTAGTGCAATCTAGAAATGTAAGAAACCCTGCAAGTTCTTCAGAATGTGAGACAATTTTCTACACAATTACTGACTCATGGGATGCTTAGAAATTTGCGGGAATGGTTCTTGAAGGCTTACCCTGGAGTAGTTATACTAATGGTTTGGTTTACCAGTGCAAACATTTCATTAATGGAATATGAGTCATCCTTTTATCCTCCATTTTCTATAAATACCTCCAGGTACATCTTCTGTATTTTGTGGTCTTTAACTCCCTTGGCACGATACATAACTAAAAGTGTACTGTAAGACAATGGCATCAAATTACAGGAGCCAATTTGTCAATGGGTACTAACTGTTTTAAATTTTTGCTGCTCTCATGTAAACTTTCCTAGGTAAGTATACATATAATTAGAAAGGAAAATTCCTGAACTGCACAACAGAAGTAAAATAACCACCTGTTTGCCGGAGAAAGTGAAATTACAGTGTTAGAATAAAAACCACATACACGCACGTGTAATGAGAAGTACAATGTAAACAAACCAAACTGAATGACAACCCACATTCCATCAATGACTGATGTGCTAAAAAAAAACCTTCATGATGTGCTTGAACCTCTCTTGTTCATTTAGAAACAAAAACCAAGCCATATTTACCTCATTATCATTGCCAGAGTTACTCTAAACAAGAATCCCAACTTGTCAACCTCATGGTCAGTCCCAATCTCACTCTTTTTTTTTTGCAAAAACTTGTAAAAAATCAATTGAAGAACTCCAAAATGGTGACCATGTAAAAGGAAGAGGGCAGAGGCAATGCGAAAGAAGCCTTCTGATTGGTCAATTTGTATTCACTTTATAGATCAGACAGTATTCAGTAGGAGTTATGAATGAAGCTGTGATCGTGGCTCATCGTGCTAAGTGGGTTAAGATGGATCATCTATTCAAAAAAATTGTTTATTTTGTCATGAGCCCATCAGGTCCCTTTTGAGTGATTTCATATTTTGTGCTAGTGACTGAAATACATTCAGACACAGCCAACCTTACCCTTGAGTCAGCTTTTGTCACCCTTTCCTCTTGTCCTTGCTTCATACAATAAAAACAACAAACATAATAATAACACAGAGCAGAACAGTTTACTTCAAGATGTAATACAATGTCACTGACCCAATAAAAAAAGGTGTGTAGAGATGAAAGAGGAGTTTAACGAGGTGTGAAGTCCACCTGGATAGGGGCTGGGCACACAGGGCGAGGGCAGCACAAGCCTGGATCAGGTTTTTCCATGTGGCACACTGCAGGCAAGTTACTCCAGTCTTGGCAGCTACAGTCAACATAAAGAAGCAAACCATTCACTTCAGTAAAAAGATTACTTAAAAAAAAAAAAGAAAGAAAAGAAACCTATAACCTTGAGAGTAAACATGATGGAGATTTCAACTTCTCTTGGAGCCAGCATTATGATGGTGGTACCACCTCTTCCAAACTGATTTACTCAATATAATCTCCCTTCAGCTATGATTGTAGTGCTTCTAACATCAAGGAGCCTCCTAACACAGGCTCCATCGTAGCTGAACTGGTTCCCACCAACTCCATGAGTTACGGAAGGGAGCCACCAATAACTCAGCTGTTGCACATCAAGGCAGTTGTGGGATTAAGTCCCAGCTTGATTTTTTTTATCTCAAACAAAGACTGATCAAGCCCTTGTAAGGCCGGCTGATGCACCTGATCTCACAGGAACGACACCGACATGTCGCCACAGTACGCTACACTCAAATGAGTAAATAAACAAATAAATAGAAAAACTGATAAATAAGTAAGTAAATAAAGGAAAGTTGATGGATATCAAGATTATGAATCTCTCCTCACTTCCATCTGATGTAAGAAAACCAAGCTGTACAACTCACATTTGAACACAGTTGTAGTGGCCCGTTTCTCCATCATCACAGGTACAGTCGTATTCACAGCCATCTTGCCAAGTAGCTCCTTGCCCATACACTTGGTTCTTGTAGAAGCATCCATTACCTACACATGCCACATTGCAAAAAAAAAAAAAAAAAATTCACACAGGTCTTTATCACCGTAGTATACCAATTTTTCAGAAGTACAAGGCACACATACTCAGACAGCAAGACGAAAAAGAAAAAAAAATCACCACTTGGAAGCCTGTGTAACACTACAGTAACAGCCATTATATTGTTTGGTATACCAGATAGAAAAAAATAATGTCAACTCTTTTACCACAATAGTTGACTAAATATAATGTCAACTCTTTTACCACAACAGTTGACTTTAGTCAACATTACCATTCTCTTCTCTCTCTCCTCTCTCTCTCTCTCTCTCTCTCTCTCTCTCCTCATTTCTATCTATCTCACGCTCTCTAACATTATATCTCTCGTTTCTACCACCTTCCTTTCCGTTTTTTATGACAAAGAGAGAGTGTGAAAAGCAAGAAAAATAAGTGGTTCCAAGCTAGTCTGTAAGTGACAGGAATCGACAGTGTTAACCAGAATCAATCCAATTACATAGAGCAGTTTCAAAATGTTCTACCCTCCAGCAGCTTTTTATTTTGCCTGGGCAGACTCCTGTCTTTGACTTCAAAACCGTGTGTCCAGTAAGAGCTGGCACAGCTGGAACGCTCTTAAATTGTTATGTTGTTTTCCTCTTTTATATATTCATAAGGATTAAATTCCCTACAGATGATGTGTGCCCCGTTAGCACATTGGTAAAACCGCGTACCGCAGTTCTGAAGCGCAGAATCGCCCAGGTTCGATCCCCGGCGTGGGAAAAAAAAAAAAAAAAAAAAGACAACAGCAGAAGGGCATCCAGGAGTCATGACCTGGATGTGGCCCGGCCCCCCGAGAGTGTAAGGAATTCAGGGCCGAAACACTTGTCTAAAGGGGGTTACTTCTCTGAAGACCTTCTGTTGTCTAGCTCTCCCTAGAGTTTCTTTCTACCTATTCACAGGTAAAGAGAAAGAGAAAGTGTCACCAAAAATCAAACAAACCCAGGCAAAAGAAAAACACTGGCAATAGAAACTGTATGAACTGTAAGAACGAGAGGTTGTGTAAGGGTCGGAGCCTTTATGGCCAGAGGATGCCTTACACGTGTACAAAGATTGATTACAACTACCATTTAATAAAACAGGTAAATTTCAAAACCTCCAAAATTTAAACAAATATTCTTCCCCAAGGGTTATCTCACTGGTATGTATCTATATCTGCAACTTTGGTTGACATTAAGGGTCAAGTTAAAAACAATAGTTTTTCACACAATAACATGGTTCACTCCTGCAGCTGACTTTCCTGCATGTGTTGACATACAACCCTTCACCCTTGACCGAGTGTTGGATGGTAAAACCCACTGTATTATTTTGACATCAACTGAATGCCTTGCTCAGCCATACATTAACTGAAAAATACTTGGCACGGAGGAGCGTTATTCAATTAAAAACTTGGCAGTGAAAGATGGCATTACAATCAAAGAGAATTTTTTTTTTACCAAAGTTAAAAAAACAATTACCAAAAATCAACTACAAACAGCTCAGATATGAAACAAATACCACGATGAAAAAAACTTTTGAATAATTTTACTTGAAGTGAACATTTCTGACAGCTGTTTAGTCATAAGCAATCCAAAAAGATAAGCACAGGAAGAAAAATAAAAACTTTTTCTGGTACACTGTAATCCACTTCCATAATATATTTCATCCCTCCACACAGGTTCAGTACTGCATGCATTCAATTCCTCTGTTCCACTGGGAGTACTGGTTATAGGAAAACACTGAAATAGCCAAAAATCCAAATAACACAGTGAACTTTTGCCTAAGATTGGCTATGTAGAAACACATATGATTCTGGGAACTTGGTTGCAGTAGTTCAATTCAAATGAATCTTAAGGTGTTATTAAATGACAGAACAATGGTCAATGGAAAGGAAATGCTACAAACAGTCTGAGGGTCCCAGGAACAGGTTTATTTCCCTTTGAATGATTTCAATACACAAGAAAAATCATTAAAAGCTGTCGGACACATGCATCTGTCACCCTCTCAAACAAATCAGTGCCTGAAATCCATATCCACTGAGATTATGCCTTTTTTTCAGCACTCAACGCACTGAACACCACCACTGAAAAAAACTATTTTCAGGGTTGTAATTATTTTCAGTGGTGTCTAGGGCACATCTCTATATTCAGCATACATGTATTCTGTTTCATCTCTAAGTGTTGGAGGAATCAGCGACTCCAAGCAATATTTTGACTCACAATGTCTGTGAACTAAAGAAATCCAGCCTTTACTCCCTCCCCTGACCCCTTGTTCCCACCTGCTCCCATCCTATCTGTGAACGGTGACATAAAGTGGTCTTGGAGCAAAGTGTACAAACTAGAGCCTGGGCAGCGCTTAGATTTGATTTTATCAAGATTTTGCGCTATATAAATATTGTAATTATTATTATTATGTCTTGTAAAATACAGTACATGTACATTGGCATTGTCTGTGGATATGTTGTGTAATGCCATACCTAGAATTACTATAACAGTGATCCCTGATTTAAGATTCAGTTGTAATTATCATACACAACTAAACAAACAATACACACAATTCACCTAAAAGCACGTATGTGAGTAGACATTAAAAGAAATAACGAATGAACACACACAAGACAACAACAAAAACCATCGCAACAACACAATTGTGCAGATGCATGCACACACAAAAACACACACACACACACACACACACACACGCACACACACACACACATACACACACACATACACACACACACACACACACACACACACACACACACACACACACACACACACACACATTACCTGTAGGGAAAGGACATTTGACCTCAGGACAACACTCTCCTTCATTTTTCTGTAGAGTGCACTCTGATGGAAGATTGTTGTATGTAGGACATCTGAAATGATTCATGTAGCATTATGGACAGGGCTACATTCTCAGTTCACTGTCACTGATCTTTTTTTGTTTTCTTCATCAAATTTTTTTTAAACCATGATCAGTTTGAATGCAATGAATTCAATGATGCAGTTCATGTATACGTGTTACATTGATACATTATTGACATTATGGAAAATAAATCTTGAAATACATGATGGCACAAAGAAAAACAAAACCATTGATTACATTACATTTTGGTCATCTCTCTCTCTCTGTCTCTCCCTCTCTCCACACACACACACACACACACACACACACACACACACACACACACACATATATATATATATATATATATATATATATATATATATATATATATATATATATCATCATTATCATCATCATTCTCCTGCCCGTGATGGGCGTAGAGGAGAGATGAGAGACACTCTTGAAGCCAGCCGTCGCCAACCGGTCCTGTCCTCCGCCTGTCGCACCAGCGTGGGGCCATCCAACCTGGTCCATTCTTTGATGTTGTCCATCCAGCATTTGGCTTGTCGTCCCCTTCGTCTGCCGCCTCCCAGTGTACCCTGGAGGACCGTTTTGGGCAGTGAGTTGTGGCGTGTGACATGCCCGAACCACGACAGCTTCCTGTTCTTGACTGTTGCCAGGAGGGGTTCTTGTGGGCCTGCGAGTGTTGTTATTTGGCTCCACACAAAGTCGTTTGTCTTCCGATCTTGCCAAGAGATCCCGAGCAAGCGCCTGAAGCATTTAGTTTCAAACGTCTGGATTCTCTTGGTGGTCTCTGCTGTCATGGTCCAGCTCTCGCATCCATACAGCAGGATGGGGAGCACCAGGGACTTGTACAGCTTCATCTTCGATGGAAAGCCGATCTCTCTGCTCTTCCAGATCTTGTTTAGCTTTACCATTGCTGCTGTTGCGATCGCTAGTCTGGTCTTGATTTCTGTTGTAGAGCGACCGTCTTTGGTGAGAGTGGCGCCAAGGTATTTGAAAGCGTCCACTTCTTCAAGCTGTTGCCCGTTCATGTAGATTTCAGCATGGGTGTTGGTTGTGCTGTTGACCAGGACTTTGCTTTTTTCTGTGCTCACTTCCATTCCGTGTGCACCTGCACTTTCTTCCAGTCTCATGGTCAGGTCTTGTAGTTCTTCGTTGCTGCCTCCCATCAGGTCGATGTCATCTGCGAACCTCAGGTTGTTGATGGTTCTTCCTCCGATGGAGACAGTGGAGTGGAAGTCATGGAGGGCTTCACGCATGATGTTCTCCAGGAAGAGATTGAACAGCACGGGAGAGAGTAGGCAGCCTTGACGGACTCCAACTGTGGTCTTGAAGTAGTCCCCTATCTGGTTGTTGAGGAGAACTGCGCTGCTGGCAGTGTTATACAGCGCCTGGATGGTTTGGACGAGACCTTCCTCTATGCCAAACTTTCTTAGCACCTGCCACAAACCCTTATGCCACACCCTGTCGAATGCTTTTTTAAAGTCTATGAAGTTGTGGAACAGGTCTCTCTGATGCTGCAGATGTTTCTCCATCATTATCCGGCAGGTGAAGATCTGTTCTACTGTGCTTCTGCCCGCCCTAAATCCAGCTTGTTCTTCCGCAAGGTGTTCTTCCGCTTCTTTCTTCAGTCGATTCAATATGACTCTGAGCATGATCTTGCTGGTGTGGCTAATGAGACTTATTGTTCTGTAGTTCTGGCATTGGCGCATATTTCCCTTTTTGGGCAGGGGATGATGAGTGATTGAGTCCATTCTGTGGGCCACTGTTTTGTCTCCCAGATCTTCTGACAAATCGATGTTACACGAGTGACCAAATCATTCCCTCCATGTTTGAGCAGCTCTGCTGGGATATTGTCTGCTCCAGGTGATTTCCCTGCTGGTAGGCTGCGGATGGCTTCTTCCACTTCTTCTCTCATCACTGGTAGCGGTGAGGATTCCCTCAATGGTGCTGAGTCCCCCTGAAACAAACTCTCATCTGGCTGTATTGGGAAGTTGTATAGTTCTTGGCAGTACTGCGTCCATCTGTTCAGAACAGCGGAGCTTTCTGTCAGCAGCTCGCCTGAGGTATCCTCGATGACTGACGATCTGTTTTGCTGCGTCTTGGTAAGGTTTTTCAGTGTGGTGAAGGCATGTTTGCTGTTTCCTTTTTTCATGCCTTTCTCGATGTTCTCACACTGGTTGTTGATCCATTGTTCTTTGGCTTCAATCATTTTCTTCTTTACAAGGTTGTTGGTTTTACGATACTGTGCGGCTTCTTCAGGGCTGGAGTTTTTCGTCTTCTTCAGTGATCTTCTGTTGTCGCAGAGGTCAAGGATGTCATTTGAGATCCATGCTTGGTGTTTCTTCCTCTGTCGCCCCAGTACCTCCTCTGCTGTTTCGCGGACTGCCTCACCAAAGTTGTTTGTGAGGTCGTTGATGTCGCTGTCCAGGAAGTTGAGTGCCGCGAACCGCCCCCCGAGCTGTGCCTGGAATGCCTCTTCTATCTCTGTATATATATATATATATATATATATATATATATATATATATATATATATATATATATATATATATATATATATATATATATATATATATATATATACATACATATATATATATATATATATATATATGTATATATATATAATATATATATATATATATATGTGTGTGTGTGTGTGCACGCGTGTACGCATAATATATACATATATATATATATATATATATATATATATATATATATATATATATATATATATATGTATATGACCATCTTTCCTCTTTTCTTTTCTTTTATACTTTCGGTTCTATAAAACTAAAATAGTTTACTTTTTATTGTACAATTTGTCACAGATCATTAGTCAGACAAGACTGTTTCAGCGATAAATAATTATCAATTTTGCAGCAGATTAATCTTCAGTTGATGGTTGTACCCATTTTTCCATTCAAGAATAAATTTCATATAGAAAAAGGTCAATTTACATTAAGCAGACATAAGTCTTTCAGTGATTAATGATAACTGTTTTTGCAGGTGCACAATCTTCAGTTTGGAAGTAATTAAATCATAATTTTCCCATTCAATAACAAATTTCATATATTTCGTTTCTATCTTCTAGTTGTTGTACACTTCAAAGTCATATTGCCATTTGAGTTTTCTTCAAAATGCAGTCAGTGTTGGTTTACTTTTTTATTTCTACTTTGGTAGATGTAATATTTGGCAGAGAGCAAAATAAAACCAAAACATAATCACTTTTAAATTTAGTGTATCTAGGTGTCTCGCATGGTCAAGTTATGTGCTATTAAATGAATACAATTAGTTTTCTTTTGTTGAAATGTAGAGTTGTCATGTTGGCATTGTCACTGATGGTTGTTCTTCACAATATGGTACATCTTGTTCAAAACAGTGACAATGCACAAGAAAATGATGAAAACATCGTAACAGAAAAGTTTTTCACCTTTATCACACCTTTTCTGAAGACTTTATACATCAATATTTTTTCTATCCCACCTTCCATACCTATTAAGATGTAATATTTTCATATTTCTATTTTCATTTCCTAATGTCAAAAAAAAAAAAAAAAAAAAAAAGAGGTAAATTCCATTGCAGTTCAAGTGCCAAGAAATTCCCATAAGCTAAGCTACATGGTGCATTCTACCTAAACCTAACTATGGAGGAATCTGTAAAGTTCACATGGCTCATATCTATAACTGATACTTTCTTACAGTTCTTTACAACTTCTATGACATGGCATACGTTATTTTTAATCTACTTTCATCATTGTGTTAGTTGACGTGTCTTCCCCCTCCCTCCCTTCCCTTGGTCAGTCCTATTGCTTCCTTCACTTCCTTCCCTTGGTCAGTCCTATTGCTTCCTTCACTTCCTTCCCTTGGTCAGTCCTATTGCTTCCTTCACTTCCTTCCCTTGGTCAGTCCTATTGCTTCCTTCACTTCCTTCCCTTGGTCAGTCCTATTGCTTCCTTCACTTCCTTCCCTTGGTCAGTCCTATTGCTTCCTTCACTTCCTTCCCTTGGTCAGTCCTATTGCTTCCTTCACTTCCTTCCCTTGGTCAGTCCTATTGCTTCCTTCACTTCCTTCCCTTGGTCAGTCCTATTGCTTCCTTCACTTCCTTCCCTTGGTCAGTCCTATTGCTTCCTTCACTTCCTTCCCTTGGTCAGTCCTATTGCTTCCTTCACTTCCTTCCCTTGGTCAGTCCTATTGCTTCCTTCACTTCCTTCCCTTGGTCAGTCCTATTGCTTCCTTCACTTCCTTCCCTTGGTCAGTCCTATTGCTTCCTTCACTTCCTTCCCTTGGTCAGTCCTATTGCTTCCTTCACTTCCTTCCCTTGGTCAGTCCTATTGCTTCCTTCACTTCCTTCCCTTGGTCAGTCCTATTGCTTCCTTCACTTCCTTCCCTTGGTCAGTCCTATTGCTTCCTTCACTTCCTTCCCTTGGTCAGTCCTATTGCTTCCTTCACTTCCTTCCCTTGGTCAGTCCTATTGCTTCCTTCACTTCCTTCCCTTGGTCAGTCCTATTGCTTCCTTCACTTCCTTCCCTTGGTCAGTCCTATTGCTTCCTTCACTTCCTTCCCTTGGTCAGTCCTATTGCTTCCTTCACTTCCGTCCCTTGGTCAGTCCTATTGCTTCCTTCACTTCCGTCCCTTGGTCAGTCCTATTGCTTCCTTCACTTCCTTCCCTTGGTCAGTCCTATTGCTTCCTTCACTTCCTTCCCTTGGTCAGTCCTATTGCTTCCTTCACTTCCTTCCCTTGGTCAGTCCTATTGCTTCCTTCACTTCCTTCCCTTGGTCAGTCCTATTGCTTCCTTCACTTCCTTCCCTTGGTCAGTCCTATTGCTTCCTTCACTTCCTTCCCTTGGTCAGTCCTATTGCTTCCTTCACTTCCTTCCCTTGGTCAGTCCTATTGCTTCCTTCACTCCCTTCCCTTGGTCAGTCCTATTGCTTCCTTCACTCCCTTCCCTTGGTCAGTCCTATTGCTTCCTTCACTCCCTTCCCTTGGTCAGTCCTATTGCTTCCTTCACTTCCTTCCCTTGGTCAGTCCTATTGCTTCCTTCACTTCCTTCCCTTGGTCAGTCCTATTGCTTCCTTCACTCCCTTCCCTTGGTCAGTCCTATTGCTTCCTTCACTTCCTTCCCTTGGTCAGTCCTATTGCTTCCTTCACTCCCTTCCCTTGGTCAGTCCTATTGCTTCCTTCACTTCCTTCCCTTGGTCAGTCCTATTGCTTCCTTCACTCCCTTCCCTTGGTCAGTCCTATTGCTTCCTTCACTTCCTTCCCTTGGTCAGTCCTATTGCTTCCTTCACTTCCTTCCCTTGGTCAGTCCTATTGCTTCCTTCACTTCCTTCCCTTGGTCAGTCCTATTGCTTCCTTCACTTCCTTCCCTTGGTCAGTCCTATTGCTTCCTTCACTTCCTTCCCTTGGTCAGTCCTATTGCTTCCTTCACTCCCTTCCCTTGGTCAGTCCTATTGCTTCCTTCACTTCCTTCCCTTGGTCAGTCCTATTGCTTCCTTCACTCCCTTCCCTTGGTCAGTCCTATTGCTTCCTTCACTTCCTTCCCTTGGTCAGTCCTATTGCTTCCTTCACTTCCTTCCCTTGGTCAGTCCTATTGCTTCCTTCACTCCCTTCCCTTGGTCAGTCCTATTGCTTCCTTCACTTCCTTCCCTTGGTCAGTCCTATTGCTTCCTTCACTTCCTTCTTTTCCTTTGATTCTATATGTACAGTTCATAGTTTAGAAATAAAATATTGATAAAAAACACTAGCACTATTGTTACAGTATTGTTATTGTTCTTGTTGTAAAGGGTTGACGTGTATTTATTTACATATATCTACCTTTGTATCTCATGCCTTTGTAAAGCGAATGAGCCACTAGTGTATATGTCACAGTCACTATGTTATCACAACTCAGTTCATAACCTGTCTCACATTTTATGTGTTATGGTTCACTCTTTCTTTTTCAATGCTCATGTTTTGTGTGTAGAGTAGCAAGAACTAGCTGTAACACAAGTCCAATGGGTCCTAAAGCTACTATCCTTGAGTAATAAAGTATTCTGATGTCTTAAGTACGAACAATTGATTTACACTCCTAAAAATTCTAACAATCATATTACAACTCTAATTGTCCAAAATGTGTAACTGCTGATGACTTGATCAATGCCCAAAGAAAACCAAAACAAAGGACAGAAATACTAATACATCAATAAACGAATAAACGAATAAGATAAAAAAAAAAACACATACAAATGCTACGTGTGCATTCACACATGCGCGCGCAGCGCACGCACGCACGCACGCACGCATGCACACACACACACACACACACATATTCTGTGTTTCTGTAAAAGGCAAATAACAATTCCAAAAAATCATGTATAATGAAGAAGACGATGAAGCTGTACAGAGACACAGTTTTAGATCTTTGATGACTATAATCACGAAAAGGTTGCAGACAGATTATGAGGCAAATGATACAGAAATGAAAGCAGTACTGACTGGTCCACGCAGTAGTACTGGCCAATGGTGGAGTCCTGGCAGGTACAGTTTAAGTCACAGCCATCCAGCCAGTTCTCTCCCTGCTTGTAATTCTGTCCTTTGTAGTAACAGCCATCCAGCGCTGTAAGCAACACCAAATCAGGATGTTTCATACGCTGACACATCTACACAACTACAATACATTCCTTTGACTCCTGCACCCTGTCCATCAGCATCCTGCACCATGTCCACCAGCAACCATGCTGGCAACGCAAAAACTTAACCCTTTAATTCTCTCACCCTATCCACCAGCTTCCTGCTGGCAGCTGGTGGATAGGGTGAGGGGGTCAAAGGATTAAGTTTTTGCAGTTGATGGATTGGCCGTGGGAGTTGAAGGGTTAAAACTCTCTCACTCTCTTTCTCTGTCTATTCTTTTTACAGCGAAATGTCTGTATTGTAGTCTCTCAAAACATATGAAGTCGTGTGTGTGTGTTTGTGTGTGTGTGTGTGTGTGTGTGTGTGTGTGTGTGTGTGTGTGTGTGTGTGTGTGTGTGTGTGTGTGTGTGTGTGTGTGTGTGTGTGTGTGTGTGTGTGTGTGTGTGTGTGTGTGTCTCAAAACATGTGAAGTCTTGTGTATGTGTGTGTGTGTGTGTGTGTGTTGCGTGCGTGCGTGCGTGCGTGCGTGCGTGCGTGCGTGCGTGCGTGTGTGTGTGTGTTTATTTGTGTGTGTGTACTGTATATTAATATCCTTTTCAACTTCACTGTCTACCTCTCCCCAAAATCTATAATACCCAGCAAAAACAAAGCAACAGTGACTCACACTAAACTAAACATGCACATGGCATGCACACAATTCCACACAACTTAAAACTTTGACATGTGGGTACAAACTGACATTAAACTAAGAACAAAACTGTTGCTAAAATATGCACTGAGATAACTGCACAAACATAGCCATAACCACAAACTAAAATGATTGAGAATTCATAAGTCCACATGATACACTGTTAATAAAAACGTTCAGAAGGCTGAAATCATACAAGGTGAAATGATACATACTGTTTGTGAAAACACTCTGGGTTGTCAATACACCACCCATACCTGCAAAATAAAATGCAGATTATAATATCAAACATCTGAATTTACATCTTTATCATCCTGTAATGAAGGTTCTTTTTTCAATAAAGGCTACACATACAAATAAAATGTACACAGTATCAATTTATTTTGATTGTACGCTAGTTCATAAGACATACATAGCAATATCACCATTGTTACTGATTCAATATTTGATAACTATGCAGACATACACAGACTTTATAATACAACCCAGACATACACAGACTTTAAAATACAACCCACACATACACAGACTTTATAATACAACCCAGACAATACACAGACTTTTTATAATACAACCCGACATTCACAGACTGTATAATACAACCAGACATACACAGACTTATAATACAACCCAGACATACACAGACTTTATATATAATACAACAGACATACAAAGACTTTAAGATAATACAACCCAGACATACACAGACTTATAAGAATACAACAGCATACACAGACTTTATAGATAATAAACCCAGAATAACATGACTTTATAATACAACCCAGACATACACAGACTTTTAGTAATACAACCCAGACATACACAGACTTTATAATACAACCCAGACATACACAGACTTTTTAATACAACCAGACATACACAGACTTATAATTACACAACCAGACATACAGACTTTATAAGATAATACAACCCAACATACACAGACTTTATAAGATAATACAAACAGACATACACAGACTTATAAGATAACACAACCCAACATACACAGACTTTATAAGATAATACAACCCAGACATACACAGACTTTATAAGATAATACAACCCAGACATACACAGACTTTATAATAACAACCCAGACATACACAGACTTTATAATACAACCCAGACATACACAGACTTTATAATACAACCCAGACATACACAGACTTTATAAGATAATACAACCCAACAATACACAGACTTTATAAGATAATACAAACACAGACATACACAGACTTTATAAGATAACACAACCCACACATACACAGACTTTATAAGATAATACAACCCAGACATACACAGACTTTATAAGATAATACAACCCAGACATACACAGACTTTATAGATAACACAACCAGACATTATATGATAATACAACCCAGCATACACAGACTTTATAAATAATACAACCCAGACATACACAGACTTTATAAGTTAATACAACCCAGACATACACAGACTTTATAGATAATACAACCAGACATACACAGACTTTATAATACAAACCCAGACATACACAGACTTTATAATATAACAAACCCGACATACACAGACTTTATATAAATACAACCCAGACATACACGACTTTATAATACAACCCTAGACATACATCAGACTTTATAAGTATAATACAACCAGACATACACAGACTTTATAAGATAATACAACCAGACATACACAGACTTTATAAATAACACACCACAGACATACACAGACTTTATAAGATAACACAACCAGACATACACAGACTTTATAAGATAATACAACCACATACACAGACTTTATAAGATAATACAACCCAGACATACACAGACTTTTATTATACAACCCAGACATACACAGACTTTATAAGTATAATACAACCCAGACATACACAGACTTTATAATAACAACCCAGACATACACAGACTTTATAAGATAAACACAACCAGACATACACAGACTTTATAAGATAAACAACCAGACATACACAGACTTTATATAATACAACCCAGACATACACAGACTTTATAAGATAACAACCCAGACATACACAGACTTTATAAATAAACAACCCAGACATACACAGACTTTATAAGATAACACAACCCAGACATACACAGACTTTATAAGATAATACAACACAGACATACACAGACTTTAATAACAACCCAGACATACACAGACTTTATAAGATAATACAACCCAGACATACACAGACTTTATAAGATAATACAACCCAGACATACACAGACTTTATAGTAATACAACCCAGACATTACACAGTACTTTTATAATAAACACAACCCAGACATACACAGACTTTATAATACAACCCAGACATACACAGACTTTATAAGATAATACAACCCAGACATACACAGACTTTATAAGATAATACAACCCACAGACATACACAGACTTATAGATTACAACCCAACATACACAGACTTATAAGATAATACAACCCAACATACAGACTTTATAAGATAATACAACCCAGACATACACAGTACTTATAAGATAATACCCAATCAGATTATTATACAAACCCACGACAACACAGACTTTATATATACAACACCAGACTACACAGATTTTATAAATAACCCAGAATACACAGATTTATAACAACCAGACAACACAGATTTATATAACAACCCCAGACATACACAGATTTTAATAACAACCCAGCAACAACAGATTTTAATAACCAGACACACACAATTTTTAACAACCAGACATACACAGATTTTTAAAATACCAGACACACACAGATTTTATAACAACCAGACATACACAGATTTTATAACAACCAGACAACACAGATTTTATAACAACCAGACATACACAAGATTTTATAACAACCCAGACACACACACGATTTTATAACAACCAGACACACACAGATTTTATAACAACCCAGACACACACACAGATTTTATAACAACCAGACACACACACAGATTTTATAACAACCAGACATACACAGATTTTATAACAACCAGACACACACAGATTTTATAACAACCCAGACACACACAGATTTTATAACAACCAGACATACACAGATTTTATAACAACCAGACATACACAGATTTTATAACAACCAGACATACACACAACAAGATTTTATAATACAACCAGACATACACAGATTTTATAACAAACCACAGATTTACACAACATAAAAGATTTTATAACAACCAGACATACACAGATTTTATAACAACCAGACATACACAGATTTTATAACACAACCAGCAACACAGATTTTATAACAACAACACAACACACAGATTTTATAACAACCCAGACACACACACAAGATTTTATAACAACCAGACATACACAGATTTTATAACAACCCAGACAACACACAGATTTTATAACAACCAGACACACACACAGATTTTATAACACAACAGTACATACACAGATTTTATAACAACCAGACACACACAGATTTTATAAACAACCCAGACATACACAGATTATATATAACAACCAGACATACACAGATTTTATAACAACCCAGACATACACAGATTTTATAACAACCAGACACAACAACACAGATTTTATAACAACCAGACATACACAGATTTTATAACAACCAGACATACACAGATTTTATAACAACCAGACATACACGATTTTATAACAACCAGACACACACAGATTTTATAACAACCAGACACACACAGATTTTATAACAACCCAGACATACACAGATTTTATAAACAACCAGACACACACAGATTTTATAACAACCCAGACACACACAGATTTTATAACAACCAGACATACACAGATTTTATAACAACCAGACACACAGGATTTTATAACAACCAGACACACACAGATTTTATAACAGTCCAGACACACACAGATTTTATAACAACCAGACACACACAGATTTTATAACAACCAGACACACACAGATTTTATAACAGTCCAGACACACACAGATTTTATAACAACCAGACACACACAGATTTTATAACAACCAGACACACACAGATTTTATAACCCAGACACACACAGATTTTATAACAGTCCAGACACAACAGATTTTATAACAACCAGACACACACAGATTTTATAACAACCAGACAACACAGATTTTATAACAACCCAGACACACAGATTTTATAACAACCCAGACACACACAGATTTTATAACAACCAGACATACACAGATTTTATAACAACCAGACACACACACAGATTTTATAACAACCAGACACACACAGATTTTATACAGTCCAGACACACACAGATTTTATAACAACCAGACACACACAGATTTTATAACAACCAGACACACACAGATTTTATAACAACCAGACACACACAGATTTTTAACAACCAGACACACAACAGATTTTATAACAACCAGACACACACAGATTTTATAACAACCCAGACACACACAGATTTTATAACAACCAGACATACACAGATTTTATAACAACCAGACACACACAGATTTTATAACAACCCAGACATACACAGATTTTATAACAACCAGACACACACAGATTTTATAACAACCAGACACACACACAGATTTTATAACAACCCAGACACACACAGATTTTATAACAACCAGACACACACAGATTTTATAACAACCAGACACACACAGATTTTATAACAACCAGACACACACAGATTTTATAACAACCAGACACACAGATTTTATAACAACCAGACACACACACAGATTTTATAACAACCAGACACACACACAGATTTTATAACAACCAGACACACACACAGATTTTATAACAAACCAGACACACACACAGATTTTATAACAACCAGACACACACAGATTTTATAACAACCCAGACACACACAGATTTTATAACAACCAGACACACACAGATTTTATAACAACCAGACAACACAGATTTTATAACAACCAGACACACACAGATTTTATAACAACCCAGACACACAGATTTTATAACAACCAGACACACACACAGATTTTATAACAACCAGACACACACACAGATTTTATAACAACCCAGACATACACAGATTTTATAACAACCAGACATACACAGATTTTATAACAACCAGACACACACAGATTTTATAACAACCAGACACACACAGATTTTATAACAACCAGACACACACAGATTTTATAACAACCAGACACACAGAGATTTTATAACAACCCAGACACACACAGATTTTATAACAACCAGACACACACAGATTTCATAACAACCCAGACACACAGAGATTTCATAACAACCCAGACACACACAGATTTCATAACAACCCTGACACACAGAGATTTTATAACAACCCTGACACACAGAGATTTTATAACCCAGACATACACACATTTTAGAACACAACACAGGCACAGATTTTATAACCCAATCCAGACAAACACACACAGACATTATCATCAAGTTCAGAAGCATGCTTTAGGATGGCAAAATGAACTGATCAGTATCCGTCTTTACTTACAATTTCCACCTTGAGCAAGTATAGCGAATACATCTCCAGATCCAAGATGACCTGTAGAAAAAAGAAAACACCAGGTTACAGATTTCTGTCATTCATCTGAAATCCAAATAATTTTCTCCTGATCAATGAAACAATAGAGAAGTGTTGCTGTTTTTCCACAAATTTTTGTAACTGTTGTTTGCTATTTGTTCTTTGTTGTCTTGTTTCAGCCTGACAAAGGCCAACTGGCCAAAACTTGTGCCTATCATGTCTTACTGTATTGACTCGTGTGTTTTGATTCTGTTTTCATGTTTTTCTGGTTTCTCTTTATTCATCTGAGTTTAATTTGTATGCAAATGTTGTTTCTTAAAATTGTAAAAGCAAACCAAAGAAACAAAACACCAACAATGTATAAACCTGTACAGTTGTCGCAGTAACATCTCTGAAACATAATCTCCTCATAACACAAGTGTGTTCAGAGGACTGAGTTCATATACATGTACCAGTAAGCCAAATGATGACAAAAAAATTTCAGCTTTTCTCTTGCTGTATCCATTGTATCTATCACTCAAAACTGGAGACTCAATCAAAAACAAAACAACAAAACAAAATGGCAAAAACTGAAAAAGTGAGTACTTGATCTGGCTTTGTGTTTAAGCACTTGCTGTCATTACCAGGGTTAAGAAGGCAGCGTCCTTAGTAAATTGGATCAAAACCACCATGGATCAGAACAACCTCTGTTGAAGTCCACCAAAATGACCCAACAGCAGCGTATAGTCCCCTCTGGTGGGTGGCCCCATGGTGGCTTGACAGCCCTGGTTCCTGGGAGCTTGTTGGCATTGGGACTTTGACTGTTATCGTTATTTTTGTTTAAAGCCCAGCTGACTGCATACAGCCATATCAGGGCTATAACCATTTCAATACACACACAATACTTCAACAGGAAAAAAGGAAAAGAAAATTAAGTACATGCATCAATGCAATCGCGCACATAATCCAAGGAGATGCCCCTGGCGCTGACCACTCCGTCCAATTTTATCGCACAGGGGATTTAGAAAACAAACCTGAATACAAATATAAACATAATTAGGGACACTAAAGCATATATATCTAAAAAAGAGGCCTAAATTATCTAAGCTTGCCTCTGCATGTCTCATTTCCCGAGAGCCAAAAATGCACTTAATACATGTACCCATTTATCAATCTTAAGAGAAAGTACGCAAGACTTTATCGAAGACATACAGATGAATGGACCAGCAAGGCAGAAAATGACAGGAAAAAAAATGACAGAAAGCAAAGGAATACGGCAGAAACATAGAGAGTGACAGAAAAGAGGAAATTTCTAGCACAGAATTTACAGAAGGAGGGGATACTATTTATACTGAAAGAGCCTGCGACATCCCATGGGAATGGGACTTTGACTAAACATGGGTTGGTGATGTGTTTTGTACAGCCCGAACCAACAGAGGGGATCAACCCCAATGAGGTGGTGCCAAAGTTGGGACAGCAAAAGAATGAGTGTTCAAGAATGTTTCCTTTGCCCAGTAACCATACATCTTCACTAGTTCTCTACACAACTACTCAAACAGATGTGTCAAATAAAAACGATTGACCACTGACATACAAAGATGTTCCCAAAACACTGAGGTTGTGTGGAGTGAGGTGATAGAGACACCAGGTGTTCCCAAAACACTGATGTTGTGTGGAGTGAGGTGACAGAGACACCACGTGTTCCCGAAACACTGAGGTTGTGTGGAGTGAGGTGATAGAGACACCAGGTGTTCCCAAAACACTGATGTTGTGTGGAGTGAGGTGACAGAGACACCAGGTGTTCCCGAAACACTGAGGTTGTGTGGAGTGAGGTGATAGAGACACCAGATGTTCCCGAAACACTGAGGTTGTGTGGAGTGAGGTGACAGAGACACCACGTGTTCCCGAAACACTGAGGTTGTGTGGAGTGAGGTGATAGAGACACCAGATGTTCCCGAAACACTGAGGTTGTGTGGAGTGAGGTGACAGAGACACCAGGTGTTCCCGAAACACTGAGGTTGTGTGGAGTGAGGTGATAGAGACACCAGGTGTTCCCAAAACACTGATGTTGTGTGGAGTGAGGTGAACAGACACCAGGTGTTCCCAAAACACTGATGTTGTGTGGAGTGAGGTGATAGAGACACCAGATGTTCCCAAAACCCTGATGTTGTGTGGAGTGAGGTGACAGAGACATCAGGTGTTCCCAAAACCCTGATGTTGTGTGGAGTGAGGTGACAGACACCAGGTGTTCCCAAAACACTGAGGTTGTGTGGAGTGAGGTGATAGAGACACCAGTGTTCCCAAAACCCTGAGGTTGTGTGAAGTGAGGTGATAGAGACACCAGTGTTCCCCAAACCCTGAGGTTGTGTAGATGAAGTGATAGAGACATCACATGTTCCCAAAACCCTGATGTTGTGTGGAGTGAGGTGATAGAGACATCACATGTTCCCAAAACCCTGATGTTGTGTGAAGTGAGGTGATAGAGACATCACATGTTCCCAAAACCTGAGTTGTGTGGAGTGAGATGATAGAGACATCACATGTTCCCAAAACCCTGAGGTTGTGTGGAGTGAGGTGATAGAGACATCACATGTTCCCAAAACCCTGATGTTGTGTGAAGTGAGGTGAAGAGACACCCAGGTGTTCCCAAAACACTGAAGTTGTGTGGAGTGAGGTGATAGAGACACCAGGTATTCCCAAAACCCTGAGGTTGTTGGAGTGAGGTGATAGAGACATCAGGTGTTCCCAAAACCCTGATGTTGTGTGGAGTGAGGTGATAGAGACACCAGGTGTTCCCAAAATCCTGAGGTTGTGTGGAGTGAGGTGATAGAGACACCAGGTGTTCCCAAAACCCTGATGTTGTGTGGAGTGAGGTGATAGAGACACCAGGTGTTCCCAAAATCCTGAGGTTGTGTGGAGTGAGGTGATAGAGACACCAGGTGTTCCCAAAACCCTGAGGATGCGTGGAGTGAGGTGATAGAGACACCAGGTGTTCCCAAAACCCTGAGGATGTGTGGAGTGAGGTGATAGAGACACCAGGTGTTCCCAAAACCCTGAGGCTGTGTGGAGTGAGGTGGTAGAGACATCAGGTGTTCCCAAAATCCTCAGGCTGTGTGGAGTGAGGTGACAGAGACATCAACTTTTCTCATGACCAGCACTATGAGGGCTTTCCAATTTATCTCCTCACCTGCTTTACTTTTCCTGACCTGAATGGGTTAAAGTACCTATTCACAACCTGGTGGACTGTATGCCAGACGCACAGACTTTTTCTCAGGCCAAATTCGACACCCTGCAGTCAATTTGGATGGTGCCACTGACTTCTTCACCAACCATATCTGACAGGTAAGAGTTACTTTACAGCCCCAAGGGAAAAAAATGTGAAATGAATGTTTTTACTGGAGACAATGATGAGGTGTACCTGGAGCCAGCTGGGCCACAGTGTTGGTGAGGGTATAGTAGAATTGTGGGGCTGTGCCAGTCCTCTGGTAGGGACAGTCTTCATTGGTGGACACAAAGATCCAGCCAGTGCCCTGGCAGTCGTTGAAGTTTCCAATGGCAAACTCGTTGCCATGTTTGGGGTCTCTGAAATAGTGCACACAGACAACTGAGCAACAGGTTGAAAGCTGGTGAGAAAATGTCAACTTTTAAAAAACATTTTTCTATGACCATAATCAATCCTTACCAGCAAATAATGATACAACTGTTTAAACAAAGATGGAGATCTACCAACACTGATACAAATTTATCAAACAGAAAACAAACTGTTCTCATCAATGGCACTTACTCTCAACCTGCATACCTGACCTGTGGTGTTCCACAAGGATCTGTCCTTGGCCCTGTTCTTTTCACTCTTTACACCTCCCCCCTGTCCACCATCATCAACTCCCACTCTATAAAACACCACTTCTATGCTGATGACACCCAACTTCAAGACAGTGACTCACCTGATAATATACAGCGCCTGTTGACTCGCACCACTGAGTGTTACTCGGACATTAAGAACTGGATGACGTTCAACAAACTTCAGCTTAATGACAACAAGACAGAAGCTATCCTCATTGGCACCCGTCAGAAACTTTCTCAGCTGCCTCCTCTTTCTCTCCCACTATGTAACACATCAGTCCCAATTTCTGATTCAGCTAAAAACCTTGGTGTCTGCATTGACTCTACCCTCTCCATGAACAACTTTGTTTCTCAAACTGCCAGATCTTGCTACTATCATCTCCATCGTATAAGGCTGATCAGGAAGTATATCTCTGTCGAAACAACTGCAAAACTCGTTCTCTCCTTCATAATGTCTCGCATTGATTATTGCAATTCACTCCTGTCTGGTCTTCCTGCCTCCACCATTCACATCCTACAGCGCATTCAAAACAATGCTGTACGCCTTGTACTCAAAAAGAAAAAGCTGACCACATATCTGCTCTCCTGGCACAACTTCACTGGCTCCCTGTATCAAAGCGCATACAGTACAAACTAGACACCATGTGCTACAAAAGCCTCAATAACGCAGCCCCCGATTACCTGTCAAGCCTACTTGAGATCTATGTTCCCTCACGTACCCTCCGCTCTGCCTCCGATCCTCTGACTTTTCGCTTTCCACGCACTAAGCTCAATACCTATGGTCCACGAGCCTTCTCTGTTTCTGGTCCACTCTCCTGGAACAAACTTCCTCTCTCAGTCCGTCAGCAACCTACTTTTGTCTCCTTCAAGTCCGCTCTCAAAACTCACCTTTTCTCCTCCTGCATAAAATCCTAACCTCACTCAACCCCCCCCCCCCCCCCCCCTCTGCAGCCTGTCTCCGCTCGGAGGGGAATCACATGGTTATAATATATAATTGTATATGCTATGCTCTCTATAATTTTCCATTGCTTTTATTCTTGCTTTTATTGCTTTATTCTTTCTCCCCATTTATAGCCATGCGTGTGTGTGTGTGTGTGTGTGTGTGTGTGTGGTGGTCGTGCGTGTGCGTGCGTGCGTGCGTGCGTGCGTGCGCGTGCGTGCGCGCCGCGCGTGCGTGCGTGCCTGCTTCAGCGCTTAGATTTGATTTTATCAAGATTTTGCGCTATATAAATATTGTAATTATTATACAAATCAACATGGAGTGGAACCATGACACAAGCACAAGACTTACACACAGAAAGATGCAGTTATACAAACATTCCAAGAGAAGATAGATATGAACAGCTTGTGGGATCCCTGAAGACGAACATCATTTCCTGAATATTTGTACTAGATAAAAAACAAAAGAACCACTGAAACTGGTGAAACATTCAGAAAAAATAAATACCTTCAACAATCAACAGCTCTAAATCCATTATGTTAACCCGAAGTGACTTGCTTAACCCTTTGACTCCTGCACCCTATCCACCAACAGCAGAAACTTAACCCATTAACTCCCTCATCCTGTCCACCAGCTTCCTATAGGAAGCTGTTGGTTTGAATGAGGGAGTCCAAAGGTTAAGTTTTTGTTTTGCTAGCATACTTGACAATGCAGGATGCAGGTGAACAGTGTGCAGGAGTCAAAGGGTTACATTTTTGTTTTGCTAGCATACTTGACA
This sequence comes from Monoplex corrugatus, assembly GCA_030674185.1. Taxonomy (NCBI): domain Eukaryota; kingdom Metazoa; phylum Mollusca; class Gastropoda; order Littorinimorpha; family Ranellidae; genus Monoplex; species Monoplex corrugatus. Next base: position 12,789,644 of record JAPXFY010000014.1, on the reverse strand, counting down.
ATGCAGGATGCAGGTGAACAGTGCGCAGAAGTCAAAGGGTTAAGTTTTTGCTTTGCTAGCATACTTGACAATGCAGGATGCAGGTGAACAGTGTGCAGGAGTCAAAGGGTTAAAGAAGATCATTTACAAACACATGTTGCAGAATATGTATGATTGCCTGCATTTGGAAAACCGTAAGGTTCTTATTTAATCCAATATTTATATCCTCACTAAAGCTGAGGTTGACAATGTGAAATGTGAAATCATTGACTGCTGCGCCAATTTGTTACAACCAATGTGACTTATGGTCCTATTTTGGATTGTAACAACAATAAATGTGTTCCTAGATGAGTTAAAAATAAACATCCTGTGCAATAACATAGTGGGATATGGTAAACTGTCTAACAATGTGAGCCTCCACGCTCCACATACAAAAAAGTCTGATCATGTGTTAATATATACACTGAGTCCAAATTTTGGAAAACAGTGCTATACAAGAATGATTTATAACAACAGCAGCAGCAGCAGCAACAGCAACATCATCATCATCATCATCACCATTGTTATAATCATTATCACAATCATAATCATAAAAGTGATAGTAGTAATAAAAATAAGACTAACAGTGGTATAGACTGACAAGCACGACACTCTCTGATAGAGACCAACATATGCACACCATGAACCAATAACATATAGATAAATATCATAAAACACCAACACAGATACACACCATGAAAATACTGACACAGACACATACAGATATACACCATGAAAATACTGACACAGACACACAGACAGATATACACCATGAAATACTGACACAGATATACACCATGAAATACTGACACAGACACATACAGATATACACCATGAATACTGACACAGACACATACAGATATACACCATGAAATACTGACACAGACACATACAGATATACACCATGAAATACTGACACAGACACATACAGATATACACCATGAAATACTGACACAGACACATACAGATATACACCATGAAATACTGACACAGACACATACAGATATACACCATGAAATACTGACACAGATACATACAGATATACACCATGAAATACTATCACAGATACATACAGATACACACCATGAAACACTAACACAGATACACACAGATATACACCATGAAATACTGACAGACAACATACAGATATACACCATGAAATACTGATACAAATACATACAGATATACACCATGAAATACTGACACAGATACATACAGATATACACCATGAAATACTATCACAGATACATACAGATAACACCATGAAACACTAACACAGATACACACAGATATACACATGAAACACTAACACAGATACATACAGATATACACCATGAAATATGATACAAATACATACAGATATACACCATAAATACTGACACAGATACATACAGATATACACCATGAAACACTAAGACAGATACATACAGATATACACCTGAATAACAAAACAGATATACACCATGAAAACTGACACAGATACATACAGATATACACCATGAAACACTAACACAGATACATACAGATATACACCATGAAACACTAAGACAGATACATACAGATATACACCATGAAACACTAACACAGATACATACAGATATACACCATGAAACACTAAGACAGATAATACAGATATACACCATGAAACACTAAGACAGATACATACAGATATACACCATGAAACACTAAGACAGATACATACAGATATACACCATGAAACACTAAGACAGATACATACAGTCATACACCATGAAACACTAAGACAGATACATACAGATATACACCATGAAACACTAACACAGATACATACAGATATACACCATGAAACACTAAGACAGATACATACAGATATACACCATGAAACACTAAGACAGATACATACAGATATACACCATGAAATACTATCACAGATACATACAGATATACACCATGAAACACTAAGACAGATACATACAGATATACACCATGAAACACTAAGACAGATACATACAGATATACACCATGAAAATCTGACACAGATACATACAGATACACACCATGAAACACTAAGACAGATACATACAGTCATACACCATGAAACACTAAGACAGATACATACAGATATACACCATGAAACACTAACACAGATACATACAGATATACACCATGAAACACTAACACAGATACATACAGTCATACACCATGAAACACTGACACAGATACATACAGATACACACCATGAAACACTAAGACAGATACATACAGATACACACCATGAAACACTAACACAGATACATACAGATACACACCATGAAACACTAAGACAGATACATACAGATATACACCATGAAACACTAACACAGATACATACAGATACACACCATGAAACACTAACACAGATACATACAGTCATACACCATGAAACACTAAGACAGATACATACAGATATACACCATGAAACACTAAGACAGATACACACAGATACACACCATGAAACACTAAGACAGATACATACAGATATACACCATGAAACACTAACACAGATACATACAGATATACACCATGAAACACTAAGACAGATACATACAGATATACACCATGAAACACTAACACAGATACATACAGATATACACCATGAAACACTATCACAGATACATACAGATATACACCATGAAACACTATCACAGATACATACAGATATACACCATGAAATACTATCACAGATACACACAGATATACACCATGAAACACTAACACAGATACATACAGATATAACACCATGAAACACTAACACAGATACACACAGATATACACCATGAAACACTAACACAGATACATACAGATATACACCATGAAATACTATCACAGATACATACAGATATACACCATGAAACACTAACACTGATACATACAGATATACACCATGAAATACTATCACAGATACATACAGATATACACCATGAAACACTAACACAGATACATACAGATATACACCATGAAATACTGACACAGATACATACAGATATACACCATGAAACACTAACACTGATACATACAGATATACACCATGAAATACTATCACAGATACATACAGATATACACCATGAAATACTGACACAGATACATACAGATACACACCATGAAATACTGACACAGATACATACAGATACACACCATGAAACACTAACACAGATACATACAGATATACACCATGAAACACTACACAGATACATACAGTCATACACCATGAAACACTAACACAGATACATACAGATATACACCATGAAATACTGACACAGATACATACAGATACACACCATGAAATACTGACACAGATACATACAGATACACACCATGAAACACTAACACAGATACATACAGATATACACCATGAAACACTAACACAGATACATACAGATATACACCATGAAACACTAACACAGATACATACAGTCATACACCATGAAACACTAACACAGATACATACAGATATACACCATGAAACACTATCACAGATACATACAGATATACACCATGAAACACTAAGACAGATACATACAGATATACACCATGAAATACTAACACAGATACATACAGATATACACCATGAAACACTAACACAGATACATACAGATATACACCATGAAACATAACACTGATACACACCATGAAATACTAACAGATACACACACACACACACACACACACACACACACACACACACACACACACACACCAACACAACACACACACACCCAACACAAACACTTACTTTGCCATGCCAAAGCTTCCAGAAGCCGTGGAAAGGTCATTGAAGGTAGAAGAAATGACGTTTTCTGGCTTGAACCAATCATTCTTGCCCAGATTTCTCACATCAAAGATGATGTTTGCTTTTTCAACACCGCCTGCCAGAATGGCCACTTTCACCTGTTGACAGCATGGAAGTCAAAAACCATACACAACAGATGTATAAACCATGGAACAAACTTCCTCTCTCAGTCTGTCAGCACCCTACTTTTGTCTCCTTCAAGTCTGCTCTCAAAACTCACCTTTTCTCCTCTGCATAAAATCCTGACCTCACTCAACCCCCACTGTAGCCTGTCTCCACTCGGAGTGGAATCACATTGTAATTTATATTTGTATACTGATGGATGATACAGGCTGTCAGTACGATGAACTACCTACTGCAATGTCTGACAGAGAAGGATGGAAGAAACATGTCATGGATAGCCGAGCAAGCTCGACATGATGATAATGATGATATAATATGTTTTCTATAATTTTCCATTGCTTTTCTGCTTTTTCCCCATTTATAGCCATTGTGTGTGTGTGCGTGTGTGTGCATGCGTGCATATGTGTATGTTCATCGCTTAGATTTGATTTATATCAAGATTTTGCACTATATAAATATTGTAATTATTATTATAGATGTTTAAACAACCACACACACACAACACAGAAATCAAAACCCACACAAAGCGGATGTATAAGTCAATGCAACCTGCAATCACAACCACTACTGATCCCCATACCAACATTGGCTCCAAGATCGACACCATGGACTTCTTACTTCAGGTTTACTGGATGCTTTGGAATTTCACATGAGGGTGACACTCTTTCCCTGGCCCTGCCTGCCCAGTGTCAAGTAAGACATGACTATTCTACCCTTTGTTCTCGTTTGTTTTCCTTGCCTTTGTCTTTCTCATCCTTGGCTTCCACTATGGCTGGCAAAAGCTGGTCATATTTAGTTTCATCTTCCAATACAACCAACATGTCCTGTCCCTCAGTCTTGTCTTCTGATCGTCAGCTTGTCGATCCCCCTACCAAATTCATTCAGAAAAAGAGGGATTATTTGCACTGCATGAACTGGCACAGCCCCGATCCAGTTCAAGGTTCACGCCATCTTGAGAAGTTACAGTCATCACTCGTGGACGAAATGTTTATCACATTTTCTTCTTTTCAGCAAGGTGGCTCCTCTGTGTTTCTCAGAAAGCATAAGCAGCATTCATGCTGACAAACTGCAGGCTCTTTCATGGCTGACTTCACTTCCTGGCTAGAATCTCAGTCCTCTCATGAACAGGACGAGGTCGCTGATGCTCAGTCTTCCAACCCGCCCTCACTGCGGGTCCCCTGACCGAATTCTCACGAAACAAACATACAAACAAAACTATGTGACAGGGACACACTGAGAGACAAACACTGAGAAAGACGAATTTTTTCAGTAAATTTTGTTTAGCAGTACACTTACCATATCCAACTCATGCAGAGTGGCACATAATTACTCTTATTTTTGGCCACAACCTGACCAAATGTTTATCAAGAATTCAGTCCCCAAAAAATAGTGATTGTGTGCCATTCTGCAGCAGCTGGATATAGTAGAGTGTATGACATTAAATAGAATATCAATTTCTAACATCACTTAGAGTGAAAAGGTGTTAAACGAAAGAACATTAAGAAATTGAGAGACAGAAAGAAAACAAAAATACAGTTAGACAGACAGACAAACACAGATATAATTCAATGCAACAACAACAACAACAACAACAACAACAACAAAAAACAGAAAAACAGGAAGACAGAGATAAATGAAAAGAGGTTTTGAAAGCATTCAACACTAAACTTAAAACACACTTACCCTTTCAAACCGACACACATCCCACTGGTTAGCAATTGCAGGTTTGTAGTGTCCTGGATACTGATTGGTCAGATACTGTGCTTGGGGTATATTTTCATTTGCTACAGAGGTGGTGTTCCACAGATGCCAAATGTCACCAGTCACACCAGCAACCCCCTTCAAAAGTACCATCCAGCCAGGATCCACCACCTTACTGACAGTTGTCAACTCATCTGTGGACAGACAGGATGGATCATAATACAAAAAAAAATATATATATATAGAACGAGGAGAAGCCATTCAAAATATGTCTATTTATGTGTCCATTTTTTGGTGGTTGGCTTGTGGGACATGGCATTTGGTCCGGGTCAGACTTCGTAGAGAACTGAAAGGTAGCCACAAGACAACTGATGCTGATTTTGAGTGAACATCTTTACCTTATCCACTACAGCATGTTCAGGTACCAGTTCATCCAAAAAGGACAGAAAGAGAAGGGCAAAGAGAAGTTCTTGAATGTTATATAGAACCAATACTGTTGTATGGTTGCGAGGCGTGGACAATCAACAAGCAAAGCCAGAACAAGATTGAGGCAGCGAGATGTGGTTTCTAAGAAGAATGTTGAGATTTCCATGGACAGCAAAGAAAACAAACGAGACAGTCTTGATGGAGGCAGACACAAGTAGATCATTGATAAGGAAGATTAGGAAAAGACAGGCAACATTTATAGGCCATTTTATGAGGAAAGGGTAATTGGAGCACCTGGTCACAACGGGAAAGCTGGAGGGAAAGAGAGCACCGGTAGACCCAGGGAGAAGATACTAGACAGACTTGCAGAGTGGCTAGGGACAAGGAGGGTGGAAGAGATGCTTGAGGCAACACGTGATAGGGACAGATGGAAGTCCATAATCGCCAACGCCATGCGGCAAGGCACCTGATGATGATGATGATGATGATACTCTGATCTAGTAATGCGACAGATTATACATAACTCACACTCTTTAGATTATACATCCTCTCTTCTCTCTCTCTTCTCTCTCTCTCTCTCTTCCCCTCCCCCCTTCTCTCACATCATTTTTGGTTCAATTTGGTCCTAGAATCCAAACAAGAAAACATGGTTTGAAATATGTCAGTTTATTTGTAAAAGCATTTATGCTGGTATCGTTGCAATTTGTATGCATAGTGTTTAATACTGTGTCCATCGTTCACACATTCAGTTATGTTTTGTAACTGTTGTGTGTTTGTACATATTCATAAAGGACCATCGCCTTTATATGAATAAACCATCTGAATCTCAGTCTCTCACACACACACAAACCAAACACACACACATCACACACACACACACACACAACAAAGCTGTGAGGACTGCTGTAAACAATAAAACACACATTATCTTTTTGAATATCTCTAAGCGATACTAAGTTAACACTAAAGAAGGAAATAACAATCAAATATGAACTGTCATTAATGACAGTGTAAATCAGTGCAAGAGCTAGTTATCAAAGAGGAAAAACTTACAGTTGCAGAGATTGCAAGTAGCTGCACAGTTGTCTGAAGCCCAGGCCAGATAGGCCCCACCACAGTACTGCCTGTCATAATCCTTGCAGTTGTCCAGCATATCTTCACATTGGGGCCGAAGGGTCGTGATCACATTGCCATGGATGGGAGCTGTCACATCTAAAAAAATATAAAAAAAAAAAAAAAAATAATGATGAAGATGATGATGAGATGATAACAACAATAACAATAATGATAATAACAATAATAATAACAACAACAACAACAATGATATGATGATGATGATGACGACGACAACAACAACAATAATAATGATGATAATAACAACAACAACAATGATGATGATAATAATCATAACATAATAATAGTAATAGTAATAATAACAATAACAACAACAAGAATGATAATGACGATAACAATATAATGATGATGAATAATAATAACGACAATAATGAAAATAGTAATATCACTTATACAGTTCAAACAGTCTATATCAAAAGCATGCTTGTTGAATTTTACAGGAATAGAACAATGAATGAGCACACACCACACACACACACAGAGGATACTGGGCTAAAGTACATTCAGCCTGTTAGATGTGCGATCCTTTACCCACGTTGTAACCCTCTCTGTCCCACCTATACACACACAGACAGACACACAGACAGACACAGACAACACACACACACATATGCACACACACACACACACAGAGTACTGGGCTAAAGTACATTCAGCCTGTTAGATGTGCAATCCTTTACCCATGTTGTGATCCTCCCTCTGTCTCTCTCTCACACACACACACACACACACACACACACACACGCACACGCACACGCACACACACCACACACACACACACCACCCACCACCACCACCACAACCTCCTCCTCCTCCTCCTCATCATCATGCGCCATGCCACAAGGTGTTGGCAATCACGGCCCTCCATACAAATCTATCTTATGCTGCTGTAAGTGTATCTCATACCATTTCGGTCCTCACCCATTCAGCAAAACTAATATCTTCTCCCTGGGTCTACCTGGTGCTCTTTTTCCAGCCAGCTTCCCTGTTGTGACTAGGTGCTCAAATTTCTCTTGCCTCATAAAATGTCCTATAAATGTTGCTTGTCTTACCCTAATCTTCTTGACTGATGTTCCTTTTGTGTTTGCTTCTTTCATGGCTGTCTCATTTGTTTATTTTTTGGTTGTTTTTTTCTTTTTTCTTTTCTTTTTTCTTTTTTGTTGTTGCTGTCTATGGAACTCTTAAAATTCTTCTTAGAGTCCACATTTCAGCTGCCTTAATCTTGTTCTGACTTTGCATGCTGATTGTCCAGGCTTCGTATCCATACAACAGTATTAGTTCTGTATGTAACATCGTGTTCTGCTTTGTTACAACCATTTGCCCCTTGACTTACAACGACACTCAAAGGCAACACAGAGTAGTACGATCAGCCAAGTTGTATTTTCATTTTACAGACTTCTGCAATCCTAAACTATGCACTGAGCATTCCAAAAACCTAGGTAATACAGAGCACATTTAGGATCCTGTTGTCATATTCGTTTAAACTATCAGCACTTCGTCAACAGTAAATGCTAACAATGTCTCTCTACAGGATGGAGAAGGTGCACCATCAGAACAGGTCTGCTCTGATGAGCCATTACTGTCTACAGAGCAGTCTTCAAGTCAGCAAAAGACTCCACCAGAGATGCCTACTTCAGGTCCCAGTGCAGAAGCAGAGACAGTATCCGATACCACACAGGACTTGTTTTGGATGAGTCGTGCATTCACCACATCGACCAGACCTTTGATCCCACTTTAATGTTATTGATTTAGTATTGAAATTTTCAGTTTTAAAGTAGTTGTCTGTTGACTTTATCGACTTTGAAACTTATGTACAAAAGGAAGATATGACGATTGTGCAGACCTGGAAGGGAACCTTATAATGATTGAGCATGCGCAACATGCCAAGTGACGCATACAAAATTGCCAACAGAATTCTACCTCCAATGTCTTGCACTTTTAGGATTTGAATAATTTCTTGTTTGTTTTTACCATGCCAATTTTTTTTGGCTGGAGGTGCAGATAGCTTTGGGAGTCAAAGAGACTTTGTTCACGAAAGACACAGAATCTCACTGAACCTAAATCAAGTCACACATTTTCCCATCCATCCATTTAATCTGACCTCTTCAAAGATATGTGTAAAACTTGCAGTCGTAAAATCTTCACGTGAAGGAATAGATTATATTTTATTTTTGTCTCTTACATGGAAAGGGTTACCTTCTGAACCCTTGATGATGTCATTCTGTGTACAGTTGTAGTAAACGATGTACCTTTGATTTGCGTGGCAGCAATGAAACACTTCCATGTCAGGATCTACCCTTGATAAAGCACTAATCAGTAATGCTTTTTACACCTTTGCTGTTAATGAAAAAAAATCAATTTTAGAATGATGACAGATCATTAATTATGATCTTCACATTGGTCATCATCATTATCATGTGCTCTGCCGCATGGCATTGGCGATCATGGCCCTCCATTATGTAAATATCCCTTGTAGCTGTAAGCACATCTTCCACCCTCTCTGTCCTCAGCCACCCTGCAAGCCCATCCAATATTTTCTCCCTGGGTCTACCTGGTGCTCTCCTTCCCTCCAGCTTTCCTGTTGTGACCAGGTGCTCTAATTCCCCTTTCCTCAAAAAATGGCCTATAAGTGTTGCCTGTCTTTTCCTATTCTTCCTTATCGATGATTTTCTTGTGTCTGCCTCCATCAAGACTGTCTCATTTGTTTTCTTTACTGTCCATGGAACTCTCGACATTCTTCTTAGAAACCACATCTCAGCTGCCTCAATCTTGTTCTGGCTTTGCGAGTTGACTGTCCATGCCTCACAACCATATAACATTATCGGTTCTATATAACATTCAAGAACTCTCTTTCTGATGTTAATTGATAGACATTTGTTGGTAAAAATGTTTTTCGTCTTCTTGAATACTGTTTTGGCTTGGCCAATTCTTTACATTGGTATATTGAAATAACAACCAGGAATTATACTCTAATGTGCCTACAGAGGGGCAGTAACACAATATCTTTGTGTGCACACAATGACATCCTGCTGTTCTGTGTCATTCTGTCTGCTTGGTCTACAGCACACAGATGAAATGCTGTTTGCGTTGTCTGTAGCTTAGATACCTAACAAGAGACCAAACTATTCTTTTGTGGAGCTGGCCGTGGGTATCCTCTGTCCATAAGTTTATTGTGAGACTGAGCTCTTTCTTTGAAAATGAAATACTTTGGACATGTTATGAGATATCAGAGCTGCCATGTAATGAAGACTGTGGCCCAGGGCAAAATGAAAGGCAAGAGACGACAAGGTAGACCGCCGACTTCCTGTGTAGAGAACACAGCCAAGTGGACAAATTCACTGAAAGACGAAATCTACAGAAGGACGTAGACAGAAAGGGATGAAGACAGCTGATGGGGCATGCATTAGCAGCTACCATCAAGAATAATGTCACTGACAGGTGAACAAGTGAGCTCTTTCTGTTTTACAAAAATAACAGCTGAGAAAACAAAAAGTCTGGACTCGTGCGACTCTCACTTCCATCCCTTTTCATCTGTATTGTGCTATTATCATCATCATCAGGTGCCCTGCCGCATGGCGTTGGTGATTATGGACTTCCATCTGTCTCTATGTCTTGTTGCCTCAAGCATCTCTTCCACCCTCCTTGTCTTCAGCCACTCTGCAAGTCCGTCTAGTATCTTCTCCCTGGGTCTACCTGGTGCTCTCTTTCCCTCCAGCTTTCCAGTATTGTGCTAACCATAACAAAACAGCTCGACAGAGCAAAGAGCCAAACTACGGGAGTTGTATGCAACCAGTCTGCAAGGGAACAGTATATCCCTTACCTCTGCCTATTCACTGACTTACACCAGCTTCCTCTGCAGGAAGCTTGTGGACAGCTAAGCGAGTCAAAGGGTTGTATAAAGCCAAACAGCATCTTACCTCCACACAGGCCACAGAATTTCGACAGTTTCGCATAGCCCAGCCGAAGTACTGTCCCCCGCAGTTGGATTTGCCGTAAAGTCGACAGGTTTCTGTTCCCTTCAAATCTTCACATGGCTCTTCTGTTGTGCTGCCAGTAGCCTCAGCAGCTAAACACAAAATGTCATTTCATCATGAAGTTTTACCGTCATCACCGCATAAAACTGACTAAGACTTCAATATATTATGTACTCAATAAATCTGACTTCAAACACATTGCATATCAATAAATCTGACTTAAAACACATTGCATATCAATAAATCAGACATAAAACACATTGCATATCGATAAATCTGACTTAAAACACATTGCATATCGATAAATTGACTTAAAACACATTGCATATTGATAAATCTGACTTAAAACACATTGCATATCAATAAATCTGACTTAAAACACATTGCATATTGATAAATCTGACTTAAAACACATTGCATATCAATAAATCTGACTTAAAACACATTGCATATGATAAATCTGACTTAAAACACATTGCATATTGATAAATCTGACTTAAAACACATTGCATATCGATAAATATGACTTAAAACACATTGCATATCGATAATATTGACTTAAAACACATTGCATATCAATAAATCTGACTTAAAACACATTGCATATCGATAAATCTGACTTAAAACACATTGCATATCAATAAATATGACTTAAAACACATTGCATATCAATAAATCTGACTTAAAACACATTGCATATCAATAAATCTGACTTAAAACACATTGCATATCGATAAATCTGACTTAAAACACATTGCATATCAATAAATCAGACTTAAAACACATTGCATATCAATTAAATCAGACTTAAAACACATTGCATATCAATAAATCAGACTTAAAACACATTGCATATCAATAAATCTGACTTAAAACACATTGCATATCAATGACTTAAAACACATGCATATCAATAATCAGACTTAAAACACATTGCATATCAATAAATCTGACTTAAAACACATTGCATATCAATAAATCAGACTTAAAAACATTGCATATCAATAAATCAGACTTCAACTACATTATGTACTCATTAATCAGACTTCAAACATATTACGCACTCAATAACTCAGATTTCAAACAAACTATGTACTCTACAAACAGATTCAGAATTCAAACACATTACAACTCAAATTTCAAACAAATTACAACTCAAATTTCAACTATGTACTCTACTGAAACAGACTTCAAACACATTATGTACTCAATAAATCAAATTTCAAATACATTATGTATTCTATAAATCAGATTTCAAACACATTATGTACTTAATAAATCAGACTTCAAACAAACTATGCACTCTATAAAACACATTATGTACTGTTTAAAACAGACTTCAAACACACTATATATTATAAAACAGACTTCAAACACACTATTATATTAATAAAACAGACTTCAAATACACTATGTATTAATAAAACAGAACAGACTTCAAACACACTATACACTCAATAAAACAGACATCAAACACTATGTACTCTATAAAACAGACATCAAACACACTATGTACTCTATAAAACAGACATCAAACACACTATGTTCTCTACAAAACAGACATCAAACACACTATGTCTCTACAAAACAGACTTTAAACACACTATGTTCTCCTAACAAAACCAGACTTTAAACACACTATGTACTCTACAAAACAGACTTTAAACACACTATGTTCTCTACAAAACAGACTTTAAACACACTATGTTCTCTACAAAACAGACTTTAAACACACTATGTTCTCTACAAAACAGACTTAAACACACTATGTACTCTACAAAACAGACATCAAACACACTATGTACTCTACAAAACAGACATCAAACACACTATGTACTCTATAAAACAGACTTCAAACACACTATGTACTCTACAAAACAGACATCAAACACACTATGTTCTCTACAAAACAGACATCAAACACACTATGTACTCTACAAAACAGAATCAAACACACTATGTTCTCTACAAAACAGAATCAAACACACTATGTACTCTACAAAACAGACATCAAACACACTATGTACTCTACAAAACAGACATCAAACACACTATGTACTCTACAAAACAGACATCAAACACACTATGTACTCTATAAAATAGACATCAAACACACTATGTACTCTATAAAACAGACTTAAACACACTATGTACTCTATAAAACAGACATCAAACACACTATGTACTCTATAAAACAGACTTTAAACACACTATGTTCTCTACAAAACAGACATCAAACACACTATGTTCTCTATAAAACAGACATCAAACACACTATGTACTCTATAAAACAGACATCAAACACACTATGTACTCTACAAAATAGACATCAAACACACTATGTACTCTATAAAACAGATATCAAACACACTATGTACTCTATAAAACAGACGTCAAACACACTATGTACTCTATAAAACAGACATCAAACACACTATGTACTCTATAAAACAGACACCAAACACACTATGTACTCTAAAAACAGACTTTAAACACACTATGTACTCTACAAAACAGACATCAAACACACTATGTACTCTATAAAATAGACATCAAACACACTATGTACTCTACAAAACAGACTTTTAAACACACTATGTTCTCTACAAAACAGACTTTAAACACACTATGTTCTCTACAAAACAGACATCAAACACACTATGTTCTCTACAAAACAGACTTTAAACACACTATGTTCTCTACAAAACAGACATCAAACACACTATGTTCTCTACAAAACAGACTTTAAACACATTATGTACTCTGTAAAACAGACTTCAAACACACCTGCAGCATAAGGTACTGATTTTGTGTGAAGTTCTCTGAGAAACAGATAACCATGGAGAAAGTGTAGCAAGTGAGTGCCATGTTCAAGCCTCTTTTTACAAAGGGCAAGACAGGCCGCAGAATCCTGAATATGCTGGAGGCATGAGACGTCTTATCCCTTGACTACGGTGCCCATCAGTCATGGTTTTAACCAGAGACTACCCAAACACCAACAACTGTTCACATCACAAATGAAAGTGTAACACTTACTTTGGCAGATTCCACAGTACTTCTGACAATTTTTCAGGACCCAGGCATTGTAATCTGGATTTGAGCAGACTTGAGGCCCATACCCGTTACAGTAGGAGATAGTATCATAGCAGCCAGATTCAGGCGTTGTCCACACTGTTGTTGCTGCTGTGGTTGTGCCTGAGGTAACAAAGCAAATATACAGAAAAATACTATCCAGGCAAGGATGTGTTATGTGCATTTTTCACATAAACAAAAAGTTACAATTCTGTTACCCGTGCCATTTCAAGACCTCTACCAGTGCATAGGGTTTTGCGCAAGCTCAATGAGTCCGCATGATAATTGCTGGAAGATTTGGATGGAATGAGTATGGAATTATCCGAGTGCAATATACTTCTCTTGAACAGACTCCAAACTCCTAAAACCATGCTTCCTTATTTCCAATTTGCTGGCAAAAATTTTTATATTTCAATTTCAATTTCTCAAGATGACGGCTCGCGCTTGGAATGAATTTCATATGCACTAACATCACAGGTGCCATGTGATGGAGAAGATCCAGAATGATCACAGCACAAGCCTTAAGCCTGCACATAAACCCACGAGCTGGCCAGGTCCTGAGGTCCTATCTAGATAGTTCCATTACCCTGGGATCGTAGGAGAGACCTCAACTTTTCTCGGGGCCAGCACCAGCAGCACCCATCCTCTCTCCCTGGATTCAAATTTATATTCACTTCTTTTCTTATTTTTTTTCACCCAGACTTCAGAAAGGCAAGAGGGCAAATTGGTCTTCAAGGGGCGGAACCTGGGGGACATACAACCTATCTCTCCAATGTTTTATACCAAGGCAGCCGGGCAATGCCCTGCTCTTCACAATTTTCAACTGCCATGGGATCTTTAGCATGCGCAGCCAGAGAGCATATGGGTCCAACTTCTTTCTCGTCCCCTTCCAAAAGACCAGACGTTCAGTTCGATTTTCCAGTCAAACTGAGGAGAAAAGTTGAGGCCTCTATGGGGAGGGAAAGGTGCTTATAGCTACTCATCAACAAGCCATATAGCTAAAAACTATTCCATTCTAAGCAGATATGTTCATAGAAGGAGACATATGCTCATAGAAAGAGCTACATCAGCAAAGTTTCACAGGCCTGTCAATCCCAGAAAGACAAGTAGTTGAGCAGCCCAGACACTGAAACAAGAGTGATCAGTGGAACATACCACAGTCATAAACCTACACTGAAATGTGAATGCAAAAACTTTTATAATCTTATTTCATTATGTACTCATTTTCACATTCACACTGCTTGTAAGCTTTCACACGCAATCATGTTCAGTATGAGATACATGGAATGGATTACATGGTTTCTGGTGAGTGCATGTGAATGTTTCTGTGTTCATTTTTTTCTTTTCTTTACTCTTTTTTGTAATTTTTCACATGCAATACTGTACAATGATGATAGATGTACTGGTTTACATTAAACTTTTACCTGTGAGTATATGTGTATGTTACTATTTTTTTTATTTAGTTCAGTTAACTCTGTTGTTAATTACAGATCACACTATCTGAATTTTCTTACAAGGACAATGAAATGGTTTTGACTTCAAATCCAAGTATTTATAGCAATCACACATGAGATTAATATCAACACATTTTCATCAACAAAACTGAATGAAATAATGAAAAAATAATACAACACATTTTCTGAGTAAACAAAACCAAATCTTCTATCATTTAGTGTGTCTCTTTTACTTACCACACAAATTGAAGAAAAATGAAGAAAAATAATAATAAAAATACAACATTTTTTCTGAGTAAACAAAACCAAATCTTCTATCCTTTAGTCTGTCTGTTTTACTTACCACACAAAACTGCACAAAAATGAAGAATTAATAAAATAATACAACAAATTTTCTGAGTAAACAAAACCAAATTTTCTATCATTTAGTCTGTCTGTTTTACTTACCACACAATTTGCAATAACTTCGACAGTTCTGAAGGACCCAGTCTCGGTATGCCACAGAAGAGCACAACTCGCCCTTATCGTAGTTTTCACAGTTGGTCAGTTTGTCCTCACAGGGTGCTGGTGTTGTGGTGTAATCAGGTGCTGTTCAACACAAAGTAAACATTAGAAATAAGAAAGAAGAGAGCAAAAAAAAAAAAAAAGAAAGATAATGGTATGTGTGTGTGTGTGTGTGTGTGTGTAAGTGTGTGTGTGTATGTTTCTCTGTGTATTTGTCTGTGTGTGTATGTGAGTGTGTGTGTTTCAGTATGTGTGTGTGTGTGTTTCTGTGTAAGTGTGTGTTTCTGTGTGTGTGTGTGTGTGTGTGTGTGTGTGTATGTGTGTGTGTGTGTGTGTGTGTGTGTGTGTGTGTTGTGTGTGTGTGTGTGTGTGTGTGTGTGTGTGTGTGTGTGTGTGTGTGTGTGTGTGTGTGTGTGTGTGTGCATGTTTCAGAATGTGTGTGTGTGTTTTTGTGTGTGTCTATGTTAGAGAGAGAGCAAGAGAGAGAGAGAGAGAGAGAAGAAAGACAGCAGACAGACAGACAGACAGACAGACAGACAGACAGACAGACAGAGACAGAGAGAGCGAAAGACATTGGAACTATTATCAAAAATAAGACCAAGAGTGGATTCTGTTTCATGATCACGAAAAATCCTCTCATATTTTTTCTGCCAGAGGTGTTGGTTTCTGTGACCAAAATCCTCGTGTGTTTTTGTTCCTCCAAGAGCTCCTTATACAGTGTCCTTGCAGTGTTTTCAAAGCTATTAAAGAGAACCTGTTGATTCTCATATGTGGTGGGTCTGTCTGTTACTTTTTTTCTTTCTGATGTCCAGTTTTTCTCAGTGTTTTATTGGTGAAATTTGAAAGGTGAAATCACTGTCATCTTTATCAAATATAATGAAGAACAATGTACACTTTTCAGTTTCAGTTTCTCAAGACGATGTCTCCGCACTCAGAACTAATTCCATATGCACTAACGTCACAGGTGCCATATGTATGGTGACTGTGGCACATGCCTTAAGCCTGCACATAAACCCATGAGCTGGCCAGGTCCTGAGGCCATACCTAGATTATGTTTTACCTAGTCTATGTTTTATACTGGTATTTTATCAGCCTACCACTGGAATTAAAATTGTGTGGCCCACATGGAGGTCAAACCCACGACCTCCGCGTTATCAGCACTTTGCATGAGGAGATGCAGGTTGCCAACAAAAGCTACCAAAATTCTATCACATATTTTCACCTAGCATCAACATAATTACAAACAATAAACTGTAAAATTTCACAAGAATAAGTCTCACAAATATACACACACATGTACACACATACATGCAAACAAACAAACACGTGGACACACCTGCACAAAAGCACCTCACCCTGCCACACAAAACACACACTCACTGCAGAATCCACAGAAAAGAGGGCAATGTTCACGCGCCCATGCTTCATAAGGTCCTGTGCAGGATTCCTTTCTGTACTGTACACAATTGTCAATCTTGTCACGACAGGGACTGGAGGTGGTAATAGGATCACAGTGGACTTTAGGACAACACTCCCCGGCTACACTCTCCAGTCGGCATGCTGGAGGCAGCACTGAGTAGGTCACACACCTGTCAGACAACATTTACAAATTAACCCTTTGACTCCCACCAGCATCCTGCATAGTCAACCGTGCTAAGCAAAGCAAAAACTGAGCCCTTTGAGTACCTCACCCTGTCCACCAGCTTCCTGGGTTGAGTTTTGCAGTTAGTGGACAGGGTGTGGGAGTCCAAGGGTCAAAGGTAATGTAATGGTTTGTCCCATAACCCTGTGATCATAGTGGACCGTCCTTTTCTTCTTTTCTGTGTGTGTCTTTTTCTTTTCTCTTTTTTTCTATGTGTGTTTTTCTATGTGTGTATTCATGTATTATCATTCCCACGTATGCTTGATCGTGTGAGTAGGCTTTTACATGCATTTGGCCATTTTATATTTTCAACCTCGCAATGACAGCAGTCATATTCCCTTTTGTGTATCAGGCACATGAACAGAAACACAAGAACCGACTTGATTACATCAGTCTTGCAGGGGAGAGTCTAGGCAAAGAGAAAACAAGGAAGGCCAGCAAAATCCTTCATGGACAACATCGCTGACACCTTCAAACTGGGGCTCCATGACATCGCACACAGGATCAGAGACCGTGTCACCTGGAGATCCTTCGTGACAAAGAGTGGAGCTCCCACGGCGATGGAGATGTATGATGATGATGATGATGTATTCAGACATGTTTGTATGTCCTTAAGCCTTTCACTGGCAGCCGCGCATGTATGCGCGGTTCATGGGTCACTGTTCTAAATGTAGCTCTGACACCTATCACTTGGTCGAATCATGTGACTTTTAGCTCATAAATATTCAGAAGATTGTCATTGCAAATGGCTGACACCAGGTGTGTTGGAAAGTGAGTTTTTCAGCTTGGTCGACTATCGTGGTCGATAAAGTCCAACCTAGCACTTTATTTGTGTACCCTCTTGTGGGATCTCAGGCCAAAGTCTGATGCACACAGGCGGCCGCATACTGGACACTCAATGGAATGCTCTGCAGAGTTGGTTCTGGCTTTTATTGCTGTACGCTTTTCCACTTGGATGCTTCATCTTTCATTTTCATAAGCTTCTGTTCCCTTGCGAATAGCTTGCCTCCATTCAGACTTGTATGTGGCCATGATTTCCCATTGTTCTTCAACACTATCATATTTCTTGAGGGATTTTTTCAGGGTGTCTTTGTAGCGAAGCGTTGGCCATCCTCTTGGTTGATGGCCCTTTGTCAGTTCACTGTAGAACAGCTGCTTTGGAAACCTGTTATCCTGCATGCACTGGAGATGTCCAGACCATCTTAGCTGAGACTGTGTTAGCAGTGCATCTATGCTTGGAATCTGGGCTTGCAAAAGTACATTCACATTTGAGACTGTTGTACCATTTGATGTTTAAGATACGTTGGAGGCAGCGCTGGTGAAACTGTTCTGGTAGCTTGACATGCCTACGGTAGAGTCCAGGACTCGCATCCATACAGCAATGCAGTCAGGACTACTGCTCTCTCTATACATACATAGAGATATATTAGAAAAAAGTTTCAATGTGAAAATCACCCTAAAAAGCAACAAAATTAGATAAATGTAGTGACACTCATTGGCACTGATTCAATAAGATTACTTGAAACTGACATTTTTCACACCACTACCATGACTCAACCCCTTAAGAAAACTCAAGATTGTGTTAGTGTTTGACAGGTCCCTTCATAGCTAATGGGTCCCTTCATAGCTAACGCCCATGGAATACATCCACCATGTTCTCTCCTTTCCAAAGGGTCTACAAAACAATGTGTTATGCTCAGAAGAGCGAAGATTTGAGGAGGAAGAGCAGACTTTTACAAGCTCGTACACATACAGAACAGCAGTGCATCCTCAAAATGCAAAAGGTCTTGTAGTAAATAATGTCTTATCTGACTAAGAGCATATCTCTAATAAATCTAGATCATATTGCTTTGCTAAAATTTTGCTGTATGTGACAAGAACAACAACAAAAATGACAGAAACCACAACGTACACTGAAACACACACACACACACACACACATACACGCACGCATGCAAACACACACACACACACACACACACATGCACATACATACATGTACACATAATCATGATCATCACCATCAACAACAATTCACTGTCAGATTAATATAAAATACTCACACATACACGCACACTCTAACATACATTAAAAATCCCATAGCAACAAAGGAGTTGTCCCTGGCAAAATTCTGTGCAAACAGTTCACTTTCACAGGTAAGCACAAATATATGCACATATAAACAGGAAAAAAAAGAAAGAAAGCCAAATGGGTGATGCTGCACTGTAGCAATGCGCTTTCTCCAGAGATAGCATCCTAAATTTCACATGATACATCCACGAAACACAAGACAACACACCACACCACACC
The DNA here is from genome assembly GCA_030674185.1 of Monoplex corrugatus. Lineage (NCBI taxonomy): Eukaryota > Metazoa > Mollusca > Gastropoda > Littorinimorpha > Ranellidae > Monoplex > Monoplex corrugatus. Next base: position 12,769,478 of record JAPXFY010000014.1, on the reverse strand, counting down.
ACACCACACCACACCACACCACACCACAACACAACACAACACATCATCATCATCATCATCAGGTGCCCTGCCGCATGGCGTTGGCGATCATGGACTTCCATCTGTCTCTATCTCTTGTTGCCCCAAGCATATCCTCCACCCCCCTCATCTTCAGCCACTCCGCATTTTCTCCCTGGGTCTACCTGGTGCTCTCTTTCCCTCCAGCTTTCCCCGTTGTGACCAGGTGCTCCAAATCCCCCTTCCTCATAAAATGGCCTATAAATGTTGCCTGTCTTTTCCTAATCTTCCTTATCAATGATCTACTTGTGTCTGCCTCCATCAAGACTGTCTCGTTTGTTTTCTTTGCTGTCCATGCAACTCTCAACATTCTTCTTAGAAACCACATCTCGGCTGCCTCAATCTTGTTCTGGCTTTGCTTGAACACAGCACAAACAGCAACCAATGCATGCAGAAGACTCAGTATTTAACTGAGTAGCTTTCTCATTCTGCTTGCATCTCCATGTCAATCATCATTATCATAACATGCCCTTCTGCATGCCGTTGGCGATCATGACCCTCCATACGAATCTATCCCCTGTCGCTGCAAGTACATCTCCCACCCTATCTACCTTCAGCCACCGAGCAAGTCCGTCCAATAGTTTCTCCCTGGATCTACCTTGTGTTCTCTTTCCCTCCAGCTTTCCTGTTGTGACCAGGTGTTCTAATTCCCCTTTCCAGCCAAAACACGAAAAAAAAGGATGATAAAGACATGTCAATCATGGACTACCATTATCACTAAACTTACTTCTCAGTGCACTGGTAGAGGCCTGTGGCACTGTCCACACATCTGCAGTCAAAGTCACAGCCATCTGACCATGTCTCACCCTCACCATACAGGTGGTCCTTGTACACACATCCATCTGGAAATCAATCAAACCCCATGAATAATTGTAACAATCTGTTTCGTTTGTAAAATCTTCATAACCAAACACACTTAAATGTCATGTCACATGTGTGATGCGCCAACCTATTGAAAGTGTGTGGATGTGGTTGACTGGGTGGTTGTTTGAAAATCTTCATAACAAAACACACTTAACTCTTTCACCCCGAACATATGCTGGAGCGTAGATCACGCGCACATCACTTCAGCCCGAGCATGAGGCCGAGCATAACTAAATTTTGGAATTTTTGTAGGAAAGGGTCAAGGTTGGATGCAAAACTAAACGTGCTGGCTCCCTTGTATAACATATCAAGAGTACGTGTGTGTCCTTCCCGAGTGCTGGCGAGGGCCAGGTCAAAGCGAGTGACTTGGTGCTCGAGTTCACCACGTGGTCACGTGGGATCAACATGGCGTCTAGTCAAACACCGCTAGCTGTGCACGGTGAATAAATGTAGGACTCCCAAACTTGGTATACACACTAACCAATCATAAATACACAAAATAAAAGTATTTTGGAGTGTATCAAACAAAAATTGTGACTTTTTTTGTTCTTTATTATGATATCCCTTTGCGTGATTTTTTCAAAAAATCAAATTTTTGAAAAAATTGAATAATTTCATTATTTCACAAACACTGGCAAACTTGCACACAAGTTAGTTTATTCTAATGACAACATCTCCACAAAATTTCATTCCTCTATCTTACAAGTTATTTCTTTACAAATTTATTAGTAACATATACAATTTGGGCAGGGGGGAGAGGTTGTGAGAATGAGCACTCAGCCAGGTGAGTTAAATGTCATGTCACATGTGTGATGGCTAGCCTATTGAAAGTGTGTGGATGTGGTTGACTGTGTGGTCCCACTCTTCCCAATAAGTCCATAACACCCTCAACTCTGGGTAGGAACCAGTTGGAGCCAAAAAGTCCCACACTATTGTTCCTGAAGGGATTTTTGATGGGGGGTCAAACCACAACCTTCCAATCAGTTGTCTGTTGCACTAACCACTACACCATGGTGACTGCAACCAACACAGGCATAACGATGGCAATACTAAATTGTATGTACACTGGAACCAACACAGACATAACAATGGCAATACTAAATTGTATGTACACTGGATCCAACACAGACATAACAATGGCAATACTAAATTGTATGTACACTGGAAACAACACAGACATAACAATGGCAATACTAAATTGTATGCACACTGGAAACAACACAGACATAACAATGGCAATATTAAATTGTATGTACACTGGAACCAACACAGACATAACGATGGCAATACTAAATTGTATGTACACTGGAAACAACACAGACATAACAATGGCAATATTAAATTGTATGTACACTGGAACCAACACAGACATAACAATGGCAATACTAAATTGTATGTACACTGGAAACAACACAGACATAACGATGGCAATACTAAATTGTATGTACACTGGAACCATCACAGACATAACGATGGCAATACTAAATTGTATGTACACTGGAACCAACACAGACATAACAATGGCAATACTAAATTGTATGTACACTGGAAACAACACAGACATAACAATGGCAATACTAAATTGTATGTACACTGGAACCATCACAGACATAACGATGGCAATACTAAATTGTATGTACACTGGAACCAACACAGACATAACAATGGCAATACTAAATTGTATGTACACTGGAAACAACACAGACATAACAATGGCAATACTAAATTGTATGATACAACTGGAAACAACACAGACATAACAATGGCAATACTAAATTGTATGTACACTGGAACCAACACAGACATAACAATGGCAATACTAAATTGTATGTACACTGGAACCAACACAGACATAACGATGGCAATACTAAATTGTATGTACACTGGAACCATCACAGACATAACGATGGCAATACTAAATTGTATGTACACTGGAACCAACACAGACATAACGATGGCAATACTAAATTGTATGTACACTGGAACCAACACAGACATAACGATGGCAATACTAAATTGTATGTACACTGGAACCATCACAGACATAACGATGGCAATACTAAATTGTATGTACACTGGAACCAACACAGACATAACGATGGCAATACTAAATTGATTGTATGTACACTGGAATCAACACAGACATAACGATGGCAATACTAAATTGATTGTATGTACACTGGAACCATCACAGACATAACGATGGCAATACTAAATTGATTGTATGTACACTGGAACCAACACAGACATAACGATGGCAATACTAAATTGTATGTACACTGGAACCAACACAGACATAACAATGGCAATACTAAATTGATTGTATGTACACTGGAACCAACACAGACATAACAATGGCAATACTAAATTGATTGTATGTACACTGGAACCAACACAGACATAACAATGGCAATACTAAATTGATTGTATGTACACTGGAACCAACACAGACATAACGATGGCAATACTAAATTGATTGTATATACACTGGAACCAACACAGACATAACAATGGCAATACTAAATTGTATGTACACTGGAACCAACACAGACATAACAATGGCAATACTAAATTGTATGTACACTGGAACCAACACAGACATAACAATGGCAATACTAAATTGTATGTACACTGGAACCAACACAGACATAACAATGGCAATACTAAATTGTATGTACACTGGAAACAACACAGGCATAACGATGGCAATACTAAATTGTATGTACACTGGAACCAACACAGACATAACAATGGCAATACTAAATTGTATGTACACTGGAACCAACACAGACATAACAATGGCAATACTAAATTGTATGTACACTGGAACCAACACAGGCATAACGATGGCAATACTAAATTGTATGTACACTGGAACCAACACAGACATAACAATGGCAATACTAAATTGTATGTACACTGGAACCAACACAGGCATAACGATGGCAATACTAAATTGTATGTACACTGGAACCAACACAGGCATAACGATGGCAATACTAAATTGTATGTACACTGGAACCAACACAGACATAACAATGGCAATACTAAATTGATTGTATGTACACTGGAACCAACACAGACATAACAATGGCAATACTAAATTGATTGTATGTACACTGGAACCATCACAGACATAACAATGGCAATACTAAATTGATTGTATGTACACTGGAACCAACACAGACATAACAATGGCAATACTAAATTGTATGTACACTGGAACCAACACAGACATAACAATGGCAATACTAAATTGATTGTATGTACACTGGAACCAACACAGACATAACAATGGCAATACTAAATTGTATGTACACTGGAACCAACACAGACATAACAATGGCAATACTAAATTGTATGTACACTGGAACCAACACAGGCATAACGATGGCAATACTAAATTGTATGTACACTGGAACCAACACAGACATAACAATGGCAATACTAAATTGTATGTACACTGGAACCAACACAGGCATAACGATGGCAATACTAAATTGTATGTACACTGGAACCAACACAGGCATAACGATGGCAATACTAAATTGTATGTACACTGGAACCAACACAGACATAACAATGGCAATACTAAATTGATTGTATGTACACTGGAACCAACACAGACATAACAATGGCAATACTAAATTGATTGTATGTACACTGGAACCAACACAGACATAACAATGGCAATACTAAATTGATTGTATGTACACTGTAACGAACACAGACAAAACGATGACAATACTAAATTGATTCTATGCACAATGTAACGAACACAGACATAACAATGGCAATACTAGATTCATTTTATACATACTGCAACAGACACAAACATAATGATGACAATATCAAACTGATTGATTCTTGCCCTTCACAAAAAAAGTTTAATCACTCCCTTGCTTCACCTTATCCACTGGCTGCCTGGTTCTCAAGGAATTTCATACCAAATCAAAACACTATACTACATATGTATTAATGATACTGTGTGTGCTTCTCTCTGTGACCACCTCCAATTGTACACTCTGCCTGATCTCTCCATTCTGCATCTGACATTACTTGTTTACAAATTCCTTAACTCTTTCACCCCGAACATTCACTGGAGCGTAGGTCACACACACATCGCTTCAGCCCGAGCATGACTTTTTGGAATTTTTGTAGGAAAGGGTCAAGGTTGGATGCGAAACTAAACATGCTGGCTCCCTTGTATAACATATCAAGAGTACGTGTGTACCCTTCCTGAGTGCTGGCGACCTTTGTTCGTCGGTTGAGGCGAGGTCAAAGCGAGTGACTCGGTGCTCGAGTTCACCGCATGGTTGCGTGGGGTCAACATGGTGTCCAGTCAAACACCGGCTAGCCATGCACAGCGAATAAATGCAGGACTCCCAAACTTGGTATACACACTAACCAATCATAAGTATACACAATAAAAGTATTTTGGAGTGTATCAAACAAAAATTGTGATTTTTTGTTCTTTGAGTATTATCATACCCCCTTGCGCGATTTTTTCAAAAAAATCAAAATTTTCAAAAAAATTGAATAATTTCATTATTTCACAAACACTTTCAAACTTGCACACAAGTTAGTTTACTCTAATAACAACATCGCCACCAAATTTCATTCCTCTATCTTTTACAAGTTATTTTTTTTACAAATTTATTTAGTAACATGTACAATTTGGCCAGGGGGGAGAGGTTGTGAGAATGAGCACTCGGCCAGGGTGGAGTGAGTTGATACAGATGTTCCACAGTTGGTTGTCATTTATTTCCTGTGTCTGGTCCATACAACTGGAATGAGCTTCCCCTGTCTCTTTGACAGTCATGTGCTCTGTCTTCCTTCAACTCTGTCTTGAAGACATATCTTTTTGTACAGCAGTGATTTTTCACTCTACAATCCCCCATCCCTTTATCCTACACCCCTCCTGTCCTCCCCTTTCCACTGTGTGTGTGTTATTTGTGTCCTCTACTTTTTGCAATTTTAAGTGAATGTTCTAATGAATGATGAGAGTATGCATTTTGATTTGATTTGTAAATCAAGATTTGGCTCCTTGTAAATATCATTTTTATCATTATCATAATCATCATTATTAGTATTAGTATTTTTTTAAGTATTATTATTATCATTATTATTATCATTATTCTGTAATCTGTAACACATGACCATAATGATGGAAATATCAAACTGACCGTATGTTATGTGTAGTATAAGCCACTACTAATTAATCCTTTCATTCCCTCACACTATCCTGCAGGAAGCTGGTGAATAAGATGAGGAAGCAAAGGGGTGAAATGCGTAAGCAGAAAAAAAGTGTGACCTACTTCTGGTGCCACCAATAGTGCCGTAACTGCCATTGGGAACGTATCCAGGCCGGAATCCTGAAGTTCCCCCAACATAGGAGCCGACGATGGGGTACAGCTGTTGGATCTGTGTGATGTTGGTGATCTGCTGTCCTGTGTTGGTTGGGTCAGGACAAGACGGTGTCTGGCAGCAACTGTCCCTTGGATCAGTTACCAGTTTACAGACAGCCGGAAGTGAGATGCTGTCATAGCTCACACACCTAAACAGGCACACAAACACAGGACACTGTGACATGTTCATGTTCTTCTGTCTTTTTGCAGTTGCTGCTAAAGCAAAGTATCAAAAGCAAGCCAAATTTTATGGCAACCCATGCCTCCAAAAGAAGTTTTGCTACACAAAACCTTCTCTGTGTGTGTGTTGATGCTATATCCCAAATGACACAGTACTTTGTGAAAAAAAATTCTGTTTGAATTTCAGAAAATGAAATCTTTATCTCATCATTTTTTTATAAGTCACAGGTTCCTAGGACCTAGAAATGCACTTAATTTTTATCATAACTGCATATAAACATTACAGTAATGATTTTAACAGGTATCTCTTACCTGTCCCATTTTCTCATCATAATTACGTATTTTCAATGGCTGTCTCCTGCCTTTTTGTAGTTGCTGCTAAAGCAAAGTATCAAAAGAAAGCAAAATTTTAATGGCAACCCATACCTCCAAAAGAAGTTTGGCTACATAAAGCTTTCTCTGTATGTGTGTTTGATGCTATATGCCAAATGACACAGTACTTTGTGAATTTTTTGTTGTTGTTGTAATTTCAGAAAATGAAATGTTTATCTCACCTTTTTTAGAAGTCAGAGATTTCTAGGACAATGAAATGCATTTTGTTTGAATCATAACTGCACATAAACATTACAGTAATGAGTTTATCTCTTACCTGTCCCATTCTCTCATCACAATTACATATTCACAATGGCTGTCTGCCTGGGACGAATTTATTTTTCAAAGACTTGGTCTGTTTGAATCTCGTCTAATTTGTACAATAATTTTTCCCACTTACCATGTATGTTTTTTCCTCTTCCAAAACATCAACTCTCACACAGTCACACACACTTTTATTGGTATGGCAAAGCAACAATCATTATTTGACAAACTAGATCTTATCATGCATTTGTTCAATATCTGTATCCTTTCTCTTTGAGAACTGAGCCATTTCCTGACAGCTAAAAACCTTGTTTGTGGATGTCTATGATGACATTTTTCTCTTGCAATGCCACGTTCATAAACACAAATCTTAAGGAAACTGGAAACAAATTAAACCCAAAGTCTGTTAAAAAGGTTATGAGAAAGAATCATTACAATTATTGATCTGTTAGCTGTAGTGTGGAGGTGTTGGTCAGAGAAGATGCCACTGGAAAACATCCCACTGTATTAGCATGTGAACTCTTCTGGGTGAGCACATGTGTTCATAAAGGATACAACAAAAATCATGAACAGATATTACCTTCATATTCAAGATATGAAGAGAACCAACATTCACTTTTGGATCAGGCAAAACTGTCCAGCCCAACAAAATGATAACTTTTGCCAGAGTGGTCTACCTTTCATTGCACTGGAAGAAGCCAGTAATGGAGTCCAGACACCTGCAGGTATAGTTGCAGCCTACATTCCAGCTCTCTCCTTGATTGTACATCTTCAGGTCATAAATACATTTGTCTGAAAAATTATAAACAAACATTAAAAAAGACCTCTTCTCATTTCCAATATCACTTGATCTTCACACAGAACAAAACAGATTTATGCTTCTTTAAGACTGTCGTTTCCAAATTTGTCAGAGTTTACACACTGCTGCTATACAGTCAATTAATCAGTCAGGTTTGTTTGCTTTTTAATTTGTTACTTATTTATCAGAAAAAAATATGCTACTTTCATGTTGCATTTTTACAACAATAAATTTGGCAAACACAAACCAAGCCAGACTAATCCTGATTAACAAACAGACACTGGAAAATAATTTCAGTTTCTCAAGATGACGTCTATGCACTCAGTACGGATTCCATATGCACTAACGTCACATGTGCCACATATATGGTGACCGTGGCACATGCCTTAAGCCTGCACATAAACCCATGAGCTGGCCAGGTCCTGAGGCCCAACCTTGACTATGTTTTACCTAGCATATATTTTATACTGGTATTTCATCAGCCTACCACTGGAATCATCTTGGTTACATGTAAATGACATGTGTATGTATGTATCTTATCTTCAAAAAAGGAACATACATATAAAGTAAATCAATAATTAATTAAAGGTTTGAATCACACCACAACTAGCTTTTCTGTATAAACTCGTCTCGCCTGACAGACCCCACCCCCCACCCCTCCCTATTCAATGCCCAAATGCTCAGCCATCTATCAACTAGATGAAGCCAATCTTTTCTTAATCATACAGTAGATAGGTAAGTAAGTAAGTAGGAAAATAATAGAAAGAAAACAAGATAGACTGCTAAGTTACACTGATAGGTTCCTTTTTCTGGCATGGGTAGGAACAGATAGGTTCTTTTTCTGGCACGGGTAGGAACACTGATAGGTTCCTTTTTCTGGCATGGGTAAGTACTTTTGGTAGACCTATGATCATTTAAATGGAGTCCAAAGTCTTAATGTGCAAAATACATCGGGCAGGATTCAATCCATCAACAGCTAAGAAACACCTTACCCTTTGACTCCCACACCTTGTCCACCAGCACCCTGCATTGTCAACCATGTTAGCAGAGCAAAAACTTAACCCTTTGACTCCCTCACCCTATCCACCAGCTTCCTCTTTTTATACCCCTGTCCCCTCAAAACCACCCACCAATTCAAAATAAGAGAAAAAAAAAGAAAGAAAAACAAGCCCACAACAACAAACTTTTACAGAACAAACCAAAATAAACAACCAACAAGCATACCACCAAATGATTTGAATCACCTTGTTTCAATCAACAGATATTCTTCAGACCAAACTACCTAACTAACAAAACTTTTGTTTCAATCAACAGATATTCTTCAGACCAAACTACCTAACAAACAAAACTAAACCTTCAATCGCCATTCCCCATCCCACATTTTGCAATAGGGCTAACAGCCTAGAACACAAAAAACAATTTTATTCACACAAAAACAAAACTGATCAGCAAATACAATCTGCAGAAACAACCTGACCTCGGATGCCTCCCAGGTTGTTGAGGTATCCCCCTGGGACAAGAGCCCCTCCACCAGGCAGGTTACTCCCTCCAGTCAGGTTGCCCACACCCACTCCCAGAATCAGCTGTGGGTCGATGGTAGGCTGGGGTGTCGGGTACATGCCATTAGGACCTACTGTGGGTTTGGGGTTCGGTTCCAGCTGTGGGTTGGGTGTGTAGATGCCCACGTTTGGCACGTTACAGGAGAGGCTGTTGCAGCACTTGCCAGGAATGGACGACAGTGTACAGTAGGAGGGCATGGCTGGGTAGGATGGGCACCTGTCAGTTAAATACATCAGTGAATGGTAACTGTTCTTGGCCAAGTCACACATCGCTTTTATGGAAAAGTGTCAACAGATAATAATAATAATAATATACAATATTTTATATAGCGCAAAATCTTGATAAAATCAAATCTAAGCGCTAAAACAGACACACACGCACACACGCACATGCATGCACACACGCACGCACGCACACACACACACACACACACACACACACACACACATGCACACGCACACGGCTATAAATGGGGAGAAAGAATAAAAGCAATGGAAAATTATAGAGAGCATATTATATACAATTATATATTACAATGTGATTTCCCCTCCGAGTGGAGACAGGCTGCAGAGAGGATTGAGTGAGGTCAGGATTTTATGCAGAGGAGAAAAGGTGAGTTTTGAGAGCAGATGGTAACAATTAAACAATCCGTGTCTGCTGAAAAATCTGTGTCTCTGAAATCTAGGGCCTGCATGCCAAAGACAATGTTTCGTAACAAGCTATCAATACTGATTGAAGTAAAGAAAGTGATTCTGACATGGAATCCACAAAGAAGCCAGCTGAAAAACATCTGGTAGACATACGGAGGATGGCCTTACTTGGAGACAGCTAAAGGTAAAAGTTCAGGACAATGGAGGTCTTTTGTTAACGGCCTATATCCCAAGAGAGGTGACTGGCCTAAGTAAGTACAATACTTACAATATCAAGAACACCTCTTTGCCTGGCTGATCAAGATTCTGACCCTACATGGAAGGACAGGAAAGGCCAGTTTTTGATGGAAATGACTGAATGAACTAGGCTGATGCAAGGTGCTGTGAATGAATGTTTGCATCCTACTGTCAGGTGATGCAAAGTGTTATGAATAAAAAAAAAAGGAGAAAGGCCTATTTTTCAAATGCTGAAAGATTATTTTTCTTTCCACCACTTAAACAAGTTAAATTCCAGCAGAAAATGAATTTTACAATTCTGCTACACAGAAAGAGGTAAAAAGAAATAAATGGATAAACATATCAACCACTACACCTGCTGACATTTCTTTTTTTTTTTATTGAGGATCATCGCACTCAGTGACGTTATCTTTGTGCTCACCTTTTCCTTTTTCTTTTTGTCCCATTTTCTACGCCACCTTAATGGCCACAGAAGCTGGAGCAGCTTTCACAATGCGATGATGATGATGACGATGAGGACAATAATCATGCTGCTATAAAGTTTCATCTAGGATCGAGACTGCGTGACATGGCTGTACTCTACACTTATTATCATAATTTATCCTGGTGTCAACCAGGCCCTAGAGATACAGACGCCTGCGGTGCTGTTCAGAAGATTTGAGCAATACCCTCAATGCAACATCTGTGAAGTGGATGAAACTCAACTGTGTGATCCCAGTGTTCCCAATGAGCCCATAGCATGGCCAACTCTGGATAGGAGCCAGTTGGAGGTAGAAAATCCCACAACGATTTTTTAAGGGACTGATGGGATTCGAACCCACAACCTTCCAGTCGGTAGTCCATTGCACTAACCACTACACCATGGCAACTGGTTTACACCTGCTGACATAGTAGCACATGTGCAGCAGACAAATGATATACTTACTTGGACGCACATCTGTACAATCCAACGTCATTTCCAATACATGTACAGGTAAATTTGCATCCATCGTCCCACGACTCGCCCGGAATGTATTGCACTCCTTTGTAAATACATGATGCTGAAACCAACCAAACAGGCCATACACATCTCCATTAATACCAATGTACACCACATACATGATGCTGAAACCAACCAAACAAGCCATACACATCTCCATTAATACCAATGTACACCACAGTATTACGATTCCACAGGTATTCAATGATCAATCATCACTAGACCAGCCTTTAAATAAAGCAAAGACTCAGTTCTTAATATATGCATGTATGTGTGTGTATACATGTACATAAATGTATGTGAGCATGCATGCTTGTGTGTGTGTGTGCGTGTGCGTGTGCGTGCGTGTGCGCGCATGTGTGTGTGTGTGTGTGTGTGTGTGTGTGTGTGTGTGTGTGTGTGTGTGTGTGTGTGTGTGTGTGTGTGTGTGTGTGTGTGTGTGTGTGTGTGTGTGTGTGTGTGTGTGTCTGTGTTTCTGTGTGTGCATGCATGTGTATATGCGTGTGTGCATCTGTGTGTTTCTGTCTGTCACTATGAATGTGTGTGCGAGTGAGCACATGCATGCATTCGTGTGTTTGTGTATGTTTGTGTGCATATGTGCATGCGTTCATGCATGTATGCATGGTATGTGTGTGTGATCACGAAAGCGTGGGCACATGTGTGTGCTTGCGCATGCATGTGCATGGAGTACATAAGTGTGATAAGGGAATAAAAATGAGAGAAGAAGGAAGTGCAGATTAAGAGGAAAAGAGAGATATTGAGACAGATGGAAGGAGAAAGGAAGAAGAGGGTTACAAACTCAAATGAATAATGGATCTAAAAGCATGAAGAAAGGAATGAACAACAGCTCACATGGAGTCACTGAGAAACCATCAATCACAATGATACATTTTCAGAAGTATAAACAATATATAAAATTTGGTCACAAAGAACCACTACTCTAACTGGTAAAGTCGCAGTTCTCAACTCTCTTCTATTATCTAAACTAATGCACTTGTGGACATTATTTCCCGATCCATCAGATCTCTTTATACAAAAGTTATGTTTTCAGTTTGCATGGAATAGAAAA